>JAYEVG010000031.1:0-214251 GCA_036346395.1 Hsuehochloa calcarea | reverse complement strand
AATTGGATTTTGGAGCTAATCCAAAAATAGGTTGTGTAGGCAAGTGAGGAGTCTCTGGATGTGGTCCCATCATTTTGGAGCTCCCAACAAAAGTTCTATTCGATTGAAATTTCCGAAGGTTTCGAATTTCTCGCTTGAATTTTGGCTAAGTCCTTTGGACCGTCCGACCGCCGTTGTGGGAGCGGTCCGATCGCATGAATCGGTCGGACCGGCCACGTAAGGTCGGGCCGGCAATCACTTGGAGGTGAGCCAAGTGTTGCATTGAGTTTGTTACGAGTGTGTTATTATATGAACTTCAATGCTTTATTGATGTATATTGCATTACGGAACGATGTGGGTCAAGTTGTGAAGAACTTGTTCCGGAAACGGTTTGTTTGTCTATTGTCAGTGCGGTGGGTTGCAGGTCAACGACGTCAACGGCGAGTGGATCGGGACTACGCTTGGAGAGCTGAGGTCCAGAACGATCATGGATACCGGGTGAGGTCGTGTGACTCAAGCATGGTGCAGAATGGACAAGATGGATCGAACGGTGGTTCAAACACTGGTTGGATCAAAGGTGCGAGATATCGGTGAAGTCTCGGGAGGTTCCGATGTGATTCGGACAAGAGAGGCTTGGCGTCGATGAGAACCGCTGATCAACCTACACGTGGTGAAGCAGGCGATTGCTTCAAGAGTTATTTGTGTGTGGGTCCCATGTGTAAGAGACCCAAAAAGGGAAACCCTAGCTCTCTAGTATAAATAGGAAGGGGAGAGGTGGAAAACCCAAGCAAGCATTCATTTAGCCCCCTTCTTCCTTTTTCTAGGGTTTGGAGGAGAGGAGAGGAAAACTAGGGTTTGGAGTGTGCTCCTTGTTGAGCTCTTGCCCTCCTTGGTGGAGAGGCTTTGTAAGCATCTATTGTGAATGAACAATCTTGTGATGCTTAATTGAAAGATCTTTTGCTCCCTTTGTGTTCTTCTTTCTTTTGGATGTTTTTGGTGCTTCCTTGATTCAAAGGTTCATACTTGGTCTCTTGGCCTACTTTACCTTGCTTTGATGGGTGGGATTACTCCTAGAGTCATCTAGATCATCAAACCCCCACTAGCAAGTCTTGAATCAAGATTTTCTTACTTCTAGGGTTTGTGCACCTATTTGGTAAAATCTCAAAAGATCGATTCTGCGAAGTGGATCTGACGGATCATCGCTAAAAATAGGTCTCTAATATCATTAGGAAGGTGTGCTAGAAATTTGGTCAAGTTTTATCGGTTGAATCAAAAGTTGGATCAAATTTCGTTTTGGATTTGGGTGGAGTTTTTCAGTACTGGACTCTACCGGTCCGACCGGCCTTTCAACGGCGGTTCGACCGCCGTATTCGCACGGCCGGCTTGGCGGGTCGAATCACTATCCACCGGTCCGACCATTGGTTGGTTGCCGGTCGGATCATTGGATGACCGTCGGTCCGACCGCCGTGGTAGCCGGTCGATCGCCGTGTCCAAAGTGAAGAACATTGAGTTCTTTTCTCCTTTTGTGTCGTGTGCTTGAGGGGTTTATCAAAGTCAACACAAGGCTTCCGTTGTGTGCACACTGAACTTCTTAGCTTTCATAGCTAAAGGAGTAAAGTTCGTGTTGGTTTTGATTTGGGCGAGAAAGTTTTGAAAGCGCCTATTCACCCCCCTAGTCGCCTTTCCGGTCCTACAAAATATCAAAGTGGCGGTCCACTTTGATACAACAACAAGTGCACAAATAACAAAGTGGCGGTCCACTTTGCTACAATAACAAACATGAACATCCCATTCATGACAATACCAAATTTTACCATAATTTAAATATGTCAAAGTCTAACAATAAGCAGCCACAAACTCAAGCGGTCGTCCATAACCGTGGACACGGCTATTCGAATAGATTTATACCCTGCAGGGGTGTACTACTTTACCAACATGACTTGATTAGCCCGTATGCCTCCAAATGCCCCCGAAAATAGCATACTTCGTAAGGTATGCCGGCCGGGTAAACCAAGACTCAGTATTTTTCAGCAAGTTGACATTACTGAGTTGAATCGCCCATGCGCGACATGATCCCACTTAAGGTATGTTACACCATCCACCAACCAAATGGGCACGCAAGTTGTGCCAGGAACGCTGACCCAATTGATAAAGCTTAAATAGTATTACCCACACAATGAAAGATTACAATCGGCACCCTACGAAACATATATGCGATGGAACACATATACGTCCTCACACCACCAGCCATCAACTCAACAACACCGACACCTTACTTAACCAAGCAGACACATACCACGTAAGTCACACAACTTATCTTAAGCATTTCAGTACTGGAATAATTCATGGATAACCACAATGACGAGATAATAGGAGGTGTCTAACTATTCATAATAAAAATAGCGATATTTAACAAAATAGCATGCAAGCAATTAACATTGCACTAACTTAACGAAATCTGGGATCAAATATGATACAAAAGAAAGTTCAAATGATGCTTGCCTTGCTGGTATGCTAGCTGCTGTCCCTCAGTAGTGTATAAGTCAATATCGATAGGCTCGGAATCTATATAAGTACAATACCGAATAAACACCAGGAAATACTCAAAAATTCAAATTGCTCAAAAATGCATGATGTTTCTACAGTAGCTAAGTCATGATTTTAGATGAATTTAGGTGAAAGATTTACTCCATTTGGATTTAGCATGTGAAGGATATAAGGGTTTGAAGATCAGTTTTTCAAAAAAAATCCAATTTTAATATAATCTATCACTGTTCATTGAACTTAAATATTTGGGCCAAAAATTGTAGCTTAGTAGTGAGTATAAAGATTACATAAATAAAAAGGTAATATTAACACAAGTCCAAAACAGTTGAGTTTGACTCATTTTGAGTTTCCATGATTTAGTTATGCATTTATCAAGTTATAAGCATTTTCTTTTGTAACAATAAAGGTTTTAACAGTTCATCTTCCAAAATAATACTCTCTGTTACAGATACATGCTTGAAACTAATTTTAATATTAAGTTCAGTAAAAATGAAAAATATCAGAAGTGGTTTCATCCATTTTGGATTTAAAATGAATTAGTTATGATTTTTCGAAGTTAACATATTTAACAGTGTGCAAATTAATATTTTCTCGGATTTTATAAAGAAATTAATACTTTTCTCACCGAGCTTTGCGCTAGCTACTGACACCACCAGTGGGCCGCGCGACAGCAGCGCACCCACTCACTGACAGATGGTCCGATGCACATTGGCCCACCGCGTGAGCGCGCGCGTGATTCAAAGGCGCCGATTGTGAGCCATTGGATCAAGATCCAATGGTTCACAGCCACGAACGCGTTTTCGACGGTCCGAACGGCCCATCGAATCTCGACCGTTCATTTGGCATTGCACGGCTAAGATTCGCGGTGCGTTTCGGACGGTCCGAACGGCCCACTAAATCAGAGCCGTCGATTACATCCTACGGTCAGAAACGATCCAAGTTATACGCGTCTGAAACGGTACGTTTTAATTCGTGGACCCACATGTAATTGGCTCATTAAGACGGCTAAGACAACGATTAAATGCTAACTCAATCATTAGACTTTAATGACCGTCATTTGCCGTAAATGGATAAATCTGATGGAGCCGCGTCACAGACGACACACGGCGCGCGGCGCGTTGCGGCGGCTTGTCGGCGCTTACGCGCCACGGGCGGAGCCGCCAAGGCCCGTGTTAGCCGTAGACATCGCGCGCATTTATGAGCGGTGGTGGCGACACTAGATGTGGCCCGCAACGGCGGCTAGCCGGAGCTAAGCGGCGGCACGACAATGCCAACATGCAACCAGCTAAACGAGCTCCGCAGCGTTCAAGTAAGCAGGTGCCTGAGCATCTAAGGGCTAAGAGAGAGCTACCTGAGTGCCTGAGCATCTAAGCGTTAAGTGAGTTCACGCGGACTGTTGGATCTGGATCGAACCATCAGCATTGAGTGGAAACGTTCGGACCGGCCGAAGGGTTACGAAATCTGGATCGTTGATTTCTGATCGGATGGTTCCCACGCGGAACACTTAGGGGGTTCGGTCGAGCCGATTTGCCGGGTCGGACTCGAGCCCAAGGAATAGTGCTGACGGTTAGGGTTAGGGGTTTGACTGTGAATTAAAATGTTTTCTCCACTTTGACCAGGGTGCTAAAAATAGAAATAATTTTTTTGAAAATGTGAAATAAATCACAGGGGTTCCTGGGACGGTCTAGTGTTTATAAAAATTATAATATCATGCTGCTCATGATATAACTTGTATTTTACAAATTCAAACTTAAGCTAGGTCATAAAATTATGTTTGAATTTTAATAGGGTTTAAACCTGTTCCAAAAATTTAGGAAAAATTATATTAATTCAAGATAGATAATATAGTATTTTAATAAATTATTTCCAGGGAGACTTCAGTAGCATTTGTTTTGGTTTTTCCTTTGGAGTTTCATTTACAATATATATGTTTAATCTCTTTCACAGATTTTCCAAGTGCAATATATAATGTAGATGCTAGAAATCATGATGCATGCTAATGATATGCATAGTAATCCTCTTTATTAATCTGGGGATGTGACAAACCTCCCCCCTTACAAAAGATCTCGTCCCCGAGATCGTAGTAAGATAAAAGTTAGATAGGGATTCTGAAAGAAGATACAACATTTGTTGTCTTGTCTTCTTTCAAAGATAGTGCTAAGATACCTATCAAGGTTACAAGGAATGGCTATTACAATTTTCTTTCTATTATTTTGCTTAACCTTTCCTTTCTTGATACGAGGGCACTTCAAGAAGCAGGAAAAAGATTTGGATATTCGATTCGCATCTCATCTTCACGTTCCCACGTTGCTTCATCTTCAGTATGGTTACTCCATTGAACTTTGATGAACTTGATGTTGCGATTTCTCGTCTTGCGCTCCGTTTCTTCAAGAATGCGAATTGGGTGCTCCCGATAAGAAAGATCGGGCCGCAAATCGAGTTCTTCTAACTCAGTGGCTTCGGTTGGGACACGAAGACACTTCTTCAGTTGTGAAACATGAAATACATCATGCACATCTGAAAGTGATGGTGGCAACTCTAATTTATAGGCCACTGTTCCCATCTTTGCTACAATCCGGAATGGTCCAATGTAGCGAGGTGCCAACTTGCCTTTGACTTGGAAACGATGCGTTCCTTTCATTGAAGAGACTTTAAGATAGACATGATCATCCACTTCGAAGCTTAACTCGCGACGAAGACGGTCGGCGTACGACTTTTGACGTGACTGAGCCGTCCGGAATCGCTCACGGATGACACGAACTTGTTTATCTGCATCTTCCACCAAGGTTGGACCATAGAATGGTCTTTCCCCAGCCTCGGACCAGTTCATAGGTGTTCTACAAGCTCTTCCATAAAGTGCCTCGAATGGTGACATTTGGATGCTTGATTGGAAACTGTTGTTGTAAGAGAACTCCGCAAACGGTAAATATTTTTCCCAATTTTGGCTATAAGACAGCACACATGCACGGAGAAGGTGTTCCAAAACTTGGTTTACCCTCTCAGTTTGTCCATCCGTTTGCGGGTGATAAGCTGAGCTGAAAGATAGGTTGATTCCCATGGCTTTATGCAAGTATTCCCAGAAATAGGATGTGAACTGAGGACCTCTATCTGAGACGATCACCTTAGGTACACCATGGAAACAAACAATTCGGGAGATATAAAGTTCTGCTAACTTGTCTCCACGGTAGGTGGTCTTGACAGGAATGAAATGGGCAACTTTTGTCAAACGATCGACAATCACCCATATGGAGTCTGACCCTGATTGAGTTTTAGGGAGACCGGTGATAAAATCCATGCCAACTTCTTTCCACTTCCACTTGGGAATGGGCAGGGATTGTAGAGTACCTGCTGACTTCAAATGCTCAGCCTTGATTCTTTAGCATACATCACACTCGGTAATATATTGTGCAATATATCGCTTTATTTGGCTCCACCATATATGCTTATATATTTACGTGCGCGCATGTGAGACTGAGTATGGTTGCAGAATGGCTAGTTGGTCGCATTGACATACAAGTACATTATATTCGCATGAGATGCGGTACACAGTAATCGTATGTACACCTTTATCCATTATGCTAATTGCTGGGCCCATCTTGTTTTGGACACATCAGCATCAGCATCAGCATCCCTAATCGAATCGTCATTTCACCAGACCATCGAGGTCACTGCAATGAGAGGCCATCATGCTATACTCTGAGGGGGACATGAACCCTATCATGCCACGTGAATAATGGTGGAGAAAGAACGGCCAGTCAGTGCCCATCGCGCTACGTACGGGTGCTAGCTAGTCCGCTATTAGCTGCTGCTACTCCCACTATTCTTTCTTGCTCTCTGCTAGCTAGTCCGCGTCTATCCTTCTCATCTATCACGCGCTAATAATCTACCACCACTACAGTACGGAGTAGTCTAGCTACTGCACTTCGATCGGCCGGACAGCCAAATGTTTGTAAAAATTTCCTCCCGTCTTTTCGACCGGTTGGAATCCTCTCGAAAGCAACGCAATTCATAATCAATCACCTTGGTAATGCACAGCCGAAGTTAACAGCTGGGACAGGACAGCTTATTAGTGGTTAAACAAAGATTAATTTGAGATGCTTAGCCGCAGTTAAGCCACGATCTCGCCCAGGTAACGATAGATATAAGTACAAAATCACGTCCAAATCGATCGATCGATCGCGCCTTCTCGTGAGTCCAAGGGCCTTCAAGTTCCGTCCCCATCGACGTCACAATCCCCACTTTAATTAACATCATTACCATGGAATATATATGAGTATTTCAATGGAGGCCGACATCTGGAGCTGTACGGCCCCATAAAAAGGCATCCAAAGCAAAACCACTTGCACTAACAAAGTACACCTTAGCAAATATATGCTAATATTATCTTCAATGTGTTATTTTAGCTAATTCAAAAGAGGGGAGAGAGAGATTGAATCGATTCAATACATTGGAGGGGTCGATTCCAATAATATTTTTTTTCTAAAATCGGACTCTACATGTGTGTCGATTCAAAGCATTAAACAACTCATATGGGCCCAGTTATTAGAGAGAGAGAGAGAGTGTGTGTGTGAGCGGTTGAGAGATGATATTATTTTTTATGATTTTTTAATGTAATGTGGGTGTCAGTTATTAGTAAGAATTGATTCAATACATTGAAGAAAAATAAGCTCAGTTACTTGAATACTTACGTGGTATCTCTTTGAATCGACGTTGGTTCAATACACTAAAGATGCTCTAACTCTACTTGCAATGACAAAACTATTGATCCCTAAACTAAGGTAAAGTTATATAAATTGAAGCATGGCAAATTAGCAATCAGAGGTAGACAAATGTTAAAGCAAAAGTAATGCAACAAGTGCACCGAGCTTAGTTTAATAATCTCTTTAATCACTACAAGCTTGGAGGACAAGAAGCTAGAGCACTGCTGGCTGCTGCTATGTCTAACCAACAAATGCAATGACTAATTACTACCACTACTAATTACTAACACCATTGTCGATCGGTCGATCGATCGATGCGCTGTTGTACATGCGTACACAATGAGGTCACACCGTAGTTTGTAATCTGTATACCCTGTAAGAATAATCAGAACACATACTGACGTGGGTATTACTGCATGCACAGTAGAACTAACACTTTTTTTTGGGGTTGTCTATCTATAAAGTGACTAGATTTTTCTTAAACATAATTTTTTTAATCTTTCGGATCAACATCCAATCATACGACATATCAATCTCTACGTAAATTCAATAGTCACAAAAATTAACTTAAACTCAACCAAATTTTAGACAACCTAGAAATAACAAATCTGTTCTTCTTGCAACACGAGTGATTAAGCTAGTAAGTAGAACAACGTGCACTTGCTGTGCATGATGTGCTCGCCCGGTTAAAAGAAACCCTGGCCAAGTAGGCAGAACGGGAAGGGCGTCTCCACGGCGGTCTCACCGTCAATTAGGCACATGCCGCCGCCGAACTCCGGCACCTGCTGCACTCCGCAGCTGGCGGTGGGCGGCTCGAAGTCGGGGAGTATCACTGGCTTCGGCTCCGCCCATTGCCAGACGTCGTCCATGGCCGCGCCGCCGAGCGCTAGCAGCGGCTGCGGTGGTGGCGGTGCCAGCGGGAGCGGAGGTGGGAAGGGCGAGGCAGTGGAATCACGGGAGCGGAGCTGCATGCGCTGGCGCTTCTTCTCGGCGGCCTGCTCGAGGAGGTGGCCGGTGACGGCGTTGGGGTCCTCGGCGAGCCTGGCGATGAAGGACATGAGCTGGTCGGGCCGCCGCTCCGTCGCCTGGAGCCGCCGGCTCATCCGCGCCAGCTCCTCCCCGATGACTGTCTGCTCCTGCCGCAGCCTCTGCACCTCCTCGAACAGCGCCTCCCTCCCATCCTCCTCCACTTCCTCTCCGATATTATTGGCCGCCACGTGCTGCTCGCCGCCGCCTCCAGACGAGCAGGAGGCGCCGCCCCCGCCCCCGCCACGCTTCTTGCGGCGCACGATGCGCGGCAGC
Source organism: Hsuehochloa calcarea (assembly GCA_036346395.1). Classification (NCBI taxonomy): domain Eukaryota; kingdom Viridiplantae; phylum Streptophyta; class Magnoliopsida; order Poales; family Poaceae; genus Hsuehochloa; species Hsuehochloa calcarea. The sequence goes on along the minus strand of JAYEVG010000031.1, from coordinate 205,723 downwards.
AGGTGCGTCTGGCCGCGCAGGAACGACTCGTGCGCGAACTCCCACCGGTCCGGGTGCACCTTCCGGAACCCCTAAGTACACAAGAATTCATTGGACCGAGCGAATTAAGCAGCGTAGAGCCGTAGATATTCCAAGTAAGAGTGCGCGCGCAGTACACCTACAAGCTACACGTACCCTTGCATCTATCTAAGTTGCAACATGTACAAAGTCAAAAGGCGGCGGCACTGGCAGCTAGCCTCGCTACACTTACATAGGTGTTGAGCTGGTGGACGAAGCTGGAGAAGTTGCTGTGCTTGAAGAAGCACGGTAGGAGGAGCTGCGAGAATCCGGCGGGGTCGACGACCACGAAGCTGTTGTTCTTCCTCCCCCACAGGACGAGCGCGTCCGTCCGCGGGTCGCACACCATCTGGTACGTCTTGGCCACGAATGGCGTTGTATGGAGCTGGTCGCACCCGCGGATCAGCCCCAGCGTGAACTCCGTGTGGAGGCTGTCCATCCGTTATACTAGCTAGATCTCTGCCACGATCAAACCTCAGACTTTTGAGGGATATTCCAAGATAAGTAATCCCACAGGTCAAATCGCTCAAAAGGCAGGCATGGTTGCTTGTAGAGGGGGCCGGCCGTCCGGTTAGGTCATGTGTTGCTAATTATGGGCAGTGCGTGACAAGTGGATACGGCTAAACAAATAAAACGCATGCAGTGATCGACCTGCATGCCCCCCGCCCCGCTTATCTGTTCGATCGGGGTTAATATAGACGTGTCTGGGACTTGGAACGGCTCCGGCGGGTGACAAGTGTCGAATTCCCGATCCTACCAATATCCAGCCTTGTGGCGTCGTCACCGCGCAAGATTTTACGCGATAAAAATGTTAAGGTACCGGGTCAGGTCAGGTCAGGTCTACGATGAATTTTGTATTCTTTCAGTAGACTACATAAAAGAGAGATCTTCAATAATTATATTATAATTTACAAAAGAACGATAAAAAGAAGTCAAAAGTTCTTTCGTATCTCTGTGTTCATTCAATCTATTATCCTATTTTTATGTTCTTGTATTGTTTTTACGACTCCGAGTTTATCTACGAGGTAATCGCTCGGACTGACCTCGCTAGCAACGGTTCCACAACACGTTATCACCACGATCGACTCTCCTCGGATCAAAAGGTAACCGTCGAAGAACGACGCTCGTAGATTGAATTATTTTTTTAGATCGCTTTCAATTCCGCAATTATTGCTTTCTAGATTGTTTTATCCAATGGTGCAAATCCGCTCTAATCTACCGCGAGCCGACTTGAAGTCGCTGTCACAATGCTTATCGGTAGATTGCATGGAAGAGTAGATGACGATTGCGCTGTGTATTGCAAATATGTTCTAATCTACCGCGAGTCGACTTGAAGTCGTCAGCAAAGACGATCGGTTGATTGCACATAAATAGTAATTACGTATGAACAGTAATCCACTACTACAAAACATGACATAGAAGACGCCTCATTACAGACGGTTCTTTGAATCTGTCTGTGATAAAATAATCACAGATGGTTCCAAGACGAACCGTCTGTGATATGGACCAATCACGGACGGTTCTCTTAGAACTGTATGTGATATGAACCTATCACAGACGGTTTATAAATACAATCATCTGTGAAATATTACAGTCGGTTCTAACCACGAATCGTCTGTGATGACTTAGAGTATCACAGACGGTTCTTACGCGAGCTATCGCTCGTGAAGTATCACGAGAGCAGTTACGATCATGAACCGTCTGTGATACTTCACAGACGGTTCTTATTACCAATCTTCTGTGATATGTACCTGTACCTATCACAGACGGTTTGTAATAAGAACCGTCTGTGATATGCTGACATTATATAATACCTAGTCCCGACAGAACCCTGCCATTCCCATTTAAGCCGCCACCCTGCTACCTCCTCCCCCATTGCTCCACCCCTGCTGCCTCGTCCACTGTGCCAACTTGGAGAGGAGAAGGAAGGGAAGAAAGGAGGCAGGGAGGAAAAGGAAGGGGGGAGAGGAGGAAGAAAGGGAGGAGATCTCGCAGGATATTCGTCGTGAGCTCTGAGGGTAACGATCTGTATATAACGCTTTATATTTACTCTAGGTTAATCACTAATAAATTTTAGTATGTTTGGTTAATAGTTAGAGAACTTGTGGTTTATTAATATAATTTAATACTAATTTCTTACATGCGTAGTGTAGATGGACCCAAATTGGATGTACGTTGAGAACTGGGTGAGTGAAGAGTACATTAATGGCGTGTTTACTTTTAGAAGAGCCGCCGAGTAGGATATGTTGAAGAAGCGGATACAATTTATGTATTGTACATGCATTGATTGTGGTAATCTGAAAATGTTTGACAACCCGGCGCAGATCGAAGCTCACTTGATTCGAAGGGGTTTCAAAAAGGGTATACATGTTGGACCAGTCACGGTGAAGAGAAGATCATACAGGAAGTTAATAATGACGACATCGTCGAGGAAGTCAACAATATGCTGGATGTGGACTGTGTTTTTGATGAGGATAGGTCGCATGATGACAATCTGGATCAGATGCTACGCAATGCAGAAGGGAACTACAGTGAGAGAGAGTTTTGTAAATTTGAGGGCTTAATGGAGGACTCGAGGAAACCTTTGTTCCCTGGCTGCAAGCCAGAATACACAAGGTTGTCAACCGTGCTTGAACTGCTGAAATTGAAGGCAAACAATGGTTGGTCTGACAAGAGTTTCACGGCGTTGTTAGGTCTCCTAGCGGACATCCTTACGAAGGGAAACTTGTTGCCCAGCATCACCTATCAAGCCAAGAAGGTTCTTTGTCCATTGGGAATGGAAGTAGAAAGAATACATGCATGTCCGAACGATTGTATCCTCTACCGTAAAGAGTATGCAGAAATGAATAATTGTCCCGTGTGCAAAGCATCCCATACAAGCGTAAGAATACTGCTAAGGCGAAGTAAGGACCTCCTGCTAAGATGTTGTGGTATCTGCCTGTGATCCCACGTTTGAAGCGTTTATTTGCGAACCGAAAGGAGACAAGATTGATGCGTTGGCACTTGGAGGAGCGTAAGAAAGATGGGAAGCTCAGACACCCTGCTGATTCTGTCCAGTGGAGAAACTTCGATCGGAGCTTCGAAGAGTTCGGTGCGGAACCGAGGAACATAAGGTTAGGGTTGAGTACGGATGGAATGAATCCTTTCGGTAACATGAGCAGCCGACATAGCACCTGGCCCGTGATTCTATGTATGTACAACCTTCCCCTTGGCTGTGTATGAAGCGGAAATACATTTTGATGTCACTACTTATCCAAGGGCTGAAGCAACCTGGGAACGGTATTGATGTGTACCTAGCACCATTGCTGGAAGATCTTGTGACACTTTGGAACGAAGGCGTACAAGTATGGGATGCGTACAAATGAGAGAACTTCACTTTACGTGCCATGATATTCTGTACCATCAATGATTTTCTGCCCTTGGTAACCTATCGGGGTTCAATACAAAATGAGTCAAAGCTTGTCTGCATTGCTTAGATGGTACCGAGAGTGTATGGCTGAACAACTCGCACAAAACTGTGTATATGCGTAACCGTAGGTTCCTTCCCAGGATTCACCCATACCGCCAGATGAAGAAACAATTCGACGGAAATAAGGAGGACGGTTCAGCTCCAAGGGCTTTTAGAGGGAAAAAGGTCTATGATATGGTTAACGATATCGATGTTGTGCTTGGAAAGGGACGTAAATTAAGGACCCGTCAAAAAAATATATGGAAGAAGCGGTCAATTTTTTAGGACTTGCCTTATTGGGAGCACTTAGAAGTTCGCCACTGCATCGACGTCATGCGCGTGGAGAATAATATACGTGATAGCTTGATTGGTCTTTTACTGAACATTAGTGGCAAAACAAAAGGATAGTGTTAACGCACAACGTGACTTGGTTGATATGAACATAAGAACCGAGTTAACGCACAACGCTGTGTTATTTCTTTAACTCAATTGCTCAGAAGGTCATCGATCCTGAAGGACTAGATGCTCTGCAGGCTGAGGTGGTGATGACTCTATGTCATCTTGAGATGTATTTTCCTCTGTCATTTTTCGATATCATAGTCCATCTCATTGTTCACCTTGTGAAAGAGATAAAAATATGCATCCCTGTGTTCCTACGTTATATGTACCCGTTCGAGAGATACATGAGAATTCTCAAGTCCTATATATGGAATCGATCTCGGCCGGAGGGCAGCATCATCGAAGGTTATGCAACCGAAGAGGTCATTGAGTTCTGCGTCGACTACATGGCTCAGGTGGAACCGATAGGTGTGCCTCTATCTCATCATGAAGGGAGACTGGAAGGTATCAGGACCATTGGAAGGAAAGCAACTACTCCCGATCTCGATACGTACACGCAAGCCCATTTGACGGTCTTGCAACACATGACCCAAGTGTCCCCATACATCGACGAGCACAAAGATATGACGAGAGAGCACAACCGTCGGTTCAACGAATGGTTAAAGGTGCTGATACACAGATATGACGGGAGGTCATCAAGTGATGATACACTGCTATGGTTGGCAAAAGGGCCAAAATTTACAGTTGTGACATGGTAAGGATACGATAAAAATGGGTACACATTTTATACAACAGCTCAGAATAGGAGCATAGCCTAGAACGACGGTGTCTGCATAGATGCATTTCACGAGCAGTTCAATACCACCGAGGCACGTTGGTTGAACTCCTACTATGGGTTCGTAGAGGAGATCTGGAAGTTCGACTACATACTTCTCAAGATCCCCCTATTTCGATGCCATTAGGTTAAACTTCCGCAGGGCGTGAAGGTCGATAAGTACAACTACACTATGGACCTCAAACGTGTCGGATATAAGGACGAACCATTCGTACTCGCTACATAAGTTGTTCAAGTTTTTTTATGTAACGGACCCAGCAAATAAGAACCGTCACGTAGTTCTTCATGGAAAAAGAAAGATTGTCAGAGTTGAGAATGTCATGGATGAGGAAGAGTATAATCAATTTAACGACTTGCCTCCTTTCGGAGACGACATCAGGCTCGAGGAAGAACCCAGTGAACAAGCTAGCTATATGCGCGTTGATCATCATGAAGGGCTATATTTTAATTAATAATTTATTCCATTGTAATTTGATGTTAACGTGGAATTGTCATGTGTTATGGACTTGTCATCTCTGATATTGATGTCAATGTGGACTTTATTGTAATGTGGAGTATCAAAATTGGTTTCACTTGATTTGGAGTTAAGTTGTATTAGATATGATTTTTTAAGACAAATGAATTTTCAGTCAAATGATTTGGAATTGTGTCAGGAAGTTATCACAGACGGTTCGTTTATAGAACCATTTGTGATAAATCATCACAGACGGTTCTGTAACATAATCGTCTGTGAAATGACACATTACATACAGTTCTGTTTTGAAACCGTCTGTGATATGACTATATCACAGACGGTTCTGTTCTGGAACCGTCTGTAATATGAGGGTTTAGGTTTCTATGCTAAGTCATCACAGACGGCTCAATAACAGAACCGTCTGTGATATGAAAATATCACAGATGGTTTTGTTATGAAACCGTCTGTGATATTTTTATGCCACAAACGGTTCTGTTACAGAACCGCCTGTGATGACTTCTCACAGAAACCCTAAACAACATATCACAGACGGTTCTACTATGGAACCGTCTATGATGATTTATCACAAATAGTTCTATAGTAGAATTGTCTATAATATTCCTTTATTTAAGAGGAATCGATAGGGTTTGAGCACCCTTAACTCGTCACTCTCCTTACCCTCTCCCCTTCACCTCCCTTGCGGGCGAAGCATCCTCCTCGACGTCGACGTGCTACTCCCCCGGCTCCCCGACGCCGATGCCCCTGGTACTCCTGGCAACCCCGACCCCGACGCCCCTGCTGTACTCTTCGCCTCCCGACGCCCTTCTCATGATCATGACACCCCGATGCCCTGCTGCTCCCCGACACCCCTTCTCCCCGACCCCGACCTCCCCAGTGTCCGAAGCATCCTCCCCCAAGGTTAGACTTTAAGTTGCGTAAGTATGAGTGTATGACAGTAGATCCATTGGATTAGGTTGGTGGTACGATGTTCAATATTGTAGATGAGTATATATATACATTTGATTAGCAAGCCAGTTAGCATGGATTAGCTTAGGTAAGTTGAGGGCCAATGGGGATTGTTAGCAAGTGTTTTACAGAGTAAATTGCAAAGACAGGTTTGGTTAGAAATTTCCAGTAGGTTGTCATCATCTAGTTGGCAAAGGCAGGGATAATTGAGTCAGTTCATAAGTTAGGCAATACATGCAAGAAGTGGTATAGCTAGCAGTTTGTCGATTAGATTAGTTAATAGATAATTGAAAATAGCTAGAATTTAGGCAAATTAAAGGTCAACTATGAATACCTTGATCTGTTCTGTAGTGAAAAGAATTAGAGATTTGGGCTTTACTATAGTCTTTTTGTGTATAACTTGATCTGTCATTGTTCTATTAATTTTATTATGTCCTTTGTATGATTATTGATTGCTCCCATGTAGCAACTTTAGAGTTATCAATTTTCATTTTGTTGGAAAGTAGGAATAAAATGTGCTCAACGTTAGACTTTAAGTTGCGTAACCCTACTACTGTCGTTCAAGGGTGCTTGTTAATAAATATGCTAACATGGCATATTTATATGCGATCCATGAAATTTTAGTTCATTGCGTATGTAACTTATATAGATAGCAAGTAAGCGAGGTGGCATAGGTACCGTCTTCGTCGTCGTCACCGACGTCGCCGAATGCGTCTGGATCTCAGATCAAAGTGGTACGTAAGCGAGATGGCAGAGGAATATCAAAATTGCCCGTAGACCGAATGACTATCACAGAGGTGAGTGACGTTGGGATCCCTTTGAGTCCAAAGAAAGCAGTGGCGAGATTCCGGACCATCTGCGGGGTACTTGGAAGGGAAAGGGTCCCCATCACCACACCAAGTTGGAAGTCTCTGACGAATGTAGAGAGGCCAGCTGTGGACTGAAATTTCAAGCTCATTCGTTATCCCAGAAGCACACCAGGCACATGTGCAACGGCAGGCGTTACTCGCGATGGGACACGCATGGAGGACCTTCAAGAGCACGCTTGTCACGAAGTACGTGAACACGGGTCGGACGCCTTTCACGATGTATCATTTCTTATCGCGGGATATATGGGACGCCTTTGTGCGGACGAAGACAACGACCGAATTTCAGGAGCAAAATGCGGTGCACAAAGCTCTCCAAGCACAAAACACTCACCCCCACAAACTCGGCACCGCTGGGTATACTGGTAAAACCATGTAATGGGCGTCGGAGGACGAGAGTGCTACAAGACCATTTGCTGAGATCTCAGATGAGCGTGCTCGAGCTTGGTTAAGAGCGAGGGCACCAGCCACGTCTTTGGGCGACATCTCTTTCACAAACTCGGTAGACGAGGCAGTGTCCCAACGTCTGGTAAATATGACAAACTACGTACTTGTTAATAAATCCATAACTTCATAGTGTCTATAATAACATGATGACCTCTTGCAGGAATCATTAACTTTCGCATGTTTCGAATGTTCCTTCGAAGCGGACAGGGAGAAGGATCTACTATCAACGGCCCTGGGAAATAAGGAGCACCCGGGTTGCACCCGAGACGTTGGGCTTTACGTACCTTGGAGGGATGGATTCCGACACAACTCCGACACGAACAGGAGGAAGAGATCCAAGGATGAGCACGATGCCTAGTTGGAACAAGTGCTTACTGAAAAATTTCAAGGACATATAACAAGATTGCAGGATCAAATAAATCAACTCCTGAACCAGTCGTAAGCCGCCCTCGTTTTATTGGGAGCCAGTCCTCCTCAACAGCGGAGTAGCATTGCGTCCACACATAATTTTGGACATAACGACGTCCAATTACCTATCGACGATATCAAGTTAATATACATCTCTAGAATGCTCCAAAGATAGACCTATAGGGCGCCTTCGCTAATTGCGTATCGTTTTGTAGGAGCCGACGCCCTGCAAGCTCCAAGTGTGGATGGTGGAGTCCATTCCTATTTAGGCTGGGGCGGGGGATGGTGTATCCATACCAGACTGCAGCGATGCAAAGACGGTGCCAGTGGCGGCGAGGTTGCGCCAGGTCCGTGGACATGTTACATGATAATTTCATGGCCATCCCGCTGTAGATTCGCCTGAACGAAGACATCAGAACACTAGGGGATGCTATGCACACTTTTATCCAGTAGCCCAAGAATGACATCACCCTGGACCCTGCAATGTTTCAATCTCAACACGATCAGGCCTCTCCATCAGGACCCTCGATGACACTACCTCATCCTTCACTTCAGAAGGCCGCCTCATCAGTTCCCGTGGAGAACATGCTGAAGGAACAAGAAAAGCGTGTCACTGTATCAGTTCCTGAGTCGTCTCATGGGAAGATGTGCCACAGGCAACTTAAGGCCAAATTGAAATCGAAGAACATTAAGATGCCTCCCAAGCTCGGGAAATACTCCCTCGGAAGTCCATTAGCCCTCGACACAGTGTTAGCACGCACTGGAGTAGCTTGTCAGTCTTTGCATATCTGGTACATGCAAAAGACCCAACGGAAGGGGTGCGATACTGGAATAACCGTGAGATACACGAAGGAACATTTCTTCCATGAGCTGGGCCACTTCGTCGTGGCTTCAATGACTTATTCGACCTATTCAACCTCGGTGCCCTCGACGCCTCACTTCTACGACACTGGACATTGTAAGTGTGTACAATCAAGTTCTACACTCACGTAATACCGATAAATATCACAACTCCTTGCTTATGTGTAGATACATGATGAAACATGTCCATCAACGGAATGAACCGGTGGGTTTCCTCGACCCACACGTCATCTCTAAGCAAACCATCAATGAAGACGCATCCTACGTCGTCCAATACATAACGACGGGATTGCTTGCTCAGGACGACAAAGACTACATAATGGTGTCGTACAACCAGAAGTAAGTGTTTCACTACTTGCTATACAAATTTCTTTTGTACTTTATACGCAACACAAACTTTGGTTTATGACTATAGCGACATACATGAGTAGGTTCCACTGGATCTTATTAGTCCTTATACCAAAGAGGAACAAGGTAATATACCTTGATTCCCTAATAAATAAAAACCATGACTTCACCCTTCTGAAAAGAAATACTCGACAGGTATGCTCATTTCCTCCTTATATAACTCTATTGTAGTCTTCCATCTTTTAAAATGGCCTAGAATAACTGACGAGGATTAAAACCTCTATTTATTATTTATTATATAGAGACCATACGTCTTCATGGTCGTAACCCCTAAGGCTAACGACCTCACTGGTCGTAAGAATTCCAAAGGTTACATAATACCCAACCTGGTCGGACATGGTTCCAAACCTAGTCTCCGACCAGTCAAATGCTCACAATGTTTTGAACTGGTGTCTGGATCTAAGACCAGACATAGACTTTTCCATGTGACGAATGGAACATGTGCTGTATATTCCATACCACGCGTCGCTACTACAATGGAGTACGGTTACATGACTCATTGACATATAACCGCAGAACAGTTGATACATTGTCAACTAACGCCTCTCTCCGACCAGACGCGCCACTTCTTAACAGATGCCTCACCAAGGGACAACTGCCAACATTTCATCAACTACATAAGGAGGACCGTGGAAGGAGAAGAGGAGGGACCGAAGAGAATCATCGACTGGAATCACTCTCAGAAGATAGTCAGTCGATTAGATCGCAAAGCCGTAGCAAGCATTGTGCTCCAGTGTTAGGGGAGTTAGTCTTTGGTCTAGATTACAGATACACTTTGTAACAGCCAGTTCATATCAATAGAGAGCAACCCCATTCCTTACCAGGAGATACGTGCCACTTTTCCTCTTTCTTTTTATATACTCATAAGTTCGGTGATTTGATCGTCGATAATAACTTTTTGGAATCATGCAGGTCGTTCATCAACTATGTTGCAAAGGGAGGGCTATTAAAAGGATATAGCGCCACACTACAACATAGGACGAGATTTTTGGTACGCGCTACAACGCAATAATGCTATATCATACTTCGTAATAATGCGTCCCGAACTGACTGCACCTACATATGTAATTCTATTTTTGCACAGCCGCTAGCAAAAACAAGATCACCTATGTGCATTCTACGTTTGCCATCATATGCGGCAATTGGTTAGTGCTAAGATGAAGGATCCTAAGGTTTACCAATCTCGCAATAATTATTTTCTAAATATAAATTTAAAAAATATATACATGCTACTTTACTCATGCTAGCGACAGTACATGACCATAGATTTATATGCATTCGCTATGAAAGAGGTCTCGAAGGTTCGAGGGACGCTCTGCGCCTTCATCAAGATGGAGATCGTTAACGCCGACGAAGAGTTTCACTCCGTCGATACCGCTGAAGGACCTTAAAAATATTGATTCAATTATAATTGATCATTTTAAGTAGTTGTAATTCAGTTGTAAATCTGGTGATAATATATACTTGAACATAATCTTTTGTAATTGATTTTGAGTTTTAAATCATCACTTTGAGTTTTGTCAACAATTGATTCATCTGTGTGATGTATCTGATTTATGCTAGCTTGCTAGTTTTCAGAGGGCATAGTTAGCAATTCCTGAGGCTAGCCAAAAATAAAAATAATAATTAGGTATAAATGAACTATCACAGACGGTTTTTGGTTAGAACCGTCTGTGAAGGGGCTCTATCACAGACGATTTCAGCCAACAACCGTCTGTGATACGCGTATATCACAGACGGTCCAATTTACAAACCGTCTGTGATATCTTACATATCACAGACGGTTCTATTTAAAACCGTCTGTGATATCCGACATATCACAGACGGTTTGTAAATATAACTATCTGTGATACACTACGTATCATAGACGGTTCTTGGTTGAAACCGTATGTGATAGTGTCCCTTCACAGACGGTTTTAACTAAAAACCATCTGTGTTGAGTCTTATTACTGACAGTTCAAAAACCATCTGTGATAACCAACTGTTATCACAGACATAAAAATTCAGACGGTTCAAAAACCGTCTGTGATGACGGTTCCGAACCGTCTGAGACGTACTTTTCTGTAGTAGTGATCGTACAGTAATCGCAATGAACAGTAAATAACAATGAAAAAAAAGAAAGAAAGAAGGCAGTCAGAACCGCTGTTAGCCGGTGCCCCCGCACGGGCCATCACCGACCTGGAGCTGCGCCGCCCCCGTAGGGTCCATCGTCGGCCTGCAGCCGCAACTCCACCGGTCAGCCTCCACCGCCTAGGGCCGCCGCACGACCACGACATCGCCCATACGCCTGCCCAAAGATTCACCTACAGCATGAGGCTGAGCCGCCGCTGTCCACCTGCGCGCTGGTGTAAGATCGAGGTGGCCGACTAGAGCGGGGTGAATAGGCGGTTTTAAAAATCTTTCGGCTCTAAAACCAATTAACAATACGGAAGCTAATAAGGAATTGATTTTACACAATTAAAACCTAAATCAACTAGGCTCAACTAAGTGCACCAACAAAACAAGAGAGCAATCATACAAAGATATATAAACAATTAAAGCATGTAATGTAAATTGCTCAAAGTAAAGCACAAGTAAAAACAAGATGACACGATTATGTTTTACCGTGGTGTTCGGAGACTTACCGGTCTTCCCTAATCCATGTTGAGGTAAGCCCAACCACGTTGGACCGGCTCCACTAATTAAGCCAACACCTCCGAGGTAAGTCCAACACTTGGACCGGTTCCAAACCGAACCAACACCTCGCTCTACTAGGGTTGCTCTTCCTCCACTCCGGAGATGGCGAGCACCAAACCACTCACAAACCACCGGGCCTTCTCACAAGCTTCTTGAGAAGATCACCGGTTACGACACCTCCACGCCGTCTAGGTGTCGGCAAACACCAAGAGAAACAAATCTCAACTCTCACTTGAACTAATCAAGTGTCAAAGCTCAAGTGGATACATAATCCACTACCTAAGGCAACAAATGCACTTAGGGTTTACTCTCCAAGCTCACCAAGTGCAAGACATGTACAATAGAGGATGAGAGGCTTGCTCTTAGCTCAAGAGGCTCAAAAGGGATTCATAATATCACCAGCAACCTCTCCGAACCGGCCAAGGTGGATATATATATCCCACACACAAAAACTAGCCGTTGGGAGAAGATTCTCACAAATCAGCATAGGGCCGGTCTGACCGCCAACCAATGGCCAGTCGGACCGCCCCATGCACCAACGGCTAGAAAACTAGCCGTTGAGCCTTCGGCCGGTCGGACCGCCATGCAATGGCCGGTCGACCACGACAAATCACCGCATCGACGCACGGTGGTGGTCGATCGCCGATGAAAATTTGGCTAAGTCCCAAAACGGACGCTCTCTGGAATAATCGTTCCGCACGAACCCCGGAACTTCCTCACATCGGAAGTTCCGTTTTCACAAGGACGGAACTTCCGGACAGAGATTCCAAGTAAAAGGAAATCGGTCCGACCGCCAACATATGGCCGGTCCGACCAATTGGCCACCGGTCAGACCGGTCCACACCGGCGGTCTGACCGGCAGACCACAGAAGCAAAACACATTTGCTTCACTTCAAATGGCAAAACACATTCGCCCATTTGAGTATAATTCCAACAAAGTTAAAAGATGATATTCTCAGCTAGTTGCAAAACATATTTGCCAATATTTTAGAATACTCATCACAAGGAATAAGGTACATGGACTTACACCATTTGCAAAACACATTTACAAACTTAAGTCACATGCTACAAGGGTTACACATGAGCTTCGACTATTTGCAAAACACATTCGTAAATAAATAGCATCATGCCTAGATGAGCTAGAGCAACCATATTGAGCTATCAACACATGACCAACTCAAATAACTAGTTAAGACCCCTCTTAATAGTACGGTAACCTATACTAGCAATCCAGTCTTCCAACCAAACACCAAGACCGGTAAAAGACTAGGAACACATCCTTAGCCTTAGCTAGTCATACCTTTGCCTTGCATCTTCTTGAAGCTTGATGACACACATCATCACTTCAAGTCCGGGTCATTAACTCGATAATCATCAACGCATGATGATCCTTTGCTTGACCTCCATCAACACATGATGAGTCTTCTCTTGTCTTGATGATCAACTCATGATCATCTTTTCTTGATAAGCATCAACTCATGATGCATCCTTTACACCAAGCTCTTGACTTGATGATCAACTCATGATGCATCCTTTACACCAAGCTCTTGACTTGATGATCAACTCATGATCATCCCAAGTCTTCATTATCCTGGAACATAACCTATTCATCCAACTCATGAAAAATATTAGTTCCACAATATGATTATCATTAATTACCACACTATACCATTAACTCATAATGGTGGGACAAGATACCTCAATCTTTCCCTCTTTGGTAATTTATGATAATCATTTCAATCACATATAAATTGATTTGATAAAGGTAATACGTTGTGAGTATATATAAACTACACAAGTCATATATATGCTCACAACATGAGTATGCGAGAACTACACAAGTTCTTCATACTCAAAACTTGAGTATACGAGAACTACATAAGTTCTATATACTCAAAATATAAGTATACAAAGACTACAAAAGTTTTGTATACTCATACGGATATGTTTCAACGTAAAGATCCCAAATATGTGGAAGATGGAATATGGATTAATACTAATAAAACCACAAAATATAGAATGAGATCCCCCTAAATGTGTGCATACACATATGTATAAAGAAAACATATTCACATATTCAAGATATACTTATGGTAGAGTTCTTCCTATATTTTGGATCCGAGGAATGCAACGTTATGTAAGAGTATGAGTCAAATTCATACCTCGTTGAATTTCACCTTTATATCCAAATGAGACTACATAAGATGATGCTTCACAAGAGAGTTAGTCTCACAATTATATTTGTCATTAATCACCAAAACACTCCATTAACTCATAATGGCGGGTCTAGATCTTTCAGCCGGCCTGGAGCTGTGCACCGCCGTCGAAGCGGCCACTGGCCACAGCGCCATCCAAATCAAGAAAAAAGGAGAGGGGGAAGAGGGTGCTGCTGGCACCACCGGGCCATGCGTCGCCTCGTGTCGCCGTCGTTGGCCTAGAGCTACCACCGGCTGCCCGCAAGCCTCCCGCATGGCCCTGTCGCCTTGCTTGAAGCGTCGGCCACCTCACCACCGGCTCACCCGAAGCGCCGATCGCCTCGCCGCCGACTCGCATGCGTTGCCTGTGAGGACCCCCGGGTTATTTCCGTAAGACCGAGACCTTTCCGGTCTTACAAAAATAACTCTGGGCCTCAAGTGAATGAATTCCACCTTAACTCCATCTAATTTAGGAGGCCCGACCGAAACTAGAGCCCTGGTGATCATACGTACTACTCCTCTGCGAGCACTGCATGATGACCGGTTCTCCAACGGTGCAAGTTTACATTTAAACGAGTTAAAATAGAATTCACAATAGGGGGTATGCGTCTTGTGTTGGCTCCCCAGATCAGAAACCAACACGCACATACCCTCATCAACGTCAATCACAGACAAACAACATTCATACATTGTCATAAAGAAGGACATACAATATAATAGTTCAAGTCTACATCTATTACAAAAGGGCCGACTGGCTAAATTCAATTAAACACTTAAAGTGGCATCGGAAGATAGTAATATAAGCAAAAGACTAGAATAGTGTGCCCATAACCCAAGGCAGCCGACTGGGAGTTAAATAATAGCACTATTCGTTAGCGTCAAGGTGATGCCCATATGCTAGGAAAATGGAAACGAGCGCCCTTCTTCTCAATGGCTGAGAGAAGAAGTGGAGGAAAATAATGGCGTGGATGGGGTATTATCACCGGGAAAGTGACAGAGCGGAGGCGACGTCAAGTAGAGAAGTTCCATGAGTGGTTGTTTTGGGCGGTGGATCACGACGTCGACGGATCGGCGCAGCATGCAGCGGCGACGTGGCGATGCAGCTCTGCGCGCGCCAGCGGGAGGTTGAAGCCGAAGTTGACAAGTGGGGTCCGGTTGGCAGAGGCACAGCGCGGGCGAGTCGGAGGGTGGCTTGAGTTGGTGCAGTTAGTGGACTCGATCAAATCAACTGGCTCGGGTCGGACTCCAGTCTGGGTCTGGTTCAAGCCCGAGGAATAGTGAAAGGTTTGTCTCAGATTTAAATCTAGTGATTCTACTTTGACCATGCCACTAAAACTAGCAATAAAAAACCTAAATTTTTGAAATTAATCAGATGGGTTTCTGGGATGACCTAGTTCCTATATAAAATTTGAAACCCCATGTTTCATGAGCGTTCTGCTTAATTTAAATTCAAAACCGAAATGCTATTTAGGAAGGGATTTGAATTCTTACCGGTGTGAATTAAGTTCTATAAATTTGGGAAAAATTATTTTTATACATTATAAATATTATGGTATTTGAATAAATTATTTCTCAGAGAACTTTATAAGAATTTATATCATTTTTTTGGGGGTTTCATATTTGATATGCGTGTTAAACTTTGATTTAAAGTTTTTCAAATGCAATATTTTGTGCAAATGCTTCAAGAATACCATGTATGCTCATGAGATGCATAATAATAGCATTTATTAAAATTGGGGATGTGACACTACCTGTCGCCTACCGCGCGCCCGCATGCGCCACCACTGGAGCCCGCACACACTGTTGTTTCTCGGTCGCCACAGCGCCTCGTGCCAACCATGAAGCGCCGCCATCACAGAACAGGGTAGGGAAACCCTACCCCTCCCCTCCTCAACCGACTGAGCGGGCCAAACGTGTCGGACGAGCTGAATGGACACGACAAAAGAAAGGCCCGGTTGAACAAATCTCAGAAAAAGAAAGAAAAAAACAGGAGAAAAATAATAAATCCTAGTTTTTGCAAAAGGCACGCGGGAATTCTGAAAATTAAGCGAAATTTTTTCTTAGAACATAAAATTAGTGGTTTGGCCCCTCAAAATTGCAGAATTGGTCGAACATTCATTTTCCAACGAAAAGGGCATTGACAATTCAAATTTTGAATCATTTTGAGCATTTGAAGCATGTTTATCTTTGTTATTATTATTTCTATACAAATTATGTATTGTATTTACTGTTTTGATTATCTGTGATTGTTTATATTACTTTTAATCACCGAGAATAGCTGTAAATCGTGAAAAATGCATAGAAAAAAAAGGTTAATTTCCTCAGACACCATCTCTGCCTAACGCCCAAGAATGAGTATATGGCAGAGAAGAACGCACTAGCTTTATGGACCGCACTGAAAAAGCAGCTCGAGAAGCTGAAGTACACCATTCTTCCTTGGGCAGAGCAAGAATGGAACCGACTACGTTTTGTTGACTACAAGACCGTGGGGGAGTACAATTTTACATTGCACAGAATTTGTACAAATCTTCAACTCTGTGGTAAGGTAACCACGGATGAGAAAAAGATCGAGAAACTCTCTACCTTTCACCTAAACGCGGTGCAACCCGCACGCAACTATCGTCAGGACGGCTATAAGGAATATGCTGAACTGATTGACATCATGCAAGTTGCGAAAGCTGAAGATGATGTTCTTAGAAAGAACTACATCTCACAGCCGCCTAGTAGCAATGTTAGAAATGAAGTCAATGCTAGCAGATACAAGGTGAGGAAGCCTCACTCAAAGGAAAGAGGCAAGAAGGGTAAGATCATGGGTCGCAAGACCAAACAGAATGCTCAAGCCAAGAAGGGTGGACAAAAGTAGCGCGATAAGAAGCCCTATGGCCAGTAGGACCAAAGTTGCTACAAATGTGGCACTTGGAGACATTGGTCACATGTTTGCCGTGAGCCGTAGCACGTGATTGATGCTTTCAAATCTAAGAAGAAGGGCAAAGTACAACATGAGACACACCTCACCATTGCAGTCACAGAGGATCCACAGTCATGGGTTGCACCCATGGATGCGGACAACCCATTAGCAGCCCCGGACATCGCAGTGGCAACAGCCGTAGTTGCCGAAGAAGAGAAGATGTACATAGAGCAGATTCAGGCAGAAGTTTCTTCATACTTTGCTGATTCGATCTACTACACGCATTGCACTTACATTTTTATATTGTCATTTGCAGTTTATGGTTGTGATTGAACATTGAATTTTTGAATAATGGTTGTAATCTCTAGGAGAGAAACATTAAATTCTTATGATGAGTCCTGCAAGACTTTTTCCTGTATTAATAATAACAAGTTATGTTCTGTTTTGGAGTATTTTATTTATGTGTGTGGATTGCTTCCTACCCGATATTAATAAATACTTTATATATCAGAACGCGTGTGGCGCCCTATAGAGAAAGTGTGCTTAGCAAATAGCGGCACAACAAATATCATATTAAGAGAGACAAAAAATTTCGTTTCGATCAGCAATAATACTGGTAGTCTTACAACAATCACAGGCAGCGACACTTGTATAATAGACTTAGAAAGAGCTACAATTATGCTCTCGATGGGCACAACATTTGTCATTGAAGAAGCCTTGTTGTACCCAGAATCGACTATAACTCTCCTAAACTTGAAAGATATTAGCGCTAACGGGGTCCACGTAGAGACTGAAAAAGAGTATGGTAAGAAATACCCGCTCATTACAAAGTGTGAAGAAAATAGAAAAGGGCTATTAGAAAGACTTCCTTCCTATGAATCTGGGCTATACTACACTAATATTAAGACACATGCAGTCTATACTGTCCTGAAAATCACTTTTAGAATCTCTAAATTTTTCTGTCTCTGGCATGATAGATTAGGCCACCCTGGTCTTAGGATAATGAGAAATATAATTACTAATTCTCAGGGACATAATATCAATGTAAAGAATTTCTCGAATCAGAAAGATTTTATGTGCCCCGCATGCGCCATCGGGAAACAAATTACTAGATCTTCTACTATGAAAGTATAGGATGAAATCCCTGCATTCTTGGACTGTATCCAGGGAGATATTTACAATCCTATACAGCCCCTGTCAATGCCGTTTAGGTACTTTATGGTGCTCATCGATGCTTCCTCAAAATGGTCGTACGCATGTCTATTGTCTACAAGAAACCATGCTTTTACAAAACTGATCTCGCATATAATTAAAATTAAGAATAATTTCCTTGATCATCACGTGAAGTCAATCATAATGGACATCATCGAAGAATTTACTTCAAAGGCATTTGATGATTATTGTATGGCAATGTGAATTACCTTTGAGTACTCCGTACTGTCCACACCCAGAATGGACTAGCAGAGGCATTAATTAAAAAAGGATTAAATTTATTGCTCGACCGCTCTTGCAGAATTGTAACTTACCAACTACATGTTGGTGACACGTAGTTCTGCACGCAACAACTCTCATCAATTTTAGACCGTGGGCATATAACATTTATTCACATATGCAATAAGCGTAAGAGTCAACACAAAAAATATCTCATCTACGAAGGTTTGGTTGCAAGGTTTATATACCTATACCACCACCGTAGAGAACCGCAATGAGCCCTGTCCGAAATTCTAGGATATACATTGGTTATGAGACCGCATCCATAATCAGGTACCTGGACCCATAACTAGAGATTTGCATACAGCCTGCTTCGCTGACAGCATATTTGATGAGAATAGTTTCCCGTCATTAGGGGGAGAAAATCAACCCCTTGATGAAAAATATCGGGAAATGACGTGGTAACCCACTGGAATCCATGCACATGACCCAACGCACTAGTGAAGCAAATAGAGAAGTCCAGAAGATAATTGATTTACAAGCATTAGCCAATCAACTGTCTGATCACTTTAGTGATTTGAAAAGCGTGACCAAGTCGCTTATGCCTGCACGCAATGCACCAGAGAGGGTTGACATACCAAAGAAAATTAAAGGTATCCATAATCCCGTCCAGAGGCCTCAGAATAAAAAGATGAGAACTCCGACCCCTAGAATCCCAAGTAACCAGGGACACATGCTGAAAAAGGATAAGAAGGGCATGACACAATCGATCACTGAAGTTCCCTAGTAACAGAAGGAGAGTCAGTTGAGACTGAGCGCCAGTATGAAACCTTTAGTAAAAGGCATACCGGATTTGAATATTCCTATGGAGGGAGACATCAGCGTAGATGTGTGCGCACATATCGGAGCTGAAAAACTAAAGGGACTTGCCCCCGTAATTGGAAGTAGTGGTGAGTAAGTAGAAACATTAGAAGTGTCGCCCCATGAAGAAATAACTATAAATTATGTGACCACATGAGAATCTATTAATAGAACAATAGCCAATGTCGATATTTATTTTGCAAATAAATTATCACAATCATCGATCTTGATCTAGAGCCTGCATCCCTCGTTGAATGTAAGAAAAGATCAGATTGGGAAGATTGGAAGAAGGTAATAGAAACAGAATTATTAGCTCTCAATAAAAGAGAGGTTTTTGATCTGTAAGCTACACACCTCCCCATGTGCACCATGTAGGGTTTAAGTGAGTATTTGTTCGAAAGAGAGGTGAAAACAATGAAGTTGTAAGACATAAAGCAAGGTTTGTTGCACAAGGTTTCACTCAACGACCAGGAGTTGATTATGAAGAAACTTATTCCCCGATCATGGGCGGAACTACCTTTAGATATTTAATCTCAATGGCAATAAACTTGAATTTAGCAGTGAAATTGATGGATGTGGTAACTGCATACCTTTATAAAAACTTGGATTCAGATATTTATATGAAAGTACCTGAAGGTATCCATGTTCTGAACCAAGATAGAGTAAATAGATATCTGTACAGTGTGTAACTCAGAAAATTACTGTATAGACTGAAGCAATCAGGCATAATGGGGTATAATCGCTTGAGCAACTTTCAATTGAAGAAAGGCTACACGAACAATGATGATTATCTCTGTGTTTTTATACGGCAATCATAGGATGGATTATGTATAATCTCAGTATATGTAGATGATCTGAATATCATCGAGACCCTAGAAGATATTAAGAAAGCAAGCTCTTACCTGGCGTCGGAGTTTGAAATGAAAGACTTAGGTAAAACCAAATATTGTATAGTCTTGCAGCTTGAGCATACCCCTGAAGGGATTTTAGTGCATCAGTCAACCTACACTCAGAAAGTGTTAGAACGGTTCGGCTTTGAAAAATCATATCCTTCGAAAGTGCCGATGGTCGGTAGATCCTTTTAGCAAGACAAGGACCCGTACAGACCTAAAGAAGAGGGGAGGAAGTTCTGCAACCGGAATTCTCATACTTAAGTGCAGTAGGAGCACTCATGTATTTAGCAAAATGTACTAGACCGGGCATCGCGTTTGTCGTGAACCTGCTAGGAAGGTGTAGTGCAGAGCCTTCCAAAAGGCATTGGTATAGAATAAAGGATATCTTCCGATACCTCTAATGGTACAAAGATCTTGGTCTATTCTACAGAAAGAACTAAGACCTAACTATGACTGGCTATGCAGATGCCAGGTACCTGTTAGACTCGCATACAGGTAAGTCACAAACAGTCTATGTATTTCTATGTGGTGGAACTGTAATTTTATGATAATCGTCTAAGCAAATACTTGTATCTATTTCGATTAACCACTCGGAAATCATAACACTGTACGAGGCCACACATGAATGTTCTTGGTTTCGACGGATGATTCACCACATCCAGCAGTCATGTGGATTCAATACCGCGCAAACCCCCACTATTATCCATGAAGATAATGCAGGTTGTGTTGCACAAGTGCAGATGGGTTATGTAAAGAGTCTTCTCACTAAGCATATCAACTCCAAGTTCTTCTATGCTCATGAATTGCAAAAGATGATCGAAATTAAGGTATTGCATACTAAATCATGTGAAAATCTTACAGATTTATTTACTAAGTTACTTCCAGCGTCTAACTTTGAAGATACATATATGGAATTGAAATGATGGAATTTAGAGAAGTGCAGAATTCAAGGGGAGAATCTTCACGAACTCTTTATTAAAAGTTGAGCACGACGGTCGAGTACACAAAGAATAAATCCTGAAGATTAAATGAAATTGGGTGGATTATACTATTTTTTCCCTTAACGAGTTTTACTGAAGTTTCCCGGTTAAGATTTTTAATAAGACAATTCGTGCAGCACAGTAGAATATGCTTTATGTACTCTTTCTTTAAATTTTTTCTACTGAATTTTTATGAAATTTTGCGAGACATAAACATAATGTATGAGTGCCTAAAGGGGTGTGTTAAGAAACCAGGTTCAGGCCAGGCCAGGCAAGTCTGGCCCATGATAGACTCCTCATTTTTCCAGTAGACTATATAAAGGGGACCCCAGCCATTGTACTACAGTTTTCAGAAGAGCAATAAATAGAAACCAGAAGCCCTCTCATATATCTGTGTTCAATATATTATTATATTCTTGTGTTTTTGTATTGTTCTTACGATTCTGAGTTTATCTACGAGGTAATCACTCGAACTAAACTCTGCAACGATGATTCAAAAAAAAAAGTACCACCTTTTGGACCAAAGCGTGATCCAACAGTGCGAAAGAGGGCGTGCTAATCGTATTAAAATGCAGCTAACCCAACTACCTAATCTAGTGGGCGGATCGATCGAGAGGGCATTATCGTGCGAGGATATACTCGTGCGGTTCTCTTATTAGCTTGTTCCTCTCGATCCGGCGAGTAGCTAGCACTACGTAGTCTGGCCACTAGTGCGTGCTAGTGTCATTGATCTCGCCTCGACTGCAAACTGCGAAGCTGCCAACGCTAGCTACTAGGAAATATAATATACCACGTAAGCTTGTAACTTACGGACGTGATTTAGCCCGTACGTACGTGCATGTCACCGACCGCTCCGGCGAGGCCTGCAGCGAGATCGCCGGCGGTGGGCTGAAACGCCACCGGAAAGGCGCCTCGTAACCTCGTTTGGTCGTGACAAGATGTACGCTAGCATGCGCGAGGGCACGGACCGAGCTTAATTAGCGGTACGTGTCACTAGCTGACTCGCTGGTGCACAGTGGATTAGCTAAGGGAAACATTAGTGTCCAGGCGTCCGACCCATCAGGCACCAAATCTTGATTTCCTACTAGTTGCTTGTTGCTGGTGTTAATCAATCGTCATTTCTCTTGGGATCGAAGAAATGGTGAAGGAGAGGACGTACGGATTCTTTTCAGCGCTCAAGGGGGAGGTGGTCAAGTGCCTCTCGTCGTGAGTTGAGGTTGAATGGTTGTGTGTTGTAGGCGGATCTCAAGGAGCAGCTTTCTGGGCTACCTCCTGCTGCTCCCCTCCGTCTTCCTCATCCGTCGCCGCCGATTGCTCCGACCAGAGACCTCCACCAAAGCTCCAGCACAAGGTTGGTCACATACCCCTCGGTATGGTTTTCTGATTGAAACTGTGTGAGCTTTGGTTTGATCGGTGGGTGACTTTTTGATATGTTGCGATCCGTTGAAAATATTGTTGTAACCCGTTGAAAACAATGTTGCATACTGATATTTGAAATGTTGCATACGTAGGGGAAAAAAATGTTACATATGTAGAAAAAAAATATTGCATTGGTAGAAAAAAAATATTGCATATTGTTCACGGCGATGTTGTAAATTGTTCAACGTGTTTTTTCTCCAGATGTTTTGTTTTTATTTGTGATATTGCAACTATTCTGCGGTGATGTTGCAAACATTGTTTGATGATGTTGCAACTGTTGTTTGAAGATATTGCAATCGTTGTTCTGGGATATTGCATTTCGGACAGTACGGTAGGAGGCTCCTACCCGTACGTCCGAGTCGTAGTGCGACCCATTAGCTAATTGAGCAACCGGGTGGATGGGATCAAGCAAGGACGCAACCGGATTTTAAATACATTCGTTAATGAATGTCAACATCTATCGTATCTTACGCCACTTACTCTAAGTTAACTTTATGAAATACATCGATTGAATAATCTTCAGTGGGTTATATTATCACGTGTATCCAGCCTACTTCCTTTTTTGCATGCTTCTATGCTTCTGTCCACAGCATATAAATATAAGTTAAAGATGATATTAGTTTATTTTTTCTCCAATTAAGGTGGGAATATGTAACTATTTTTTCCCTTTTCTATGATTAATTTGGTAATTTCTAGCCTTTTGTCTTGACTCTAACTAATTTATAGCATATGCACGAGAGAACTCCTCAGCTATACCGTCTCTTCTTCTATTTTGTGTGTTGCCGAGCTCTATGGAATCTTAATGCTTATGCGTGTATTTTTTGTTTATCTATACTGCTTTGCCTCCCGATGCCCAATTAATTGGCTGGCATTTTATTGCTTGTTGAGACGGAGTTATAATCAGTAACGTCATCTTCTTATCTATTTCATAGTTGATAGTTATAAGGCGCACAAACAATTTGTTTGTTGCATGTACGTGCAACATCCCTCGGTTTCTCGGTAAAGTCTACTTGGACTCCTTTTCAAATTGCTCTTCTTTGCATATGTGTGTTCTAACTTCCATATTGATTATCTATAATCACCGGATCAAGATGGCCGTAAATGCGTTTATCTAAGCCCACATGCACCCCATATAGGTGTTGTATGCATGTTTCTCACATACGGGTGTTCTAACTTCTAAGTTGATTATCTATAATCACTTGATCAAGCTGTCCGTAGGCGCATTTATCTGAGCCCACATGCACCCCATACTGTTGTATGCATTGTTCTGGTACGGGATCTCCTCGCCATCAAAACCCCATAAGAACGATGTATGTACGTATATATGTAGTCTAGACTTTGTTAGCAGTTGCTTCTTGGTCTTCAAGCTTGGGCACCAACACCGATGTGTGTACGACATGGAAACTAGACGTCCAAGATAAGACATAGCGTATTGGCATGTTTTGTAGTTTCAGTTGGACTCTTTATTTCCATGGTACGATATCTAGTAGATAAATCTAAGCTGTATGTTACATCCGCAAGATATATTGGATGATTGAGATATTTTCACACATTAATGTGAGCTTTGTTTTAGTCTTTTTACATCTTAGAATTAACATGCGGTTTTCTAGAAGAGTCTCTAGTTAGTATAGATAGATAGATATTGATTTATTTATTTATTTATTAAAGAAAGTAGCACACTTGTGCTCTTTGAAAATATATTCTCCTTGGAGGCTTGAAAATGGATGGGATCGGTCACGCCTCCTTGCGTTGGTTAATTGGGTCCCTAGACAGCTTAACTGTTGCTCTCTGTTTCCAAATTGGCATGTTCTTTCGTGTCCATATGGTCTTGTCAACTAGCACTAGTGTAAGGGGTAGCAATTTGGTCGTCCGATTTGATTTGGTGTTTGTGGGTGGGTTTGTGAGGTACTCCTGCTTAATTAATTTGGGTTTCCCAATTCAGATTGATCCAGTGGTGATAATTAGTTGCGAAGGACTAGCGCCATCATACGCTTCTTTCCACCGTCGGTTCTCACTTAGAGCCCATCCCCCAACCGTCAGATCCCGCCCCTCCAACCAATTAGTTCAAGGAGGCCAGTGCTGGGAGGAAAAAGGAGACTGCAGAAGCGGCCGCACCACCTCACTCCTCCGGCCACTGGCTGCTGAGCCGCCACGCCGCTGCGACACCCTATCATTACCGGTCTAGGGGGAGAGGGGGTAGAGAGAGAGAGTGGGAGGAGTAAGGCTACGACGGCGGCCAGCTCCAACCGTTAGAGACTGACGAGCCACTAGAGGGGAGCAGCTGGGATGTGAAGAATGGGAATTGGGAGGCGTAAACTTGGTGGGTGAATGGATGAGCATGAGATTCAATGCAACAAAAAAAACCCAGAAGCGGAACAATAAGTTCCTAAGCTTACAACAAATCTTTGTTCAAGATGCAACAAACACGAAATCAACAACAAAAATGTGCAACAAATTTAAACTATTGGGGGAAACAAATACAATAACATGTTGCACCAAAAAACAAAATCTTGTTGCAACAACAAAGAAACCATTGAAACATTTGCAACATTTGACATCTTATGCTGCAACATTCGGAAACTGTTGTTGCAACAACTCAACATACCCCAGTGTCAACATTTGAGATGAGAATAGAGGAGGATGGGGATGATCCACCCTATCACCGGTGGGCTCAGATCTAGCAAGGCGAGGCTGGCATGGTTCACGGCTCACCCCCATCTCCTCTGGCCTTATCCCCACCAAATCCAGCGAGATCCGACCACGGCAGCGACAAGTTCGGCGGACTCTGGCCTCTCCATGGAAAGGGAAACCTCCATGCGAGCTCCGACCATGGCACATGGTTTTCCTCGAGCGCAAGTTGCCAGGGGAGGAGGGGTGGAGGGGGAGGGGGAGGGAGTGAGGTATTTAGAGCACCGAGCTCCTGGTGGTGGTCAGAAATGGTGAGGCAGGAAACTCTGGCAACCAGTGTGGGAATATAAGGATAAGCTGTGTGAGATGATCACTACTATAAAACAAGCTATATTAGACGCCTCATCACAGACAGTTTCTTTGGAACCATATGTGTTTACAAACCGTCTGTGATAATTCATAGACGGTTCTTAAAAAGAACCGTCTATGATACTTCACATACGGTTCTTGTTACAAACCGTCTGTGGTGAGATATTTATCACAGACGGTATCTCACCACAGACGGTTTGTATTATGAACTGTCTATGATGAGATGCTTATCACAAATAGTTCATGATATGAACCGTCTGTGATATGTCAAATCGTCTATGATTCGTAGCGCGGTAATTCAAAAAAATTTGAACGTGTGCGCGGGAGGTGTCCTTATAAATAATAGTCGAGCCGAGGTGGGATGTGTTGGGAGGTGTCGAACCTGTGGGACGCTGACATGCTGCTGAATTTCGTCTCTGTCGCCGTGCTTCGGTCCAAATTTGCTGCCGCGGGCCTCCACGACAAGGACCTCGTCCTCCTCAGCTATAAGCAAACAATCTTCTTCTTCCTCGATGACTCGATCGATCATGGTAGCTAACCTATGGGTGCACGTACGTAAATGGTAAATGGGTGCAGTGGCTCACATCCGCAATGGCTTCGCCGTCATCGCCTCCGACGCCGTGCTCTACAACGACACCTCCACCGTCGACGTCGTTGACTCCTACTCAGGCCTCCTCAGCACCCTCTTCGCCGACGCCATGGTCAAGATGGGTAGCATCGGGGTACTTACAGGCCGCAAGGGGGAGGTCATGAAGGTTTTTGTATAGGAGTGATGTATTTTTCATGTATTTTCAAGAGTCTCTGAATATGGAAAGCTCACATAAAATGTGATAGTAGCAACTATGAAACATTCAAAACCTATTTTTTTGCAATAGAAAAAACTATCACAGACGGTTCTGAACAAGAACCGTATGTGATAGTTACTATCACAGACAGTTCTGAACAAGAACCGTCTGCGATACCTTTTTTCACAGACGGTTTGAAACCGTCTGTGATGACCGTCTGTTATCACAGACACATAAATCCAGACGGTTCAAAAAATCGTCTGTGATGAGGTTTTGTGTAGTAGTGGATACTCGTGTGGTAGTGGTCAGGCATGGACGGAGGCCTCCTATACGAATCGTTTGTACCAGACGTGGGAGCCGTATCATTATTGCTTAAGGCACTCTCAATGGTTCCTTTTGCTTATTACTAAAACTAGCAGGGTGTCCCGTGCATTTGAGTGACTAGATTTATTTCAAAGTTTGTATAAATACTTGATAATATATTTACGTATCTTGTAGGTTATTTAAACTTTTAAGATATCCTAAATATTGGAAACGATGATAGAAGCTTGAAAGAAATTGCAACATGGGGAATATAATTGAAGTATGTGCTTTAATAGAAGAAAATCATTAGTCATAATAAGTTATTGGGGTTCTTAGAAACTAACTACTCTTCATCATACATAGATCATGTAGTTGCATGCTCCTATTCTTACTCTATTAGTATTTTTTTTTCAAACTGTATGCATGCACATGTATCTCTATTTAATCTCAAGCAATACGTTGATTATGTGCGTTGCAAATTATCTTATTAGTTTATATGGTACAATATATTAAAGTACATACCTCACGCTTACACCGATATACCATGGGCGACCTACCTTGAACTTATCTTTTCTCACACACCGGCTACCCCACCAAACAGTGTGGCTTCTATCTCTCGCTGTCATAATTTTTTTTGTTTCAACCTCCAACAGTAAGCATAAATCTTGATTGATCATTCTCAGTTGCCACCTCTTCCAATGTAATACTTTAACACATAGTTATCTTCTACTTCTCTCAAATTATTGCTTAATGCTAACCATTACGACATCAACGCGTATACACATGCAACCATTGCAAATCCCAGCTAGGGGACACCACTACTACAAAAAGGCTAATACTGGATGTCTCATTACAGACGGTTTTCTAAAATCGTCAGTGTTAATGGTAATCACAGATAAATTTACCAGCGCGACCGTCTCTATTACTGGATATGCTAAGAACTATCCGTGAAGTATCACAGACAGTTTGTATTAAAAACCTGCGTGATTTTACCATGACTACTTAAAATGACTAACTCCCTGATTTTACCGTGACTACAAGCTTAGAGTGTCACAGAAGGTTTTTCATGTGAACCATCTGTGATATTAGCTCATCACAGATGGTTTTTAATTGAAACCATTTGTGAATCGTGAAAATTTTGAACTCTTGCGCTGGAGGCGAAATATTTTGACGCTGTCTTTATATACTATACCCACACATGCCTTGTCTTCCCTCAGTCTCTCTCTCTCTCCCCTCCCCACGTCGAGCACCAGTGCCCGCCCTCAATTCCCCAGCGTGGTTCGGCGAGGAGACGCAGCTGACGAGGAGGAGGAGGGACACGCAGGAGCTCCATATCTGTTGTAGGAGGCTGACACGCGTCCGTAGTCTGCTGTTTCATGGCGCCTCCCGTGAGCGGGGCGCTGCGGCTCGACTAGTACCGCCAGATCTGACTGCCCCCCTTTCTTGGCCTCAGGTGAGAACAAAGTTTTGCCCCCAAATCCCAATCCAGGTTTTCTTCTCACTCTAATTTCGTCCCCTCCATCCTATCAGATTTCGTTCTCAGTGAGGACCCCCATCTATGGTCGACAAGGGAGACCAATTCAGTTCAAGATGGACGCATATACTCGACCATGTCCTCGTTAGGGAGTGAGCTATGGATTGAAAGAGAGAGAGAAAGTCTTTTTTTTTAATTACCTTCTTCCAAACTATCGAAAGAGCATATAGAAACTACTATCTAGCAATTGATTGGTTTGACTCTAAATTTGATTTTTTTTTGTAATAGAAAAAACTATCATCGATTGTTTTTTGTTTTAAAAAAAACTATCTGTAATAGTCTATTTTCACCGCCACGCACCGCCGCACCTTGACCCCCATGAGAAGCTCCGCCGGCGCCTCCTCTTCCTCCGCCTCCCTCCCTGATCTCTACAACCGCTGCAGCAGCCATTCCACCCCCAGCTCATTTTGGATTGGTGAATTATTTAGATGTCCTAAATAGTCTAGGGGAGAGGAATCGAAAGGAAGAGCGGAGAAGAGAGAGTTTACTGCAGGGAAGGCAGCGACAACTCATGTAGGAGGTGTTGGCAGCACTGGAAGTAAGTGGCGACGGCTTACGGAGGATGTGGGCGCGCAGCAAGCTGGGGGCGACATGAAAAGGCAGCGCCGACGGTTTGAGACTTTAATAACCTGTATAGATGTGCCCATATCTTTGAGGAGGGCAACTTCAATGAAAATCAGGGGCTCCCCTAGTGTTAATGAAGACAGTAAGAGCACTCAAACAAAGCTAATTACAAACTCAAAAACATCATTATGCAAACTGTGAATCGCTGTGTTTAACAAACAATTGTACATAACTGTGAATCATACAATTAATTGATCATTTGATCCCTATGAAAATTTCAAACATGCAGCTAGGTATCAACTCTTAGTATCACATTTTAATTATGCATGGTTAGTTAAACATTGCTAAGATTCGGCTATAGCATCAGCGGTATTAGTCCAAGAGTGCAAGAAACCACAACCAGCAACAAGATAGTCTGACCAACCTGGTATCGCGGGATGGAAGTACCCAAAACAACGGCGGCCAACACCCAACCCTCTCTTCCAAGTCTATAAGATTCCTGATTGTATGCACAGCCTACAAAACGACAACAAAATCATCAGTCAAACCACTGGAGTGTACATTGAACAACTCGATAGTGAGTAGACCACAAACTTCATATGCCACAATCTTCTCCAGCAAGGAGACCCGATCATCCCAGGTTATCTCGTAGAGCGCCAGCGCCGCTGGGCTGAGCCAGGTCGCAAGCTTCTCCTTCAGGTACATGTCTAGTGCGCACAGCGCCGACGCGTTCTCCTCCCTGCATTGTAAATTTGCAATAGCCCCCACAATCAGAAAGGATACAACTTGATTAAATCCCCAATCCCCATCGGTCTCTAGTGATAAGTAGTAACGGCAATAAGAAGTGTGGCAATGTCAATGTCAATCTCACCCAAGAAGGCGAGGAGGTCGGTGCGGAGGACAGCGAAGTGCTTGAGCGCGCAGGTTCAAGTAACCCAGCGTACTTGGGTCGGAGGGCACCTGGAGCCCCCGCTCCATCCAAGATCTGGCCAAGACCGGCCGCTTCCTCCTCATCCGTCCCCGGATGCTCCTCCCCACCCGTCGCGGAGGCGGAGGTGATGCTTATGTACTGACGCATGAGGTTGCGGACGTGTGCGCGGGACAAGTCATAGTCGGTGGCGAGGGAGCGAAGGATCCCCCCTCCCCGGGGGTCGAGGGAGCGGTACCCGTCAGAGAAGTGGTCGAGGGCGGCGGAGACGGAGTCTTGGAGCTAATGGCGGACGGAGGCGACACCGGGGTCGGGGCTGGCGGGTGGTGCCGGGGAGGAGGGGATGGGGTCAGGGTGCATTTGGGCGCGGAGGAGGACGGCAAGGGATCTCGGGGTGTAGAGGAGGCGGCTGAGGCATGAGGGGGTCGCGGCGGGCGAGGGCGGCGTGGCGCGGATGGGAGGGAGGGACGGGTGTGGAGGCAAGGGACGAGGGAGGCAGGCGAGGGGGTCGTGGCGGTGGGCAGGGAGGCGTGGGGCGAATGGGAGGGAGGGTCATGCCGGCGGTTTAGCGTGCGAAGATTTGGCGTGGCGTGTGCGGCTGTTTGGCATGGAGTGGGACGATATTGCTCTAGTGCACGAGTAAAACTCAATCTTTATTAGTTAAGATAAAAAAAATATGTTACTAAACTAATTAATGAGTCTTGTTTACAGATAGCCCCCTAACAAACATTTATTTAGCTAAAACGTTCGCACGTAATTAGACCTCAGAAACGAGTATACATACAACCTTATCGCTAGTCTTGGCTGAGCGATCCATTCTCCGCCCGGGGGTGGGGGGACCTCCTCGTGCCCCGCTGCCCCCCACACCACTAGCATCTCTTATATATTATATTCTCCTTCAACTTGGTAGGGCCGAATGGTATCAGCATGGTCAGATCGTCCATCCACGTAGGTCCAACATAAATGTTCTTATGTTATTAGCAATCACAACTGTTTTTTATTTTTATTTTTAAAAGTATTTACAATTTTTAAACAGGTTTTTCTGCATGCGTAGTTAGTGCGTTCGTCAAATTATGATGACACATTAGCAAATTTTTATCTTTGTCATGTCCTTATGTCATAGCAGCGAGAAAGAACTCAGTTTTGTTCTGTAAGTATCTGAACCATTATTGCGGGCGGCAGTGCTGTACACGGCGATTTATGGTCGTACGCGGGTACGACACATCGTGGCGGCCGGGTGGGTACGGGCGGGCGGGGCGGAGGCGCAGGCTAGCGGAGACGCAGGCGGCCGGCTACGGGTGGTGCGGCCGCGTGGGCCGGGCAGAGACGCGGGCGGCCGGCTGGGGCGGCGCGGGCGCGCAGCCAGGTTGTCGTCGTACGCGCGTGGGCCGGAGGCGGCGGGGGTGGCACGCGGGGCGGCCTGGCGGAGGCACAGGCGGGCAGGCGGGGACGACGCGGGCGGGGGAGCGGCCCGTGCGGCCGACCGGAGGAGGAGGAGGCACGGAGGAGGGAGGTAGAGCGCGGGGCCGGTCGAAAGAGGAGGAGGCGGCGAGTGGCTGAGGGCGGCGCGGCCGGCGTGAGCAGGCCCCCGAGCGGAGACGGCGTGGGCGGGCTCGCCTTTTCGTCGTACGCGCGGACGATGATCGTCGTACGGAGAGTATTTTCCTAAATGCAGGATTGGTGGCCAAGCGATGTCTTCGTGTTAGATATTTCATTTCGAGTGAATTCCTATAGTATGTGTAAAAAAGAAAAAGAAAAAGAAATCGATGCTAAAATGCCGTAGGACTTGAAAGAATTGATACAGATCGTGCCAAATACGCACATGCACCTAAGAGTACTCATACACATCAATTTAATACCTTCTGAGAAGACTTTCTCTACCGTAAGTACGTAACGCTTGGCCTCCAGAGTTTGCGAACGCGGTCGATTTTGGCTCCATGCAATCCACTATTCGCCGGAGGCACATACGTCTCTGCGACAATCTCGACGTCGATCGAAAATCGGATGCTAAACGTAACAAGTCGATCATCGAACTCGCGCCGACTAATTCATTTGCAATCTTTCCTGGTTTGACACCATCGTCGGCCCAGCATTGAAGCCTGGACGGCCGCGAGCGACGCGGCGGCGTCCAAGGAGAAGCGGAGCCAGCGCCCGCGCACCGCGCGCCGTTCCGCGCCCGCCGGGTTGGGGATTTCGATGGGACTGGATCGTGCACGCCGGTGGGGTGGTAGTGAGACGCAGGGCTACATGGTCTGATGGGCTACAGAAATGCATGAATGTAGCATCGCAGCCTTAGATGGTTAGATGGTATCAAGGTTATGACAAGCACGTCCTGTCTCAGCCTCAGGCTCTCAGTGATCAGTAGCACAACCTCGTTCCAACTTCCAAGTCGCAGACCTTACAAAGTTGCTAAGCTTCAGTGAATGCAGTGAATACCATACTTATACAAGTACACATCTACTGTGCCCACAGGTGAATACAAGCCTGTAGAGACAATAACATGGTAACCACAGAAATCTTTGTGGTTGCAAGGTGGAATAAGGTAACACTACGAAATCTTCATACATCAGACAAAAAAGTGTATTTGTTGAGCAACAAATAGCAGGGCACTCATGTGACACAGATATACAAACACATGGATGAAACACAATGGCGCAACTCAGGTACAAATAGGTCACGAAGTCGGCCACGGCAAGCAGCAGTAAACTAGTCGTATAGTTCTGCGTTTGTCTTGCACCTGCGGGTTTCAGAACAGCAGCGGTGTTGGCAGGGCAAGACCGCATCGGTGCAGAGCTGACAGGCAGGCAGATTATGGCACTATCCCCAGCTTTCTCATTAGCCTCCCAGTAGCGACGAATAAGCAACTCCTATGATCAAGGGCACTGGGCATATAGCAGCACGTTATTATCATTTAAGCGCCTCTGGAACTGCGCTAAACGAGCTTGCAAGTCCACAATCCCAGCAGCTTTCTGCGAGAGTATACTGCTTAGTCTTGCAATGTAGTCGTCTAGTTGGTTGCCAGGCTGATCTGCTTCAACTAATAAGTTCATCTCCTGATCAAGACAAGAGGTTTGCAGGTTATGGCAAAATGATACAGTAACGAATAAAGGCAAGACATATCATTTGGGGGATCTAACCTCTCTGATGATGTCCAGGGTCTCTTCCACCTGCTTCCTATGAGCGCTTACCAAATTTTCCTCTTCCTGCGGCATTTATCCAAAGTTAAAATGTAACTCGGTCATCTTGTATCAAGAAAATATTGCAGAAGCAATAACACCATACCTGGAGGAGGTCAGTCAGATCGTCATCTTCCTCTAGCACAGCCCTTCTAATCGGATAAGCAATGGAATTTCTCATATTATTCTCCAAAGCTGGATCTCCAGCCTTCCTTGCCTGTTGCCTTCCCTGCTGGTACATTGTATCTGGTACTTCAGCTATGCCTATTGCCGCAGTACCCTTGGTTCTTTGTTCCTTGAAATAACCACCATTCAACGAACTAAACTCCATATCTTCCTTCACCTTGGGCATCCTATCCACAAATGTTGGTGCCGACTGTTCTTTGACATACTGCTGCTTGGGCCAACCAAAATTACTCCTTTCAGTGATATCATTCATCACCTCAGCTGCAGAGAAAGAGGGTACAGCTGAAGTCAGTGGGGAAGGACTTGACTCTCGTAAAGGTGCAGCAGCCAAAGGCACATCTTTCTTGGTGTTGCTTCCTTTCGACAAACTCTTCACCCTGAAGATGATAATGTGCTGCTTATGTTATATGGACATAGCAGCTATTGCAACAGAAAGAATGAGGATAGACAATCACCTATCAGCATATCTCAATGTGTTCAGAGTATGCTCACAAGAACCAGAACTAGGGGAAATGCATGATATCATGACAGTGCGTGAGTCTCCAATGAATGAATCTCGCAAAACTTCGGTTAATTTGCTACCTCGGAAAGGAATGTGAGTCTGATCGTTATCAAGTGCTCTGATGCATTCCTTTAAGGCAAGCAAACTTTTATTGATCTCGCACCCTCAATTCTGCATTGTATTTCGAAAAAGGCAGTTCAGTACAGCAAAACACCTACATATTCATGACGCTACTTAGGACAAGGATGGATAAAAAAAGTTGTAAGAGATGACCTTGTTTGTTTATCATTGTCAGTTGTATCAGCACCACGCTCACTGCCAGCAAGGTCAATAAACGACAACTTGCCAACGAATCTGGGTGGTTTGGAGTCATTGACATCTACACGCCTTTTAATAGCAAGCTGAAGAATGGCATGAGACCTTGAGGACTCTTCGTTTGCACCGGTTGTACCGATACTTCTGGTGGCATTGCCTTTTTCAATCAACTCCTTGATAGTTTCAACATCAGAGACTCTATACTCCTGTAAACCGACAATGCAAACTTTCTGTTTTCCATCCTCTCTCATGCAAAGTTTACTGCATGAAGCAATTTGTACTCAGAACAGGAGACATAACTGGCTTTCTGAATATACACTATTTCTAAACATCAAAGATTTGGAGATAACTTACCTCCTTTCATTGAGAAGGTCAAACAATTTCCCACCATATATCTCAAAGAAACTGACAAATAACTCAAAGCCTTGATTGCGGTACGTATGGTGCATCAATCTCAGAATGTCTTGGGAGGCCTTAAGAGGAAGTGGCCGCATGGTGTAGGTCTTTCCACTTCCTGAGTTGACAATATGACTTAGAAATAGCCTTAAGTATGCTGCAAATATACACGCATTGCAGACACATATGTAAAGATCAGACATATACCAGTTTGTCCATAAGCAAAACAAGTCGCCTTTGTACGATTAAAAATAGCAGGAACCACAGGTTCCACTGTTTCACGATAAACCTGTAAATAACATGAATCCAGGTTGTTGAGAATCGATTTACAATAATTAATAACACTAACTATAAAGATTATGCAGTTTATAATCACCTCGTCATTTGAGACGTCCTCATCTAAAACAGCATCAAATACAAATTCATGCTTTTCAACATATTCAGTGAGGTCAACCTGCAGAATAATGTGCCAGGCATTGAGGAATGACTATAGACCGGCAGTAGGAAACTAAGATCCTAAGGGGCATTGGGCATAAATAACACATGTAGATGGAAATAAGTAGCTTGGCATGAACCTTAAGCTTAGTCTCATGGACAGTCAAAGAGTTTGAGCTTTGTTCAATGTCTATGATATCTTCTTCTTTCTTTGATATTTCCCTCTTGTTAAGTGGTCTTTTGCGCACCTGCATTCAACATTCCACATTAAAACCATTAGAAGTAGACAGGTTATCATAAGTTCTGGTGAGTCATTAAGGAATACTTATCAACAATCATGGAGAAAACCAAGAAACATACCACCACTTTGATTTTGGCAACGGGGGCTGCCTTCTCTTTCTCAGGGAAGGCCTTGAGGTAGTTACTTTCAGCAAAAACAATCGACTTGTTCATCTGTTTATTTGTAGCGAAGCTCAGATCTGAATCATCAAAGCCTCCTCCATTGTCATAGCCAAACTTTTGAGCGCAATCATACATCCCTGGTACTTGAAACTGTATATGAATTTGAGCTCCAGTTAATATAGAACTTTCCGTGTGCAAGAGATTATTGACATGGTCTGGGAAAACATTAGGTTTAGAATCGGATGATTCATCAACAAAATCAAGTACGTCGTGTAATCTAAACTAAAGAACCAAACTTAAACAATCAATAGCTTGGACCATACAATGCGTAGTTCAGTATTGATGCGGCGCCACATCTCAACCACCACCTACGATTCTACCAAACTTTTAGTTGTTTAACACTGCGACATTCTAATCCCTCAAAGCAATTGCACATCCAACCTAGCACCCTTAAACGAAGACCAAGCCAAAACAAAAACAATACACTTCTCCAATTGCTTTCCAAACCACCGATCAATTGAAAAAAACTAAAAAGGCAATACTTTTGACGACCCACGCGGCCATGCCTCCGCGCTCGGATTCAAAACATCAGATCCACCACATCGGCAACAATCTCGAACATATTTTTATCTAACCCAACCATGCGAGATCATCAAAACAGACGCGCTAACTAAAAATGCAGCTCTCGTCTTACATCGGGGATAAGCTCGGTGTCGAAGGCGTGGAGATCGAGCAGCCCGGGGCTGAGCTGCTGCCTCTGCCCCGGCGACTCCGCCGCCGCCGCGTCCCCTCCGCGCAACCGCGCCGGCGTCGTCGGCTCCACCGACACGAAGATCTCCCCGTCCCCGCGCCGCACCCCGCCGCGCTGCACACACAAAAGAAGCCCGAATGAGCTAAGCCAGGAAGCACCCGGAGATCCCGCACGCCAAACGCAGATCTCGACGAATGGGCGGCCGTACCTGCGTCCACCTGCCGGCGCCGCCGGCCGCGCCTGCGTTGGCGGGGACGTCGAAGAGGATCTGCTCGGAGGAGTATCTCCGGCGCACGCCTCCGTTCATCTTCGCCGGCGAGGTGGGGTTCGGAGGCGGGGTGCTGCCCCTGTGGAGTGGGGAGTAAGGAAGGGACTAGGGACAACGGGAGGCGGAGCGAGTCGCGTAGTGGAGTAGAGTAGAGTAAAGGTCCCCTGTTTCGGGGAGGGGCTTTGTGCGGATTGCACCCTGGATTTCGTGAGCCGTTGCGCAGACGACCCCCAATTTGAATTTGGAGTGGAATTCAAGGCAACAGAACAGGTTGGAAGGGAAAAGTGGGCCTTGTTTTGAAGCGAGGGGACCTTTTTCTTCGCTGCTTTTTCGGGTTTGGCTGGGTAACGCCTGTCTCCACCCAGCAGGTTGGTGTAGATTTCGTTTTCCCCTTCTTTTTTTGTCAATTTCTGGTGCAGTTTTTCTTCAGCAATTTTAATGGAGAGTTAGGTCCTTGGAGACATACAGTGTAGCTGTGTACTGTCGTTTCTGTATATTGATACAGTCTTTAATATATATCTTTGATCATAAAAATTATTTAAAACATAACGATATGATAGTATTTTTAGACAAATTTAGTAATATTATTTCCACGTGACAAATTTAAATAGTTTTGTGTGTATTAACCGTTAAAGTTTTAAAAGGCTAAATGCAAGTATTTTAAAATAACATCTAAAAACGAAGGGAGTACGTCACCAACTTTTTCGTACGGAGGATTGTCATAGAGGAAAATTGTTTCATGTTTATTTTTTTTAAAAAGGTTTTGAAAACTTGTGCAGTAAGAAACTCTTACAATAGTAATCCTAAGCTCGAGTATGAACTTTAGTACCAACATGAGAGTTATCATGGATAATTTAATGCCCGCACTCAGAAGACAAGTAAATATTTAAAATAGAAAAGGAAACTCACCTGCACCGTTTTTTTGACAACTGACCTAATCTTTCCCGGCAAATCTCCAAAAGTGCAAGGGCGCAGGTGCCAGATTGCTCAGAGAATAACGAGGGGTGGCTTTGAAACGGTTCTGAGTAGTCCCTCGGGGAGGTGACCACTGACCTCCCACGGGCACGTGGCCGTGGCGGTGGCGGTGGTCGGCTCGCCGGCGCGACAGGCTGTGATGCGTCGCTCGAGCGGTCGTACGGACGAGGCTTTGCGGCTGGTCACCAGCCGGTTGCCCGGCGCCGGAGAGGAGCCAACACTGTATTTTCTGAACTGATTAGCCGTTAATAAACAATATTTTTGGGTGAGTGGGTTTGATTAGGAGCAGTTTAATGCTACTTGCTGGGAGCAATAGCCTTGCGGCCCATGTGTTTGGCACTTTGTCACGAGTAGGGTGGAAACGAGCTAGAAGGGTGGCTCGGCTCGACTCGTGATCAGACTTGAGCTGACTCGTTTGAATTCGCGAGCCAAGCTTCAGAATAGCGGTACATCCAAAATACATTACAAAATTTTCCATCATTACTTCAGTTCATTCAATAGTTAGAAGACTCATTGCATAAGTTCATCCTAAACAAGCACATCCTATTCGTAACAAATGAAATCGTAAGAACAGCGAGCTCGGCGACCGCCTCCACTCTTCACACTCGCCTAGGCCGAGCCAAAATCGGCTCGCGAGCCGAGCCGAACTTGGCTCGTTTGATTGGCGAGCTGGACAGGCGGCTCGGCTCGGCTCAAAAATTCACGAGCCCGAGCCGAGCCGGGCTTGCGAGCCTCGATCTTTTTTTTCAACCCTAGTCACGAGAAGGTCCAAATGTTCGAAGCGTAGCGCAAGAACAGCACAGCGGCAGTGTATGAGCGGCGGGCCCCGCACTCCCGGTTGAAACCATTTTGTCAGCGGCCGGTCCACGCGCTTGCAATTGCGGTCGAGTGTGAACCTAGCTTTCGGAACAAACAAAGACGACCAACTGCTGCGGCGGACGGTTTGGTTTATGTTCCTAATGAATTAAGTTAAAATTTGGTATAACTAAAACCCTGAGTAAAACTAAAATTTAACAAATTAAATGTTGTTTGGATTGTGGTTATGTAAAATTTTGGTGTTACCAAAAAAATTATGATATCGGATTGCCCACGTGTTACATTGAATTTCGTTGGTGTTATCGAATTTTTTTTTGATATTACCAAGTATTGATAGCAAACTAAATAATAGTCAATTTTTATAAATGTTACTAAAATTTGTTATGGTACACGTTAGTAACAAACCGAATGCTCTTACTGTGTTACAAACCAAACGTTGGTGACCGAATGCTTTCACATGCTTTGTTATCATGCCTAGGCAATAATAGAAAAAAAAAAAAAAGCAAAACAAGAGGGATCCAAGGTCTGGGCATTCCCGCTACCATGTGATGCACGCACTACAAAGGTTCAAACACGTGCATAAAAAATCTCTCGTGTAGGCTACTGCAACGAAGAAACTATATTTTTCCTTTGAGTAAAAACGTGGCACCATCCCTTTTTTTTTTTGTTTTTGAGAGAGAGAGAGAGAGGGAAAACGTGGCACCATCTATCAAGAATTATGGGCTCCCATATGGGCTCTGGGACACGGAGAGGCTTCGACCTGCGAGTGACATGCGAGCCCAACTTGGGCTTCCCATAAATGGGCAATCATCTGGGCCAGGTTCAATCTGGCCCACGAATCGACAAACCGAGAGCGACCTACGACGATGAGCAGCAGCAGCTTGGTGTCAGGTACTGTAATGCCCAGAGAAAGTAATGGATGCGGTGTGAGTGGACTTGGTCCATGGGTGCTGGGTCCCACTGGACAGTGTGGAGTGTGGGTGGTTAAAAGATAAGTCTGGTACGAAATTGTATCCATCGAATGAAATCAACTTTTGAATTCCCTATTCTACTGTTCTTGATCTTCCTCTTGTCTTCTACGTCCCAATCCTCAATTCGTCTGTAAAGACCTGCGGTTTATTTTCGTAGGACCGAGACCCGTCCGGTCTTAAGAAAAATAACTCTGGGTCTCAGGGGATTGCAATCCAATTTAAATCCATTCAAGTAAGAGCACCCGGCTGACCTAGAGTGTGACCATGCATACCGCTCCTCTGCGGGTGCTACATGGTAGATGGTTCTCCAATAGCCCAAATTCACACTTAAATAAGTTAAAAGAGATTTCAAAATAGCGGATATATGTCTCATGTTGGCTCCTAAGATCATCGACCAACACGCACATACCCTAATCAACGTCAATCACAGTCATACAAGTTCATACATTGATATATCGACAAGACATACAACATAGGAGTTAAGTCTACAACTATTACAAAGCGACCGACCGGCCAAATTCAAGGATTGGCATTAAAATAGCAGTGGAACCAAAATAAATAAACCAAAAGAGTCCAGCAAGATGTGCCACGTAACCCAAGGCAACCGACTGGGTGCTAGAAACAACACTATTCGTTAGCGTCGCCGAAATCGGCACTAATGAACTCATCGAGTGAAATATCTTTCCCACCTGAACAAGCAGATATCCGGGTTAAATACAAAACTGTATTTGCAAGTCTTACACAAAATAAAAATTATACATACTAGTGGATATTCAAAGAGAGGCTTTAGTAGCTTAGTTTTGCGTAAACGCATAATTTTTCATCCCTACAGCATCTAATTTGAAATTGCTATTTTGTAAATGATTGTTTAGTAAAAGAAGTATATATACATACATATATATATCCCATTCATTCTGAAAACCAAGTTGTAACTATGTCAATTTTTAATTATGAGTCTAACAATAATGACTCCCGAATCCAAGTGGTCGTCCGTAACCGTGGACACGACTATTCGAATAGATTTATCCCTGCAGGGGGGTACTACTTTACCCACACGACTCGACTAGCCCGTAAGCCTATGGATATAACTCACCTCCTAAGGGATGTTGTCGACGATCAAATCGCCGATCTTATGAACATATAAATGAAAAGAGGAAAAATGTGCGTTACTTCAGGGAGTGGATCTGACTTGCTCTTTATTGCTATGAACTCACGATTACAAACACAAAGAGTATCTAAAAACACAGCACTTTACTAAGTCTTGCTTGATGTCTTCGTCTCTCTTGCTGTTACGTGTTCTGTCTGTCTCGTTCTCCCTTCCTTTCAGCCTTCTATGGTCCCCCTTAAATACTTGATGAAGCGATGGCAGTTATCCCACGAAGAGACATCTGTTGAGGAGCGACGCGTCAGGTCGGGAAGAGATGGCAGTTTGACGGTTCTACTAACTGCAGAGGCAGTTGGTGAAGATGTCAACTGTTTGGCGGTTAATGATTTAGGAGACGTTAATTCATCAACCGTGATAGTGTTGTAATTATGTGGAATATGAAACACGTGATTCATTCATCACATAGTGAGTGGCGTGGTCGGAGACTCGACCCAGACGCCTGTTCATAGCTTCACGAGCACTTACCTGGTCGTGGACTAGGTTTGAGACTTAGTCCGACCAGGGTATTTATTATATAACTTCCGTAATACCTTCGACCAGTTAGGTCGGTGGTCTTAGAAGTTACGACCACGAAGACGTATGGTCTTTATCATATATTAGGATAATATATGAATATTTTAATCCTCAACAGCTAGCCCCCGAACTTTTAAATGAATGTTGGTCGTGCGGACACGTTCTTCGATGCAATCATATCGAATGCACCTCTCATTAAATGTCGTGAGACTCGAGGCGATCGTATTCATTTTAAAGTTGAGAAACTGCTTTGGAAAAAGGAAAAAGCCTTTCTGTCCGTCAGGCGAAAAGGTATTTGCCCGTTGGACTTCTCGAAGAGTCTATTCTGACGAAAATGTCTATAAAACGACCCCGGCTGAGTGCTTTAAACCTTTACGCCTCTATCTCCAAGAAAATCTTCCTTGAGTTCTTCACCCAAAAAAGGAAAGCATCATGTCGGACCTCATCACAAACTGGTCGATCTCCGATCTAAGCGAGAAAAGATTGAAGAGTTTGGAGAAGGCTGGGTTGTTACCCGACAGGAGTTTGATCTTTTGGAGATTGGCTTTTGGAGAGCACTGCCCAAGCGGCGAGGAGGGAGAGATCCCAGTGTTCCTCGCGTATGTTGAGTGCGGGCTCAAGCTTCCAGCACATCCTTTTCTTTCTCAAGTGCTGGAGTTTTATGAGGTTGAGTTGATCAACCTTGCTCCTAACACCATTGCAAACCTAAGCATCTTCGTCTACCTCTGCGAAGCGTACTTGGGGATTCCACCGTCGATGGAACTCTTCAAGTACTACTATCGGATGGCGAATACGAAGAAAACGACCAGCACCCCTGGGGAATGTACCTTAAGGCTTCATGACGGTAAGGCCGACGAGTATATTCGTATGTACTCGAAGTCCTCCTGGTCGTCATGGAAGAAAAGCTGGTTTTATATGAAGGTTACGCGAGAAGACGGCCAGACATTACGGTAAGAAGGCGGTCGAAAACTCGCGTTGGCGTTCCTCCTCGACGAAGGAGGGAAATGTTGGGAGATGGGTTGAGGCTATCCATCTCTTGAGTGTCAGAGGTTTAACCTCCTGGCACGTTGTAAGGGACTTTTCCATTAGGAGGATTAGTCCTGACGAGGATCTAATAATCCTCATTTTATCTTTTATCTATAATTCTTATTATGGGTAAATATGATGTCACATAGTCTCCAGAAGTACCCCTTATTTTTATAAGGGAGAGGCCTACCAAGTGATTGTAAGATCTTCTACAATCACCCCCATAGTCGTAAGTCTTACTACGACTACTACCTGGTCGTAAGTCTTTCTACGACCATTGCATGGTCGTAAGTCCTTCTACGACCACTACATAGTCGTAAGACCTTCTACGACTACCACCTGGTCGTAAGTCCTCCTACGACTAGGTAAACCACGACCATCTTATAATCAAACCTACAGGCAAGTGGGTCCAATTGATTAAGGAATTCGAACGGTCTACACGCACTATTATTCCGTGTAATAATAGTGCTTAAATACCCCATTACCTCTGAATGATAACTGCCAGACGGCAAGGAGAAGCCAATGCGCTGGTAATTACTGCCATCATGCGCCCATTACTGGCTCAATTAAGGCGCCTCTTCCGCAGGACAAAACGGCTACTCCTTCACGACTATATAAGGGCATCAATCAGGGAGACGAGGGGAGGGACAAAAAAAGA
This sequence comes from Hsuehochloa calcarea, assembly GCA_036346395.1. Classification (NCBI taxonomy): domain Eukaryota; kingdom Viridiplantae; phylum Streptophyta; class Magnoliopsida; order Poales; family Poaceae; genus Hsuehochloa; species Hsuehochloa calcarea. The sequence goes on along the minus strand of JAYEVG010000031.1, from coordinate 163,605 downwards.
GAGAGCGGGTCAAGGAGAAATACAAGTACTATTCTCTGTAATAGTCTTAGCTTCTTATTTGATCATCAAGAATACCACACACACAGGATTAGTGTTATTATTCTCTCCGGAGAAGACCTGAACCTGTCTAAACATCCCGTGTCAACCACTCTGCGTGATTTCACCTCTAGGAGACCCCCCGAATCAAATAATCTTTACGTAAGATCGGTTCTAATACACCGACAGTTGGCGCCGACCGTGGGGATCTTCCGGTAATCTCTTATCAACATACGCTCTTTTTCCAAATCTCATGCAATCATGGCAGGAGGATGGAACGAGGAGAACTGGTTTGACTTGGCAGATTACGCAGACGTCGACATGGATGCCGGTTTCGACTACGAGCCGAGTGATGCATCCGCTGATGGTGATGTTGCCTCCGGAGATTATTCTCCAGGAAACCATCCCATCAATGGAGTTGAGGAGGGATCCTTATCCCCCACAACGATACGTCCAACAGAGGAGCCAATTCCCTCAAAGGACAAGGGTCAGTCCGACCAGAACCGCACCCAGGAGGACTCACAACACAACGAGAGTTTTTCCTCCAAGTGTTCAAGTCCCCTTAAGGCGGTCCGACTTGGTGAGTCAAGTTCTGGGAGTCACCATTCCAGGACTCCACCAGCATCTAGTGATCCTCTCTCTCAGGGTAACTCCAGAGAGGGTGGGATCAAGCATGCTTTTCCTGCAAATTCGACCGTCTCTCCGCAGATCTCATTTGCGAACGGAGACAGTTATAACCCGGAGTTCCCCTACCTGGAGGGGATTACTCCAAGTCGCCAGATGGTGTCTCTCGAGCACTCCTCAAGCGGGGAGGCCTCGAGCGCAAGTGAGAATCATCAACGGGAGGTCTTCGTCCTTCCCTCAAATCAGGGTCAACCTCATGGAGGCCGAGATAAGAACACTCCCCGAAGATCACACACTGCGCCCCCTCGTGGTATGGCAAGGGCACCACCGGTGACGGACAGAACCAACACTTTGATGAACGCGAGGGAAATCCTCGACATTCTTGCACTCCACTGAGAAGGCCTCAAAGACCTAATGAGGAGGATTTTGAGGTCGTCCGAAGAAAGAAAATTGCAGCCCAGAAGAACCTGCCTGGGCGCATTCAACACCAGTCGGAGGAGGTACAAGAACTCCAAGACATCAACGACTTGCTCGAGAATCCCAATCAAGAGCTTGCTCGAACGCCAGGGTATGATCTCTTTGCTGAAGAGATTGCGCAAAGGCTTCGAACTGTGATGACAAGACTGGAAGTACCTCGTCGACAACATTCATGTAGTCATAGTAATGCGACTTCCTCAGCTACCAGTCAATCGAATATTTCTCTACGTAGGAATCGACACGGCCATAAGTCGAATCGATCCCATATTCGGAGAAATACATTTCGATCGGCTGATGATCAAGGAGCCCCTCGGAGAGGTGATCATTCACCACTTCGACAAAGAAATTCACAACGGGTGGAGTACGAGGAGTATTCCCCTCGTAGAACTGAGACCTATTACAGAACATGTCAGCCTGTTGCTGGGTATCGTCGAATACGATCACCTGGTGATATTAACCCTTCTTTCTTACAAAGAAGGCGTCAAGAAGTGATTACCGGATGCCGGGCATTTTCGCCTGACCTTCGAAAGCGCTCACGCCACCTCATTTTCGACCGGTGAACATGGAGAAATTTGATGGATCTCAAAATCCCATCGAATTTCTTGAGATCTATACAACACCGTCCGAGCAAAGCGGGAGGAGGAGAGCATGTAATGGCAAATTACCTTCCGACTGTGCTCGAAGGATCCGCTCGATCGTGGTTATTAAACCAACCACTCGAGTCGATCTACTCTTGGCAACACCTCTGCGATCTTCTACAGGCGAATTTCCAAGGCACATACAACCGCATACGAAAGGAAGACGACTTGCACCGGATAAAATGAACAACAACGAGACTTTGCGTCAATTCATCAAACGCTTTAGTCGGGTTCAGAACTCAATTCGAAATTTCGATTCCTCTGTGATCGTGGCTTTTAAGCAAGGAGTCCGTGGTAGAAGGATAACGGAGGATATTGCTTTGAATCCTCCCAACATCGCTCTTAGAGCTCTTCGAGATGGCCGATCGATATCTCGCTTCGAGGCGGTCGAGTGGAATAACACTATCGATCGAGAAGCGACACTCATCGAGAGCCGTGAAGTTGGTAAGGACAAAAAGCAAAAAGTCCAAGAAGAAAATAAAGAGTCAAAACCACAAACCAAGGGTTTCAAGGAGGTCTTAGCCGTGAAAGATAAAGAGCCCCAAACCACCAAGTCGTACACTCGATCAAGGCAAAGGTAAGCATACGATCGTAGGAACGACAAACCAAGGTGGTGTCCTTTTCATAAAAAGGAAGGACATGACCTCATAATCGCCGAAGTTTTCCAAAGAAAGCTCGAGGACTACTACAACGGTAAAGCACCACTCCCTACTCGGCGGGTAGGACATACGAGTGGCCAAAAGTCGTCGGATGATGAGGAGATGCCGTTCCAAGATCCGCAACATACCGTTGAGCACATCTACGGAGGATCATCGAGATACGACTCCAAACGACAACTTAAAGTCACGGACGAGAGGTAAATTCCATACATGCTCCTCTCACAATAATTTACCAAAGTGGTGGAAGTTACCATCTCTTTTGAGAAGGATGATTGCCCGATCACTACGAGTCGATCAGTCGATATCCATTGTGGTGAACCCACCATCAACAAGCTGTCGGGTCAATCGAGTGTTGGTTGATGGTGGCGCTTCATTGAACATATTATTTACTAATGCCCCGGGCGAGATGCAAGTACCGGGACAAAGGTAAGGCGATGCGATACTCCTTTCATGGAATCGCATCGGGGTCTTCTACCAAACCCATTAGCCAAGTTTCTCTTCCTTTAACATTTGGCTCGCCAAGTAATTTCGTGACGAGAAAGTCTCCTTTGATGTGGTCGATTTCGATACGGCATATAACGCCATACTCGGACGACCAACTTTGGCAAAATTCTTAATGGCTACTCATTATGGGTATCAATGTCTTAAGATGCCAGGTCCCAAAGGAGTGATCACAATTCAATGTGACAAAAAGATGGCGTATAGTCATGACCGTCGATCCTCGAGATGGTTGGTCAAATACCAACTCGAGAAGAAAGTCACCTTCGACTAGCAAGTCGAAGCCTAAAAGTCACACCAAAGCCGAACGACCAAGTCAAAGAGGTTCCTCGGGCGCTTGAGAGGAGCCCTCAAGACTGTTCGCATCGGGGAGACTTCCGACCCCAAATAGGAAGACGCCATCATTACCTTCCTCCGAGCTAACGCAGATGTCTTTGCGTGGCAAGCATCCGACATGCCCGAGTCCCGGGGAGGTGATCGAGCACATGCTAGCTTTACTACCGATAAAGTACCAGTAAAACAAAAATTACGGAGATTTGCCCTCGATCGACGAGATGCTATTAAATCGAATTGGATAAGCTACTTAAAGCAGGCTTTATAAGAGAAGTCAACCACCCAGAGTGGTTGGCTAACCCTGTAATGGTCAAAAAGTCAAGCGGCAAATGGCGTATGTCGTAGACTTTATTGATCTTAATAAAGCTTGTCCAAAAGATGATTTCCCTTTACCTCGTGATCGATCACCGGTTGATTCTCTGCGCAGTTGTGAGATATTAAGTTTTTAGATGCATATTCGGATACCACGGATCAATATGTGTCTAAGCGATGAAGAAAAGACCGCATTCATTACTCCATTTGGTACCTTTTGCTATGTCAAAATGCCATTTGGTCTAAAGAATGCCTGCTTCTTTTCAACGCCTAATGCAATCAACTTTTTCATCTCAATTAGGCCGAATTTGGAAGCCTATGTTGATGATCTAGTCGTAAAAGCATTAAGAGACTTAATCATATCAGCGACCTACAAGAAACATTCGACAACCTCGAAAGCACCGCTTAAAACTTAATCGAGAGAAGTGCGTGTTTGGAATTTCTTGGGAAAATTGCTTGGATTCCTAGTATCCGAGCGAGGAATCAAGCAAATCTGAAAAAATAAAGGCCATCCTCGGATCGTCCTCCAACCACAAAAAGGAAGTCCGAAACTCACGGGATGCATGGCGGCTTTAAGTCGTTTCATCGCACGACTAGGAGAAAAGGATTACCTTTCTTTAAACTTCTCGGAGACATGAAGGTTTTGAGTGGTCGAGCGAGGCAAGCAGCGCCTTTGAGGATGTCAAGAGGTACCTTTCGAGTGCTCTGCTCGGTTTCTCCAAAGCCGAAGAGGCGCTCTTAATTTACCTAGCCGCCACGCCACGAGCAAAGAAGCGCGATTCGTCGTAGAGCGTGAAAACGCATAACATCGGTTTACTATGTTAGCGAAGTTTTACACGCCTAAGGAGCGCTACTCGTGTCCAAAAACTTCTATATGCCCTCCTCATGTCTTCGAGGAAATCTGCGGCATTATTTTCAGCGCACAAAATAGTCAGTCTTGCCCGAGTTTCCTTTGGGAGGAATCCTCCATAATAAGGGGAGTTCGACCTCCATTTCGTGTCCCGACGGCCATAAAATCCCGCATCTTGGCGGACTTTGTCGCGAATGGATAAATCATGAACTGCTTCAGGATCCCGATCGATTCCCACGACCGGTGGATGATGTACTTTGACGGTCACTTACTTTAAGTGGCTCGAAAGTGGGTGGTCTGGTATCTCCTACCGGAGAAACCTTAAAGTATGCCATACAATTAAACTTTCGGACCACTAACAATGTGGCGAGTACGAAGGTTTGCTAGGCGGCATACGAGTGCGAAAGCACTCTCAATTAAATCGACTACTCGTGAGAGGAGACTCTCAACTAGTCGTGAATCAAGTCGGAAAAGAGTACGATGCTCTAGCTCGACAATGTCTCGATACTTATCGAATACGCAAGCTAGAAAAGCATTTTTAGGTTTCGAGGTACAATTCATCCTCGAAGGATAATTTTCTCGCAGACCAACTTTCTCGGATGGCTTCTTCCCGATCTACGGTACCAAAGGAGTTTTCTTGGAGCAACTCCAAAGCCGCCTCGGTCGAAGAACCGAGACACCTCCTATTGAGATGGCCTCATTAGACTACGAGGATACGGATGACTCCCATCTACGAGTATCTTCGCAAGGGTTCCGTGCAGAAGATGATATTGAGGCGGTCGTTTATCCCAAAAGCCAAAATGTATACTTTGGTCGAAGGAGTCCTCTACAAACGAGGAACCCAAGGGATACTCATGCGATGCATTCATAAAACGAAGGAATAACACTCCTTCACGATATACACAAATGGCATCTGTGGGACACATGCTTCCTACAGAACATTGGTTGGTAAAGCCTTTCGACAAGGTTTTCTTGGCCTACAACCTCAGACGATGCTAAGGAGGTGGTTAAAAGTGTATCCAAAGCCAATTTCATGGTAGACAGATACACCAACCAAATTTCAAGCATTACAAACAATACCTCTTTCTTGGCCTTTTGCGACACTGGGTCTTGATATCCTAGGACCGCTTCCCAAAGCTCCGGGAGGTTTCAATTCCTTTTGTGGCTATTGACACGCTCACAAAATGGATTGAAGTCAACTCAGAATCGATAACAACTAAGCACAAAAGGTTCATGATGAGATGCGTAATTAGCCGATTTGGAGTTAAGTCGGATAATTACGCACAATGGTAAACAATTAAGTGCAAAATTTTAAGAATTTTGCGACGAGTTGGGTACTAAGTTATGCTATGCTTCATTGCACATCCCCAAAGCAACGGGGCGGTTGAACGTGCAAACGGCCAAATAATGCGAGGAATTAAAACCCGAGTCTTCGACCAGCTTGTTAACCGCTCGGGGGCTTGGGTACAAGAATTACCTTCCGTATTATGGGCGGTTAACGACCACCAATCGAGCAACAGAGAAACACCATTTTTCTAGTGTTGGAGTCGGCCATGCTTCCTCCGGAGCTAAAATTGCGGTCGACACGAGTTGAAACCTTCAACAACTCAGACCAGGAACAACTTCGAGCAGATGATATTAACCTACTCGAAGAAAGGAGAAACCTAGCCTTAATCCGTTCGGCAGTCTACCAACAAGCCCTGCGCGAGATACTATGATCGTAAGGTCCAACCTCGCGACCTTCTTGTAGGTGACTTGGTATTGAGGCTCGCCAATCCAAGTCTAATCGAATAAACTTTCCCCAAATGGGAAGGTCCTTACGATGATCGAAGTAACTCGGCCGAGGCCTGACGACTAGCGATGGAAGACGGACAGGTTCTCTCAAACTCTTGGAACATCGACCAGTTACGCAAATTCTATGTGTGACCAATTTCTCAGGCAATAAAAGTCCAGGTTCTTTCTACCTCTCTTGCCTTATTTTTGAGTAGTGCTTTTTTAATCTTTCGACTATGATACAAAAACACCCAGTTTTCTTTACACTGGTCGAAAAGTGAGTAACGTCATCTAGTCGAAACTTCTCCTCTCTGCATGTGGTTCTGCCCACTAGAAGGAATTTCCTAGCATCGACTCGTTACTCATTTTTGCTGCCAATACAAAGAGCTCGGGTTCTATCCAGTCGAAATGTTCTCAAAGCTAACTCTCTCAATCTTAGTTTATTTTTTCAGTAATTTCCAAAAAATATTCTAAGTAGAGTGCACTTGATATATTTATTCGACCACCTTTGATGTACTCGTTTCGTTTTGACTGGTCGAAGGAAGAGACACACCTAGTCGAAGTTTTTCCTCTCTGCATGTGGTCCTGCCCACTAGAAGGAACTTCCTAGCGCTGCTCAGTCTCCTACTTTTTGCTACTGGAAAAGACTTATCGAGTCCATCAGAAAAGGGCGAACGAATTATTAAAGTCCTCTAGACGTTTGCTTAACTCAAGTTCTGTTCTTGGTTTGATTAAACTAGTCGGAGATGGTAACATCACCTAGTCGAAGCCTTTCCTCTCTGCACGTGGTCCTGCCCACTAGAAGGAACTTCCTAGTGTCGAGCCGTTTCTACTCTTTTGACCAAGTGCTTGACAACCATAACAAAAACTATAAGTTAAACAAACCTCTCTCTGTTTTCAGAAAACCCATTTCAAATACTATTTACTTAGATTGTCTAAACAAGCTAAGCAAATAGTCGGGGGCTAGGATAAAGTTATTAATTTGACTTCAATTCTTAGTTTTTCATTCGTTTATTATCTTTTGAGTTACTAACTACTCGACAAGATGATTTTCAGGAAACAAGATGGCCTAGGATAAAGTTGTTAATTTAACTTCAATCCTTGGTTTTTCATTCGTTTATTATCTTTTGAGTTACTAACTACTCGACAAGATGATTTTCAGGAAACGAGACGGATCATATATTACTCATCAACAGAAATTGTCTGCCTTACAAAGTAGTTACAAGATTACTCTGAAAGGGGAGAGCCTAGTCAGCATTTCCTCCGCCACCTTTTGCCAACCGATTGCATTTCCTCAATCGCACGATTTGCCTCGATTGAGCAATCGAACTCGGCTTCAATTGGTTGCACATTAAGGTGGGGTCTTGAGCTTTAAGTTTAGCCAAAGCGTAACTTACTCCGCTTCGATCGCCTCCTTATTGATTCACAGATTAGCCTTGAGTGGTCACCATTTCTTGCAAGTTTCCGACTTGTTCCCCAATGGTACTTATGTGAGCAGCTACAGTATCTTCTCGAGGAGTTTTTCCCTCAGAATGTAGCTCACTAAGCACATTGTTCAGGAGCGTGATGTTGCCTTGAAGATTAGTCTTCATCGACTCCATCTCCTGTTGGGTACAAGTCGAAGCCTCATGAGTTTCTTGTTTTCAACCACTTGTTACAAAAGAATAAAACCGGTCAAACAAAAATAAACTTCTAGAGGAAGATAACACAAAGATAATTGTAGGTAAAAGCATTTCTTACCTACTAATTGAGAATCTAGTTTCTTAACCTCTTCTCGATGGGAAGCAATGGTTTCAGCATGCTTTTTCTCCCATGCTCTGATGTCCTCTGCATTCATCTTAGCGATGCGGACGGACTCATTGTAGATCAAGGTCTTCTCTTGGATTTCAAAGATTGAGACTTCTCAATTCGGCAATTTTCAACAAGAAATTGGCATTAGAAAAGGGAAAATGCTCGAAAAGGACAACAGGTAAAGAATTACTTACCTGTTACTTGAGTTCTCAGACCCTCGAGTTCTTGATCCTTGTCCTTGGTAATGCGAGAAAACTCCTGAATAACCAAAGCTTTTTCTTGAACTTCGGTCCGGAGCTTCCGCATCTCATTTTCTTTATCTGGAGAAGAAATGGGAGTCGGGTAAAGGTTAAAGATCAAAAGCAGTTCAAGACTTCATCGCTTATTTTTTCCTGCAATCTTCTAGATGCAGAGACAACCTCTCGAAGTCTATCCGAGAGAACTATTACTTCCTCCCTTAGATTTCTCGACTCCTCTTTTTCGTAATCGAGTGAGTCAGCTAAGCTCTTCGTGTCACTGTTTAACCTACAAAGAATGTAAGCGAGATAAACATCAGCCGATTGGTTGTAAGTACTTCTACAACCACCGACCTAGTCGTAAGTTTTTCTACGACTATGTCATGGTCGTAAGTCTTTCTACGACCACTACCTAGTCGTAAGTAGTCGTAAGCTTTTTACGACCAGTATTTTGTCATGAGTTTTTTCCATGACTATTTTCGTAAAACACTATACGAGTAGTTAAGTCGAAAATAACTATGAATAATAGTGACTTACCATCTCTCTGCCTCTGCACAGAGTACTTCTTTCTCCTGTCTTAGCTCTAAAAGTTGTCGATGGTACTCACCGACAACAGCAATTTGCTCCAGAGCATTCTGCAAAAAGAAAACAGTGAGAAGAGAAGGAAAGCCACATATATATAAGTATTCTAAAAATAATTACATTCATAGTCGACCTAGCAAAGATCGAATATACAAAATCCGGGTTCTTCAGCTTATCTATCCTCGCGACTTTATCCCACCACACCTCCTCGAGGCGCCATTATCGAAGGTATTTCCCCTGTTAGGAATATCTTTGGGATGGGGGACTCGGTCACGAGTTCTGAAAGCAGAAGACCCTATGACGGAGGCAGGCCCAAAGAAGTCACCACAGAAGTTGAAATATTCTTCTTCTGATTCTGTAACTTCTCTTTGGGTAGGGGAAGGAACGCCTCCTACGATTTCCTTCCCAGAACGGTGCACAAGCTGGTCACCACCTTGACCAGAGGCTTCCACAGCTGCCCCTAATGTTTCTACGACCTCGTGATCGCGCCTACCACTTCAATGAAGAATACCGCTACTTCAAGGGTCGTAGCTACAACTTCAAAGGATGTAGGAATCACTGAGAGTCTCAACTTCATCGACCACTGGGCCAAGGGTGATGCTTGACCACCTCCATTGATACCTCTCAATAACGAAGGGTAGCAATGGGCTTCTCAACTAAGCATTCCTGGGTCAAGGAGTCTGATCAAATAAAGAAAAGCAAATCGAGGTTGTGAAAAGAAAAAGGTAAATGTTGTTCTTACACTTTAGTACATTTCACATACCTCTGCACCCTGGTCTTAACCAGGAATTTTGGAGCAATCCTCCCAACGGAGGACCTCTTCTTCTCCACAACCACGTCTGGTCGAGGTTCAACAATTGGCCCAGCTACGACCACGTCTGTCGTAGAGTTTGGACAGAAACGTGGCTCGGTTTCTGATTCTCTGATGGCGAGATCGGTCTCGACCATTCCAAGAGCAAGACCGCCCTCACCGCAGTTGTCTTTGGTGCAAAGATCGCCCTTCATAAAAGACACAAAATCTTTCCAGTTCTCCTTTTCCAGTTGCCTAACAAAACTAGGAGTGACAGAAACTACGAAAGATTCCTTGTCATAATGGAAGGGTACCTTAGCCTTGCGAGGTTTGCGCTTAAGAGATTCAGCTGCCTCAGCCTCCTCGGCTTCGATAGCTGCGGCCTCGGCTTCGAGATATAGCTACGGTGCGCCGCAGCCTTGTAGAGGGTGCGGTCGAAAGACCAGAGCTCGAGCTTGCTCCTCCCTTGTTGGTAGATTTTACAAGTCGACGTCTCTTAGAGGGAGGAACCGAGCCTTTGTCTTTCGACAACCCAGCGCCAATAGTCATCAGTACGACTTCTTCGTCGTCCTGACGATTTTCCATGCCTACTTTCTGTAAAGCAAAATAGAAAAAGAAGAATCACCGATCGATCGTAAGTTTTTCGACGACTGCCAAGTCGTAAGTTTTTCTACGACTCTTTCTTGATCGTAAGATATTCTCGATCACCATTAGTCGTAAGTATCTTCTCGACTATAAAGTCCTAAAGAAAGAATCAACTTGTTGATTACCTTTAGCGCTCTATCCTTTCATCTGCGGACAAAGCCGCAATGATTTGAGGAACCGCCACTCGAGTGGCGGAGACTTCTCACGAGATGAGTCGACTCTAGAGTCAACCTCACCGTGAAAGATCTCGTAAACGGATAAGAATATTAGACAATGTTGAAGAGGACCAAACCGAGAACTAAGTCGACGCTTACTTACCCTCGCCGTAGTCTCTCGGTTGGGTCTCCTCTCCCGAGTATCTCCACATAGGAGATGCTCGCTTCTTCAAGGGATTAATTCGGCGTGTGATGAAATCCTTCACCACATGCCATCCGGTCAGCCCTTCTTCCTTCAAGTCCTTAATGGCTTGAATATAAGGGCTAATCCGGCTGATATCTTCAGGAGTTGAATCCCATGAAGATTTCTTTCTGCACCTTCCCCGCTAAAGAAAGGTGTCTTGAGGTGACTTTCGAAGAAACCACCTCTTCCTCCAAATTTCCCGACCACGAAGACGGGTGAAACTCAATATACTCCTTCGACTTCGAGTCGTGGAGTTTCGCATCAGACTTTTCGGCGATTCGGTTTGTCGAGCCATCCCATAATAATATTGGAACAGCTCGAGATCCGCCGGAATCCCCAGGTACGCCTCACACAGATACACGAACACACTCAACATGGTAATGGAATTGGGACCTAAGTTCACCAGTTCCACCCCAAAGTGTTCGAGTACCACTGTAAGAAAGGGGTGAGCAGGCAATCGAAGGCCGCACTCACAATACGCTTGAAAGACGGGAATTTGCCCATTTTCCCCGATGGCCAGTGCTGCCCGATAGCGGAATCCACTTTACCAGAGCTTTCTCTGGAATCTTCCCGACATCGACCAAGATTTTGATCTTAGCCGCATCCATCTCCGATTCTTCCCATTCAGAAACTCTCTTGGCCATTTCGCTCAGAAGCAAGAAGTTTTTTGATTGGGTTAGCGTGAAAAGATGAAACCTAGTCGAGGACTCGAGAAAGCAAGAGCTCGAAGAACAATGAGTGATTTGAGGAAAAGGTAAAAACCCAAGTCTACCTCCTGGTAAGTTTTTATAACCGCACGATCTCCGCCGCTTCGGAAACCGTCTCGTCTATAGGTCTGGGGGAGTTGGTTGTACCGCTTTGGGAACCGCTTCATCGGACAAGTCTGTGAGAGCCGGTTGCAATTCCCCAGATGGTCCGTTCGAGAAAAATTAAGTGCGTATTATCACCCCCAAGCGAAATTACTTTCTTGACGATCGTAGGGGTTTTTACGACTTTTTGATAGTCGTAAGCAATCTTCACGATTGCAATCGCCCGAACCGTCTCATCGCCAGATCTGCGAATTCGTTTGCAATTCCCAGCACGGTCATGCTCAGAAAATTAGGTGCGATTGTCACCCCAAGCGAAATTACTTTCTTGACCAAGTCTTTACGGTTGAAGGAAGTATCAATCGGAAGGGTTTTTCTCCGATTCCCTACTACGACCACCAGACGGTCAGAGGGATTTTACGACTTTTGATAGTCGTAAGCAACCTTTCTGACCAAGCAAATTCCTGGTCAAAATAGCATTCAAATGTCGAAGAGTTTTTCCTTCGACCATAGTTCTACGACATTTTCATAGTCGTAAGTCCATTCACGAATCTTTCACCAAGTAAGTTATTTTCACTTGGAGCTGGGGGGCTAGATGACGAGGATCTAATAATCCTCATTTTATCTTTTATCTATAATTCTTATTATGGGTAAATATGATGTCACATAGTCTCCAGAAGTACCCCTTATTTTTATAAGGGAGAGGCCTACCAAGTGATTGTAAGATCTTCTACAATCACCCCATAGTCGTAAGTCTTACTACGACTACTACCGGTCGTAAGTCTTTCTCGACCATTGCATGGTCGTAAGTCCTTCTACGACCACTACATAGTCGTAAGACCTTCTACGACTACCACCGGTCGTAAGTCCTCCTCGACTGTGTAAACCACGACCACCTTATAATCAAACCTACAGCAAGTGGGTCCAATTGATTAAGGAATCGAACGCGGTCTACACGCACTATTATTCCGCGTAATAATAGTGCTTAAATACCCCATTACCTCGAATGATAATCGCGGACGGCATGGAGAAGCCAATGCGCCGGTAATTACTGCCATCATGCGCCCATTACTGGCTCAATTAAGGCGCCTCTTCCGCAGGACAAAACGGCTACTCCTTCACGACTATATAAGGGCATCAATCAGGGAGACGAGGGGAGGGACAAAAAAAGAGAGAGCGGGTCAAGGAGAAATACAAGTACTATTCTCTGTAATAGTCTTAGCTTCTTACTTGATCATCAAGAATACCACACACACAGGATTAGGGTTATTATTCTCTCGAGAAGACCGAACTCGCCTAAACATCCCGTGTCAACCACTCTGCGTGATTTCACCTCTAGGAGACCCCCTGAATCAAATAATCTTTACGTAAGATCGGTTCTAATACACCGACAAGTCCTTTAAAGACCAGGGCACGTTCGATGCTCTGGTTCATTGGTGGCGACGACGCTCCCGAGGATTCTGATCCAGGTAATTTTTTAGAAAATCTCGACCAGATTATTTTGCGAGTTGATCATTTTCGCAAAACTAAGATCTTTCATTTGCATTTGCAGTCTTGTCTTCTGAGGACGTCAGAAATAGGATCAAAATGATCGTGGCCGCGAACGATGACAAGGCTAGCTTTCCTTAATCCTAGCACTTGGTCCGTGCCGAGGAGAGGACCGAAAGACCGAGGGTAAGTGTATTAACTTCTTTTCACCTTTGCGCTTATTTTCGATCGCTTTAATCCTCTTTATGTGTAGTTGGTCGGACTTAAAATCAATGAGGCTACGGAGACGTGTGAGCCTATTGATTATCCAACCAGCCTTGTGATCGCTGAGGGCAGCGGTCACGCTGAGGTAAGCAACTGAAAGAAATAACTTTTGCAAGATGAAGTATATTCTTCACCTGATTAACTTGGTTTGTTAAATCAGGCGGCAATTACTGAGTCTCGTATAGTTGTCCATGAGACAGCTGTTCCCGAGACCAGTGAAACTGCACTTTCTGATCCAGGAGTCAGGGATCTTGCTCTTGACCAGATGGTCGAGAACATTGCTTCTGATCTCCTGATCGGGAGTGTGGAGAATACAATTGAACCTACCAGTTCGGAACTGGTGGGAACAATTGAAAAGAAGAGAAAAACAGGCGCAACGGATTTTAAACCAGCGCGTTATAAGATCAAAACTAAAAAAATCACCAGGTATGTACAATTTTATACGAAAAACATACCTCGTATATCCCAATTAGAGTTGAACTTTGTGTTTCTCTTGTGCGGATCTCGCTCAATCCACGTCGCTTCGACCAATCCCATTCAACAGATCAAAGCGATCGGAGGTATTCCTGGCCATTGTCTTCCTCAGGTAGGACATCTTGAGGATGACGTGGTTGGAGGTGCCCCCGAGCAAACTTTGGTTCTGGAAACTGAGCTAGATCCCGTAATAGTCACTATGCCAAAATCTGAGGTAGAGACCATTCACGATCTTCCACGAGTTCGATGACACAAGGTCATCCTCCAAAACTAACAAGTTTCCTTTCTCAACTCGACGGCCGCGAGTAAGGAACTTGATGATTATTGGGGAGAATATCGGATCGCTTGACGCAGCGTAAGTCCGATAAAATTTATACCGATTACAATGATGTCGTAATTCGAGTAAGTGTCTTCAATCTTCTCCATAACCTTTCTTGAGGTTTTCAATAAGGTTTATGGAAGAAATGCTTCTTATGCAGCATATGATCGAAAACCTCGCTACGGTCGGAGGACTAACCGAGCGAGTTAGGATATTAGAAGAAAAACACTCTGAGATAGAAAGTAAGAGATTCTTATTAAGACTTTCCTTTTATTCATTCTCCCTTATCAGAGATTCTTTTGATAGATTTAGAGAAAATAAAAGAAGATGCTTTGGCTGAAAAGGCGAGAAGAATAAAGCTTGAAGAAGAACTTGTGCTAAAACCGGTCGATCAAGTCTTGACGACCCGGTAATAAAAAGCTTCGGATGATTCCGGAAGAGAGAGGAAGGTAACCGGTCGTACCATGACTCAAGACATTTTCCAATCTTTTTACTTAATACTTGCTTTGTCTATGCGGAACAAAACAAGCATTGACCGAGTGAAGAAGGCTCGAATTTGAGCAAGACAAGGGGGCGGCTCTCGTGCTTAGCTTGGACGAGAAAATCACCTCGCTAAACAAAATTCTCTTTGATATGGGCGCGGGATCAAGCTTGCCCTCCTTGAATGACCCAATAGAGAAGGTCAACTTTCTTGGCTCTTTGCTAGAAGAGCTCAAGGTTTTGCTCAAGACCACTAGGGAGAACTATGCCCACTCCGTTAAGGAGTCTATTGCTTGTGGAGTCAGTCTTGCTTTGGCAAAGCAAAGCTCCACCCATTAACTAACCTTCAAGCCATCGAAGAGGATTTCAACCGCTACCCGCAGAGGCAAATCAGATCCTCGCAGAGATGAAACCTCTAGGCGAAAAGGTCGCAGAAGAGATGGAAGTCGGATCTCCATCTAGCAGAGAGTTAGCTTAGGCATTCTCTTAGTAGTTTAGCTGCGGAAAAAACAATGCATACAGTGTAAAGACTTACCTTTCTCTCATCAAAATGAAAAAAAAATTCTTTTATTTATCCGGTCGACTTGTGAATTTATGTATTACCTAGCCCCCGACTGTTATATAGTAGAAGATCTTTACTATATAATAGTGCTACCTGAGGCCAAGAATATAAATCCAAATTTCAACCATTACTTGTAAGTATGTACTGATCGGTAAAAAACTGATCGTGATAATACTAGGAAACCTTTATGGTCGGAACCGTGTAGGTTTCGGCTAGTTATAAATCTATTTTTAATGATCGAAGTACTTTACTAAGACAACATATGGTCGAAAAAATAAAGAATTCTCCTTGATAAGAGGAAAAAACATGAAGAACATATGTTAAAAAGGAGACAAGTGGTTTTACTTCTATGCGATGCTCAATACTGGTCGGAATGAACCTAGCTAGGAAATAAAGGTATAAACTATATTTCGCAAGACGTGCTCATGCTCGTAGTTCGACTGGCAGCGAGGATCGTAGGAAAGAGACCGTCGCTAGGAAGCTCCTTCCAGTGGGCAGAACCACGTGCGAAAAAGGAGAGACTTCGATTAGGAGGTTTTCCGTGTCCCGACCAGTAGCCAAACAAGAGTAGAACAGAATTTTGAAACATAGACTATATACTTTATACTCCAAAGCATATGAACCGCAGTCGACTAGGATTAGGCAAAGTCATATAAATAACATCACCCGCTACTCCAAAATTAATTATTCAATTTAGAGGAATTTAAATAAAATAAAATGAAAAGAAATAACGAAAAGATTAAACAAAGAACTTACGCAATTGGTCAATGTTCCATGAATTTGACAAAACCTGTAGTCGACATGGCTAATCGACTTGAGCCAGGCTCTGCAACTCGACCACAGTGTAAGGACCTTCCCACTTAGGGGAGAGTTTATTGCGCCCTGCTTGGCTCTGAATTTTTCTGAGAACCAGATCACCTACAGATAGGTTGCGAGGTTGCACCTTACGATTGTAGTACCTTCGCATGGCTTGTTGGTAGATTGCCGAACGAATCAAGGCTTGGTTCCGTCGTTCTTCAAGGAAATTGATATCGTCGAGTCGATGTTCTTCCTGATTGCTTAAGTTAAAACAATCAGTGTGAGCAGAGCCAATTTTCAATTCTCGAGGAAGCATAGCTTCGGTCCCATAAACCAAAAGAAAGGTGTTTCACCGGTCGCACGATCGTCGTGGTCCGGACGACCCATAAAATGAAGGAAGTTCTTGAACCCAAGCCCACGACCGCTTTATTAATCGGTCGAATACTCGGTGTTTTATCTCCGTATTAGGATACCATTGGCACGCTCATCGCTCCATTGCTCGTGGATGAGCCACGAAGCGAAATGGATTTTGATTCCTAGTTCTTCGAAATTCACGGAAATTGCCGCTTGAGAACTGGTATCGCATATCGATGATAATCTGTTGGTACACCAAATCGTAATCACATTTTTGTTATGAACCTCTTAGCGGCTTCAGCTTGTAACTTTACAACCGCTCGACTTCGATCCATTTTGTAAACGTGTCAATCATGACGAACAGAATTGAAGCCCCGGTGCTCTTGGGAATGGTCCTGAATGTCCAATCCCAGGTTGCAAAAGGCCAAGAAAGAGGATTGTTTGCAAAGCTTGTGCCGGTTGATGTACTTGTCGGCTATGAAATCGACATTGTACGCGCTTCGTCCACGAGCTCTTTTGCATCATGAAGGGCGATTGGCGATGAGTATACTTGCACAAGGCCTTACCGACTGTGGTTACTCAGAGGAATGATGTGCTCCACAGACTCCTTCATGAATTTCGGTTAGCAACTTAATGCCAGCCGATTGAGATATGCATCTCATCAACACTCCATGAGATCCTCGTTTATACAAGGTACGCTCGATTAGAGTGTATGATTTGACCTTCGTGCTATACGATCGACCTCCGCATCATCTTCGTGAATTAGGTCATCTTCAAGATAATTGTAGATCGACGTCATCCGGTCTCTACCTTGATCGTCACCGATCCGTGGAGCATCTAAGTTATCAGAGTCAATAGGATTGACCTGATGTAAACTATCGATGTTCTCGGAATGCTCGACCACCGAGGGTGAATCGAGTTGCTCGAGAAAAACTCCCGGCGGGACGGTTGACCTAGTAGAGGCCATCCGTGCCAACTGATCTGCTAGAAAGTTCTCCTTTCTAGGAATATGTTGATCCGAAACCAAGAAGTGCTTTTCAATTTCGCATTCCGCGGATAGGAAGACATCTTGGTACTCGAGCATTGGTACTCTTTCCCTACTTGATTCGCTACTAGTTGAGAATCGCCTTCACTAGCAATTTGCGAATCCCGAGCTTAACGAAGCTCGAAGTCCCGCCAAAGAACCTTCATACTCTGCCACATTGTTTGTAGCGGGAAAGTTAAACTGGACGGCATACTTGATGTGTTCGCCGGTAGGGGATATCAAGACGACTCCAGCCCCCGATCCCTTAAGCATTAAGGAACCATCGAAGTACATTGTCCACTCGTCGTGGTGCTCGTACTCAGGTCCTTGCTTAGATTCTGGGTTTGTCCACTCGGCAATGAATTCTGCTATTGCCTGAGACTTTATGGCTGTTCGTGAGATGAAATGAAGGTCGAACGTCCCTAGTTCCACCGCCCATTTTGCTATTCGTCCTGATGATTCCCTATTTCCAAGGACTTGACCTAAGGGATATCCAGTAGGCACGACCACTTTGTGGGCCTGAAAGTAATGCCTTAGTTTCCTTGAAGCCATAAGGAGACTATAAAGCAACTTTTGTACCTGTGGATATTTTTCCTTTGGCCCGTGTAAGACTTCGCTTACGTAATATACTGGTCGTTGGACGTTTTCACGGTCTACGACCAGTACACCGCTGACAGCTTGTGGCGTTGCAGCCACGTAAATCAACAGTGTTTCCCCTGGTCTTGGAGAGACTAGGACCGGGGCACTCGTAAGGTACTCTTTGAGTTTTTCAAAGGCATTGTTCGCTTCTGTCGTCCACTCGAAACTTCCATGTTTCCGAAGAAGTTTAAAGAAAGGTAGTCCCTTTTCCCCTAACCTGGCTATGAAACGACTTAGCGCTGCCATACAACCAGTTAGCTTCTGGACTTCCTTCTTCGTGGTTAGGGGGCGCATCTGATGGATGGCCGATATCTTTGCTGGGTTTGCCTCGATACCTCTAGCCGAAACTAGGAAACCGAGCGACTTTCAAATGAAACCCCAACACACACTTCTCCTGGATTCAACTTGAGGTTATGTCTTCTCAAGTTATTGAAAGTCTCTTTAAGGTCAAGCATATGATCGCCGGAGTTGACACTTTTTACTACCAAGTCATCAACGAGGCTTCCAAATTTCGACCTATTTGTGGGTCAAGGTTTTACAGATTAATCTTTGAAAAGTGGCACCAACGTATTTTTGAGACCAAAGGGCATCTTTACATAACAGTAAGTGCCAAATGGAGTGATGAAGGAAGTTTTCTCTTCATCTTCTTTACTCATACTAATCTGGTGGTACCCTGAGTAGGCATCTAAAAAACTTAATAACTCACACCCGGAGGTAGAGTCTACAAGTTGATCAATGCGAGGAAGGGAAAATCGCCCTTCTGGACAAGCTTTATTAAGATCTGTGAAGTCTATACACATCCTCCATTTCCCATTACTCTTCCTAACCATTACAGATTAGCGAGCCACCGAGGGTGATGTACTTCACGAATAAATCCAGCCTTTAAGAGCTTGTCAATCTCAGACTGGATGGCGTCCTTCCGGTCGGGTGCGAAACGTTTGAGCTTCTGCTTGACCGGATGTTTGTCAGGCTGGAGTGCTAGCCTGTGCTCGATCACCTCCCTGGGGACTCCGGGCATGTCAGATGGTTGCCATGCGAATACATCCTTGTTTGCTCGGAGGAAGGAGACGGCGACTTTTCCTATTTAGGATTGAGTCTGCTCCCGATCAAGACCTTTGGTGAGGATCCACCATCATTGCTTGACATGGCGTTCCCTGAAGAAGCGCCTTTGTCGAGTAGAACCTCTTGGGTCTGGTCGGATGGTTTGGGCGTTATCTTGGAGTGGAGTGCTTGACCCGCATGATGATGAGTCGAAATTTACGGTGGTAACTCATCGACCGATTCTAAAGACCTTCGATCACATGCGTATGCCATTTTGCGATCTCCACGAACCATGATTACCCCTTTGGTCTGGTATTTTCAAACTTTGATACCCGTGAGTGCGTGGCTATCAAGAATTTCGCTAATCTTGGGACGACCAAGAATTCCATTATATGCGGTTTCAAAATCAACCACGTCAAATGAAATTTTTCCGTTCGGAAGTTATCGGGCTTCCGAACGTGACCAGAAGGACACTTGTCCTATCGGTTTGGCGGTAGAACCAGAACTATGCCATGAAAGGCGATTTCACCGGTTTTACCTTTGATCTAGGAACACGCATATCTTCTAAAGCTCGAAAATAAGATATTTAAAGAGCTACCACCGTCTATCAAAACTCGATTGACTTTGCAATTATTAATAGTAGGTTCTACGATAATAGGAACCTACCCTACGAGTTGATGAGACGAGGCAATCTTCTTTGTCAAGGAGATCACGGTATCCGACCACCTTGATGGTTTGGTGATGAATGAAGGTTCCGATAGGTTGACCTCTCGCTCCATGACTTTCAGATGACGGCGTGAGTCGTATGAAGAAGAACCTCCGAAGATCATATTGACCGTAAGCCGAGGCTCCCGGTACTCCATCTCTTCGCCGCCATCCTTGTCCTTTTGGAACTTGTTTCCCAACTCTGGATTGCGGGAAGTGGGCCTTTACCTGCATAGAAATCCTCCAGCTTCTTTTGCCAAACACGACATGTGCACAAGTCATGCCCTGCCTGTTGGTGAAGTGGACACCACTTCTTGCCTTTATTATGGCCATCGGTCGGAATTTTGGTTTTGCCCCGACCGGTATATTCCTTCTTACCCTTGAACGGTTTATCTGGAACCGCTAGGACTTCTTTGGTGCCCGTTTTGCGGTGCTTATTCTTCTTGGAAACCTTCTTGGGATTCTTTTACGACTTCTCAAGGCCAAAGTTGAGGATTTTCTCTTTCGATCAATGGCTTCATCCATTCAACCGCCTCACTAGCGTAGCATACTTATCACCATGTCAAAGAGTTCGGCTGTTGTTCGTGGAGGATTCATAGCGATGTCCTCCGTAAATCGCCGATTCCTTAAACCTGCCTTGAATGCCTGAATCACAGAAGATTCTGCAATTTCTGGAATAGAATTTCGAACCTGGCTGAACCTCTTGATGTACTGACGGAGAGTTTCCTTTGGTTCTTACCGAGTTCGATGGAGATCATCCTCCTTTCCAGGGCGATCGTATGTACTCTGGAAATCCACAATCAACAGATCGCAGAGCTGTTCCCAAGTATAAATAGATCCGAGCGGTTGGTTAAGCAACCAAGACCGGCCGATCCTTCCGCAACTGGGCAAATAATTAGCCATCACGTTTTGATCACCACCACCGCTTCGATGGCGGTGGTGTATATCTGAGAAACTCTAATGGATTTTGAGATCCATCGAATTTATCAAGTTGGCGGTCGGAACCCATTAGGCCAACGTCGACTTGGAGCCTGCAGAAAAGGCTCGACAACATGGCGATTCATAGCGCCTTCTTGGAAAAGGTGCGGATTAGGATCGAGGGAGATCGGTTTCTTCTATTTGAACGCCGAGGCTCCGTCGTCCGATCCGGCCGTGGGCGTTATCATGACGCCTTTGACCATTAGCATGGTTCGGATGATGACGGAGATCATCCGGGCCAATCGTGTGCTCTCCTTGGCTGGGGAAGAGGCCGTTGTTCAAACAACCTTCTTCCTTCATGACCTCTTGGTCGAATCGCCGAGGAGGTCTAGGTACCGTGGATGACCATGCTGCCCTCTACTGAGGGAGGAGCGTTGAGATGAAGTCACCGTTAGACTTTGCGACATCCCTTGCCCCTCAGACGCTTCGTGCGCCGCGATTCGTTGAAGAATTTCCGATACCTGCTCCACCAATTGGGTAAAGCCCGAGCTTCACCGAGCGAGTGGTCGATATATTAAGAATATTTTGGATACGACACAAGTTCTGAACTGTTACCGAAGGTCTCAGAGGATTCATCGAAGATGTTGGTGTTCGAGACCCAAGTTCCTCCGACCTTTGGCCTAACCCGTCATGCCTGTCATCCTTGGTGGGGCTGCACCACGCGTATTAGCTGATGGACGTCCATCAGCTCCGTTGCCTCCGGTAGGTGGTGCTTGATTGCCCGCGCCATCTCCATTAGCAGGTGGTGGCGAGGCAGGGTGTGCAGGACTGCGAGTGGCATCACGATCAGCATTTCCGATCGTGTTGACCTCATGCTTCGAAAGAACGATCTTACGAGGAGCTTCCATCGTGACTAATGGAGAACTTCGGTGCTTCTACGAGAGACTTCCACGACGGAGACCGGTCGGAGATGAGAACCTCCGAGGTCTTGGCGGCGGCTCGGCTGATTCTGCGGATTGCCGAACGGATCTCGAGTCTTATCGTCCTCACTCGGCCCATTACCGGTGAGGGTCTCATCGACACCGTTACGGATGCCGTTGGTCCTCGAATTTCGAGAGGTTGGTGAATACACGCCGACCATGATTGTGTCAAGGGTATATTGACCCTCGGGTTGTGGGGCTGAGGTATTGTCACCTTTTTCGCCGGTCGGGGAAACCGGTCTTGGAAAAATATTCGGACGTCCCGAACTGATCGGAACAACCCGTTCCTCATAAAGCGCCTCTTGGCGCAACGGTGTATCTTCATCCACCCGCTCAAGTTCGCTGTCGTCAGCGACGTGCGAACCATCGGAGGAGGACGAAGATTCCCCATGTTGCATGGCTTGGATGCAGGCTTCCATGTCAAGGTTGGAGTAGTCATCCAAGTCGAACCAGTTTTCCTCATCCCAAGTTCCTGCCATACTTGTAGTTACGAAAATGGAGAAAGCGGATGAGTTGAACAAAGAACCTTCTTCCGAAGTTTTGCACTATCTTCCCCACGGACGGCGCCAGCTGTCGACGATCAAATCGCCGATCTTATGAACATATAAATGAAAAGAAGAAAAATGTGTGTGACTTCAGGGAGTGGATCTGACTTGCTCTTTATTGCTATGAACTCACGATTACAAACACAAAGAGTATCTAAAAACACAGCACTTTACTAAGTCTTGCTTGATGTCTTCGTCTCTCTTGCTGTTACGTGTTCTGTCTGTCTCGTTCTCCCTTCCTTCCAGCCTTCTATGGTCCCCCTTAAATACTTGATGAAGCGATGGCAGTTATCCCACGAAGAGACATCCGTTGAGGAGCGACGCGTCAGGTCGGGAAGAGATGGCAGTTTGACGGTTCTACTAACTGCAGAGGCAGTTGGTGAAGATGTCAACTGTTTGGCGGTTAATGATTTAGGAGACGTTAATTCATCAACCGTGATAGTGTTGTAATTATGTGGAATATGAAACATGTGATTCATTCATCACATAGTGAGTGGCGTGGTCGGAGACTCGACCCAAACGCCTGTTCATAGCTTCACGAGCACTTACCTGGTCGTGGACTAGGTTTGAGACTTAGTCCGACCAGGGTATTTATTATATAACTTCCGTAATACCTTCGACCAGTTAGGTCGGTGGTCTTAGAAGTTACGACCACAAAGACGTATGGTCTTTATCATATATTAGGATAATATATGAATATTTTAATCCTCAACAGATGTCGGCCGGGAAAATCGAGATTCAGTACTGTTTAGCAAGAAAACCCTATTGAGATGAGCCCTCCTTACGAGATGAACCCCAAACTTAGTACAAGCTACTGATAGAGCTTGCTAAGCGGGAACACAAGTTATATTGGAGATACCGATACAATGTAAAGAAAAAAAATAGTGCTTACATGCACATTATAGAAAATTATATCGGATCCTACGAACAGATAATCGAACACAAATGTCCTCACACAACCTAAGACTTAACCCAATAAATCCATCACCTACTTAACCGAACGGTACCCATATCCCGCATGTGGAAGTACGAGTATTACTTGAATTAACGACGTCACCAAAGTTCGGTCCTTAATGGTCCGAATAAGACTACCACATACCCGAGTCTCGTGTACGAATACACCCTCACTAACAACCACTTGTCCAGACCCAAATCACTTTTTAGTTTAACAATTTAAACTTAATAGCCACATGCGAAGATCTGGACCAAAAGCACATGGTAGCCGGTTCTCCAACAGCCCAAGTTCACACTTAAATAAGTTAAAAGAGATTTCAAAATAGCAGGTATGTGTCTCGTGTTGGCTCCCAAGATCAGCGACCAACACGCACCTACCCTAATCAACGTCAATCACAATCATACGAGTTCATACATTGATATATCCAAACGACATAAAGTATAGGAGTTAAGAGTTAAGTCTACAACTATTACAAAACGGCCGACCAGCCAAATTCAAGGATTAGCATTAAGTAGCAGCGGAAGCAAAATAAATAAACCAAAAGGGTCCAGCAAGGTGTGCCCCATAACCCAAGGCAACCGATTGGGTGCTAGAAACAACACTATTCGTTGGCGTCGCCGAAATCGGCGCTAACGAACTCATCGAGTGAAATATCTTCCCCACCTGAACAAGCAGATATCCGGGTTAAGTACAAAATTGTACTCGCAAGTCTTACACAAAATAAAAATTATACATACTAGTGGATATTTAAAGAGAGGCTTTAGTGGCTTAGTTTTGCATAAATGCATAATTTTTCATACCTACACCATCTAGTTTGAAATTGTCATTTTGTAAATAATTATTTAGTAAAATAAGTTCATAACACACACACACACACACACATAGGAAGCTTTTTTCCTACTCCCGGGAGTAGTTACTCCCTATTCCGTATCTCACAACGTAGGGAGTATCTTGCGCAACCGAGAATATGTATGTGTAGTATACGAATATATAAGACCATCTAAGTGATATTCACACCTTTTCAGTGGTGGTATGTATAATTTTTTAGATATACTCCTTTTAGTGCGAATATGAAGGTATTTACAAAATATGCTAAAAACTACTGACTCTCTTACAAATTTTTCGTATGGTTTGCATTGGAGTATCTTATTATTAGTATATGAGTATACCCAAAGTAATAAAGGAGTATGTGAAGTTCTTTTAGGTGGTATATAAAAGGTGGGAGTAACTACACCCGGGAGTAGAAAGTATATATATATATATATATATATATAACAATACCAAAGTGGCAGTTCACTTTGATAAACTAAAATGAATGAATATCCTATTCATTCTGAAAACTAAGTTGTAACCATGTCAATTTTTCATTATGAGTCTAACAATAATGACTTCTGAATCCAAGTGGTCGTCCGTAACCGTGGACATGGCTATTCGAATAGATTTATCCCTGCAGGGGAGTACTACTTTACCCACATGACTCGACTAGTCCGTAAGCCTCCGGATATAACACACCTCCTAAGGTATGTCGGCCGGGGAAATATAGATTTGGTATTATTTAGCAAGAAAACCCTATTAATCACAAAAACTTGATATATCGAAAATAGCATCCAAGCAAGTGTCATAGCGATTCAAAATAATAACTTAAAAAAATCTGGGATCACTATGATGCAAAATAAAATTCAAATGATGCTTTCCTTGCTAGAAGTCGAATTGTTCACTCTCGGTGGTGTATTTGTTCACGTTCGGCACTTCGGATTCTAAAGAAATACGACATCGAATAATCATCGAGAAAATGCCTAAAACATCAATATGCTCAAAAATGCATGAAATTTCTACAGTAGATATATTATAATTTTAGATGAATATAGGTGAAAAAATTATTCCAATTGGAGTTCATATGCAAAAGTTATAGAGGTTTGAAAATCAGATTTTGAGAAAATCCTGAAAATGGCTGTACATTTACTATTCATCTAATTTTTCAACTTTTCGTAAAAATTTGTGGAACAATGGTGGTGATAAGGATTAAATGGTTATAAATATAATAAAAAGTTATGACTAAAAAAATTGGTTCACCTCATTTGGAGTTCAGATGAATTTTTTATGATTTTTTTTAACTTAATAGCATTTTTAGTGTAAAAATATTCAGTTTTGGGTTAATTTCCAAAATTAATATTTTTTGTGATAGAAACATATTCCAAAACCATTTCAAAATAAATTAAAGTAAAAATAAAAATCAACAAAATTGATTTCACTCAATTTGAAGTTAAAATGATTTAGTTATGATTTTTTTTTGAAGTTCTTTGAATTTACAATGCAAAAATAAATCATTTCAGAATTTATAATAGCATTAAATACTTTTTATACCTGAGCTTACCTAGCCTCTATCACTGACGTGCGGGCTCCACTGTACAGTGCTCTTTTTCATTTAAACTTCTGAATGAAATTTCCTACTAACATGTGGGGTCTGGCTATCATTGATTCGGTCCTGCAATAGTGCATGGACCGAAAGTCAACACGCCCGGTCCACACGGTGCACGACTATGCACTTAAGACCTTGGGCCCACATGTCATTATCTAACGTAAACTGATATTTATTTTTATTTGGTTTTCTGTTCACGGGACCCACATGTAATAGACTCACTAGCGCATTTAAACCAGTCATTAAAACAACTAAGCATTCATTAGGTCCTAACGACCAGGATTTGCCACTAATCATTCCGCTGCAGTGCCGGTTGGAATACCAACAAAAACACAAAAACGCAAGGATTCATTGCCGAGGTCGCCACCGGCGAGGTGGTCCACGCCGGTGTCAACCAAGGCTAGGAACGGGTTCCTAATAGAATTACGCTTCTACCAGTACCAGCGGTGAAGGTTGGGATGGCCCATAGCGGCAACATGATGGCGACGGGTGGCGCTAATCTACAACCAACTATGCATGTCACAATCCAACTACGCATTGAGAGAAATAACGCATGCATTAGCATCTACTAGTCATAGAGGACCTACCGGAGGGTTGGAGAGGTCCGGAGATCATCGGAGGAATCTCGGCTTCGTTGGTGGCGACGACGGCGCTATGGCTTCGCAAGGAGAGGAGAAACTGAGCAAAACAAAGTGCAATGAAGGTGCAAGAAAATAATAGGGAGCTATGGAGATGGTGTAAACAAAGGGAATCGGGGAATGCCTTACCGACCGGAGTTGGAGAAGAAGAATAGGGTTTTCGACCGAAAGAGACAAACTCCAAAGTTCCAGAGACTCCTGTGAGACAATGGCTAAATTATCTGAGGGGAAATCATCCTCATGTTAAGGAACATGATCTGATGCATAAAGGAGGGGATAAGCCTCACCGAGGACAAAGTTGGCTCAGTGGTGGCTTTGGGTGCGCACTCTGGACGTGCTCTGGAGCCGACGAAGACACACTTGTGTTCCGAGAGCTACAAGCCAAGACAAGAGTTGGCATTAGCAAAAATGAAAATGACGACGAACGTAGCCGAGAAGGGATGCACTGGAAGGAAGCTTACTCGAGAAGAGAGCACAGGCGAGCTTCTTCCTCCTCGCCACCGAGAAGAGGAATGGGCGAGAAGGAGGATAGGAAGTGGGGTTTAAGCACGGGAAAGAAACGGAGTGATGGCGGCGTGAATGGACAAAGGCTCCAGAATGGTGGATAGGGGTGGTGGATTGACGACGTCGCCTATGCGCCAAAGAGGAACGCAGCTGCGTGGCACACATGCCCTAGTACCCGCCTGCCCAAGATTGACGACGGGGCTGACAAGAGGGCCCTCCTCGTCAGCGGCTCAAAGCGGTGCGGGTCAGAGGGCGGCTCGACATGTTAGTTTAGTTGGTTCAGTCAAGTCAATTGGCTCAGGTCGGACTCGAGTTAAATAGTTAGGGTTTGGTCAGATTCGAGTCGGTTGGATAGTGTGTGCTGATTTGAATTCAATCACTCCGACTTTGACTAGTAGTTTAAAAATAGCAAATAAATTCCTAAAAATCTAAAATGTTTCAGAGGAGTTCCTGGGATGATATAGTACACATATAGATTTTATAACCTCACTTTTCATGATTTATTTTATTATTTTTAATTCATTTACAGCAGGGCTTTTAAGACATGGTTTGAATTTTCTCAAGGTCAAGTTAAGTTCTAACATTTTTGGAAAATTCATAGTTATTCATGATAAATATTATAAGCTTTAAATAAATTATTTCCTAGAGAACTTTATACATATTTATTTATGATTTCTTATGAAGCTTCGATTTAGGTTGTATGTTTAACTTTGATTCAAAAAATTTAAATACAACATTTTATGCAAATGCTCCAGAAATGTTATGCATGCTCATGTAATTCATCTTAATTCCATTTATTGAAAATTGGGATGTGACATCGTACCTTCCCAGTCTCAAATTGTTGTTCTTCCTTGCGATTTGTTGTGGCAACCTCACTGCCACGACAAGGACATAACAGTTGGTATTAGAGCCTATTCTTGTGCTCGCAATCTCTCGGTTTGATTAGTAAATCTGAGCGGAGGTTAGCAATTGCTTTGCACAAACACTGAAATTCCTTCTTCGAGGTTTGATCTTACGGAGAAGTGGGAAGGACAAGGTTTGAAATCAAGAGCCACCTCTCATCCCTACAACAAATTAGAAGTGACACACAAAGTCTTTGTGGAAATGTCTATGGAGTCCATGGGAGTCAGGGTGGAATGGATGGTGAGCGGGTCTAATATTATGGAGAAGCATGGCATTTGGAGTAACACACAGCCAAGGCAGTTCAAAGGAAGCGACAGTGAGATGGGCACCCATGAAAGGCCGAGCTCACAGGGAGGTTTTGATATGAATGCAGATCGAGTTCTCTTGGTCTCAGTTCACCACATGATCTATCCTGTGACACTGAAGGTGCTTCATCAAGTGTTCGATCCTTATGGAGTGGTGGAGAAGATTGTCACCGCCTACAAGCCGAGGATTGTCAAGTGTTCGTCAATACAAAGCGCACCCGACAAGCGCACATGCATTGGGTGCTTTACATGGAAGGTGCATCTACAATGGGTATTGTCAATTGGACACACGGTGTATGCAAGAGAGCGAGTGGCCAATCTATAGTGTTGTTTGTGGCACATCAAGTGATCCATCCTATGTCATGAACAAGATAAAAGAGATTCCAAAGTTTAACAGCACAAATCTCAGTGGGTGGCTTGAGGATTGTGAAGCCTATTTTGAGATATTGAAGCTTCACCCAGTGCTTTGGATCACAACTACTGAGAGGAGTATGATAGGCGACGCTATTTTGTGGTCGCAAGCATTCAACACAAAGTATGGATTGGTATCTTGGGAGGATCTTTGGGCAACAGTGTGTGAAGAATTTGGTCAGTTTACTAATCAGAGGCTAGGGGAGCATGTTGAGAAAAATCCAGATGAGGAGCAAGGTGCTTTCCTCTAGAGTACATCAGAACACAATGAGAAGAACTCAAATGGGTGGGATAATGTGGTTGATGTTAAGGAGAAGCCACGGATGCAAAAGGAAGTTCAGCATTGCAATGATGGTGAACTCGTTCATGTGTATCCAGCTCAAGTTCAAGATAGTGTTCATGCACCCCGAGTGTTTGACAAAATGCAGCTTGGGTCCGATGTGTTGAGGAACAAATGCAAGCTACCAGGGCCACTGTCATCATGGAAGGAGGAGCCCATCATGGGTCTGCAACAACAAGATAGCAGCATCAGTAAGGTACGCGACGAAATGCCTCACAAGGCCAAAGTGATGGAGGGCAAGACCAACGAGCCATCACTATGTGAGGAGGGAGATGACAACGCTACATGGCAGTGGCAGAGTTTGGTTGTGAGCGGTGACAACGTCGTGTTTGTTGAAATGCCAAAAGATGGCAAGCCGCAAAAGCTGCGTTCACAGGAGCAATTCATGGCATGGCTCCAACCAGTAGTCGTGACGAGATTTTCTACTATAGGGGTTGAGCAGCGCACAACCCCCTGAAGAATCTATACCTGCTATTATGAGTTAATGGGGTATTTTGATGATTAATGACAAATTTATATGTGAGACTAACATTTTTATTGATATACCTATTGTGTAGTCTTATTTGGATGAAAATGTAAAAATCATGGAGGTATGCATTTGACATCATATTCTTATATCTTGTTGTATTCCTCGGATCCAAAATATAGGTTGAACTCCACTAAAAGTCTAACTTGAATATGTTCATATGTTCTTTTTACACATTCGTGTATGCACACATCTAGGGGGAATTCACTCTATATTTTGTGGTTTCATTAGTATTGATCCATATTTCTTTATCCATATATATTTGGGATCTCTACCTTGAAATATATCCCTTGAGTATATAAAACTTGTGTAATTCATATATACTCATATGTTTTTATATTCAATTACTTGCAAATTGAGGTGGTTGTCATCAATTATCAAATAGGAAAAGATTGAAGTATATTGACCCATCATTATGAGTTAATGGTATATTTTGGTAATTAATGACAATCGTCATGTGGACTAATACTTTCCATGAGTTGGTGAAATAGGTTGAGTCATATGATGATGGAGACTTTGGATG
Organism: Hsuehochloa calcarea; assembly: GCA_036346395.1. Taxonomy (NCBI): domain Eukaryota; kingdom Viridiplantae; phylum Streptophyta; class Magnoliopsida; order Poales; family Poaceae; genus Hsuehochloa; species Hsuehochloa calcarea. The sequence goes on along the minus strand of JAYEVG010000031.1, from coordinate 134,041 downwards.
GCATCATGAGTTGATTGTTATCAAGCCAAGGCGTAAGAAGAGAACGCATCATGTGTGAATTGTAACATCCCAAAATGGATTTGTGTTTCAAATGTAAGAAAATCAGGAGAAATTAAAACTTTTCTTGCATCTTGAAACCCCTGGTCATTTTGGTAATTCTTTTAAAAGAATTATGAGAAATCAAAATCCAATCTCCATTTGACGCCAATCAAAAACCTCCTTGACATGGAGCTTGTGCCAAACCCTTGGAGATATTTCTCCTGAGTTCTAGGGAGGCTTGGCAACACCCCTGAATTATCTCATGATTTTTAGAAATTATTTGATAATTCTTGGAGGCGAGTCAAAATTGGTCAAACCCTATTTCTCCTCTTCTGGAATTTCTGGAGGAAAATTCAGTACCTTAAAATCTCTGGAAATTTTATGGGAGGCTCCTCCTGCTGTCAGCAAGCTCCAGTCAAAATTTCATAGATTTTGGAGTTTGCTTGCTATCTCAAATAATTCCTCGAAAATCAGATGTTAGGGTTCAAACCCTAACTGGTTTGCACTATTCTGTAGGTTCGAATCGGACTCGGGCTCGAGCCACTTGACTCGCCCGATCCACTAACTGGGCCAACTTTCGGCCGTTCGGCGCTAGGGTCGTGGCCGTTGGATCGGTGTCGAACGGTCTTCGACCACCGAACGATGGAGTCATTGTAAACCGCCCGACCGACTCGGTAGTGGGATCGGCATCGAGCGGTCTTCACCGGTAAACCACGGATCGTTTCAATCCGCGCGATCCAAATTTCCCGGTAGCTTCGATTTCAATCCGACGACCAGCGAGTCGTCTCCTTCCTCTGTCGCGCAGTAAGCCTGCCATGGCGTGCGCAGAGGAGAAAAGCGGTGGCGTGCAGTCCACTCTATGTCCACCTTTAAACGGCTAGCTCTGAGCGCATTAAATGCCTGTCGCGCTCATCCCTCAGAAGGTCGTGACTCAACTGCTCCCATCGCTCTCAAGTGCTCTCATGGCAGTGTTGACCCGACTGGAAAAACCCGGTCGTTGCTCTCTGCCATTGCTCTATTTAAACTCCTTTGCTTCACCTTTAGCTTCTTTTAGCACTTTCGCAACTCCAGCTAGCACTCACCAGCTTACTTGAGCTGCAGTCCCTCGCAATTTCTTCGACCGCCAGTGTTGAGTGTGGAGCTTCGGTGGAGGCGGTGCAGCGGGGGTTTTCTTCTTCAAGTCCTTGCCCCCTCTGCTCCCCCTTTTACTCTTCGGAGCTTAACCCTCACTCGGTTCGGTTCTCTCTGTGCCCAGGTCGCTGTGGCCTGGCGAGAACCTTACCACCGCCGTTGGATACTCGTCGCCGGAGCCACTCCGTGGGTCTCTGGTCGTTCTTCAGCTCGGGTAAGTTCGTATTGCCTTGTAGGAGATTAGGTGTGTTTTCGTTTTTCTTTTGGTATTGTTCGTTCGGGAGTCCTCCCGAGCCATTCCTACTCGGCCGCACTCCGTGGTCGTACCGCCGTCGTAGCCATACTCCGACTAGTACTGGCCGCCGGTAGGACCATTGAACTTTTAGACATTCATCCCTGCCTTTGGCTGGCGCCGCTGTGGTCGGAGACGCCGCCGAGCCACTGGCAAAGCGTGCAGGAGGCGCTGCCTTGTGGTCGGATTTCCGACCAGTCACCCTAGCTTAGTCGTAAGCTCTACTACGACGTGTAACTGGTCGTGAGTCTTACTACGACTAAGTCAGGGTCATAAGTTTTTCTACGACTTATACCTAGTCGTAAGTCCTTCTACGACTAGTACCCAGTCGTAAGTTCCGTTACGACTTGTACCTGGTCGTAAGTTCTTCCACGACTCGAACTTAGTCGTAAGACTTGCTACGACTATGTCATAGTCGTAGGTTTCTTTTACGACCACTACCTGGTCGCAAGACCTTCTTTCGGTCGTAGGTTTGGCATTAAGAATCCAAATCAATTGGTTCTTGTTGCTAAACTCTTTGTAAATCAGTACCTTGCGTAGGTAAAATTTTTAGAATTTTTGGAGAAGGTTTGCTGTTGAGTCTTTGCATTTTATTCGTTCTTATTGGTTGCTTTTCGCCTTCTCGTTAGGATCCGAAGAGCACATTGACAACATAAGTGATCCCCAGCTACATCTTGACCCGCAGCAAACAGGCAAGCAGTTTGATCATGTTCATCCCATTATTTTTCAAGTCTACTATATTGCTTTCAACTCGTATGTATGCATTGCTATTTTGTTGTTAAAATACGGTTAGTGTCCTATAGTTGCATAATCTGTAGGACTTGTTTATCCTCTACTACTATGAGCTTAGGTTATTGGCTGTGGTCGGAGTTCGATGGATGGACTCTGGTCGCTTAGTAGCTCTCGATTTGAAATTGCTTAGAGATGCTTAGTTTCGGTAGTACTGGGCGATTATCGACTGTAGTCGATGATCTTGATCACATTACGTATTATGTCACTACGACCAGCACTTGTGCTTTGATTTTTTGTAAAGTCAAAATCTGAAAATGGAAAACTGATTTGGACTTGGGCAAGTGGTCGGATGGTGGGTTATTGGGTTTGTGGATGTCTTGCCTAAGTCGACAAGGACCGAACATCTTGTTACACTAAACCAAGCATTTTGCGTGCTAACCACGCTGAGAGGATATGGGACCTCTCTTGACTTAGTACTTTGGCGTGGGTTATCTCCGAGTCGCAGGAGGGGGTTGTGTGTGTTGTGTGAAACATGATATGTGGTCGTGTTCTTGTGTTGGGTGTGCGGTGGTGGAGATTCCGGGTAGGCTCTCCACCTCGAGGAGCGTCGTAGTTGTCAGAGGCTTTACCCGAAGGGTAGTTGACCGAGGCTTTACGATGACTCAGACACAGCGTATGGGTTTCTATCCATACGGGCGGCTCGTGAATAATTCACAATATTGGAAACGTCTCGTAAGACTTGGCTGTGCCGGCATACCTTCGGAAGTGTGCTTAATAGCTTGGCAAAAAGGCGATCTGGCGTGTGGGTATAGTGGTACACCCCTGCAGGGATAAAACTATTCGAATAGCCTTGTCCTAGGTTATGGACACGCTTGGGGAGGTCTTCCAAGAGTTAGACTACAACCTTTTAAACTAAAATTTGACATGGGTGGTATGAATGGGTAATTCATGCTATTGTTGTGGTGACTAAGGGTTTAGTCACCTCCAGGATTGTTGTTGTTCTCTATCTACTGTTATATTGTTGTCTTTTACGGTTATTTGAACCTTAAAGACTGATTTGTTAACTTGCTTTTAAATGTACTACATTATTGCAAATAAAGATTGCTTTGTGCTGAAAATGAAACATACTGCCTCCACTCAAAAAAGCTTGCATATAGCATATGTACAGGTCTGTTACTCTACACGTAAGTCTTGCGAGTACATTCAAAGTACTCACCCGGCTTTGCTGGGCTCTTTGTTGCAGGGGAGGAAGGTGAGCCCCAAGGGCCTCACTTTTGTGAAATGTGCTGTGGATTCGACGACTAGCTTGGCGGTCCGGTCGGTTGCCTTGTGGGGTAAAGGCACACTGATTGGCTCTTTTGTTTATGGCCATCTTATGACACTTTTGCTTCCGCTGTTCAATTGCTATATGTATATGTCTTTTGGCCGGTCGGCCTCTCTTTTGTAATAACTATCTTCTATCTATGTTATCTTCTGGATTGTTGTTTTTGCTTCGGTTCTATGTGAATGAATGGAATTGATGCATGAACTTTGTAAAGAGGTGTGTATACTGCATTTCTGGGAAGTATACATGTCTCGAGTCTCGGATTATCTGATTTGTGATGCTAGGACCGAATGGATGGTTAAGCATTACAAGCCCGATAAACCGGGGTCGCACATGAATGCACATCAAGGTCTCGAAGAGGGGATAATCATGAGTTGATCATCAAATCAAGAGAAGATCCATCATGTGTTGATGGAAGTCAAGATTCGGGATGAAAGATGTCATCATGTGCTGATGAGTATCAAGACAAGATCCTGAAGTGAAGAAGATCATCATATGTTGATGGTATTCAAGTCAAAATCTGGACTTGAAGTGAAGATGTGCGTCATCAAGCTTCAAGTATATGTGTAAGGCAAAGGTATGACTAGCTAGGCTAAGGATGTGTTTCTAGTCTTTTACCGATCTTGGTGTTTGGTAGTATATGTTGTCGTACTATTAAGAGGGGTCTTGTCTAGTAGCTTGAGTCTCATCATGTGTTGATAGCTCAATCTCACTTGCTCTAGCTCACCATGGTATGATGCTATTATTTACGAATGTGTTTTGTAAATAGTTGAGGCTCATGCGTCTAATCCCTGTAGCATGAGACTATACTTTGCATATGTGTTTTGTAAAATGGTTGAAGTCCATGTACCTATTCCTTGTGGTATGATCTAAGTTTGCATATGTATTTTACAAATTGTTAGAGTTCATGCATTGCATATTTTTTTCCTTTGGAAATCTGTTCAGCAATTTCGGTATGACCGCAAGTATTGTGCGGTATTACCGCAGGTTGGTAATACCGGAGTTTACATGGTGGTATGAATTTTCCAAAGAGTGTGTTTTTGAAAGAGTTTCTCGATATGCAAAAAACGGTATGACCGCAAGTGATGAGCGGTATTACCTCAAGTCGGTAATACCAAAATCTAGATTGACGGTATGTTTTAATAGAGAGATTGTCTTTGGGAGATTTTCTTAGAATTTGATAATCGGTACGACCGCATTTGAACGGTGGTACTACCGCAAGTCGGTAGTACCAAAATATAGATGGCGGTACGTAAATTACAGAGAACATATTTTTGGGAGTTTTGATCTTCCTTGAGAATCGGTATGACCGTATGATCTGAGCGATACTACCGATGTGCGGTAGTATCGATATTTACTTAGCGGTACGACTTTTCTAGAGAATGTATTTTTCATGTGATTGTTAATCCTCTAAAAATTGGTAAAGCTGCAGTACAGTAATACCGATTTGTAGTTAGCGGTAGTACCGTAACTTTTTCATAACGGTTATATCAGACGCATTAAATGCACAATAGTCGACCGTTGAATCTCGATTGCGATAGTACCGGTCTTGAACGGCAGTATTACCGGAAATCCTGATTTGTTTTAGGAAGTTTGTTCCAACGGCTAGTTTTTGCGGTGAGAACTATAAATACACCCTTGGCTGGTTGTGAAACAACCTTTGGCACTTTTTCATTCTAGTGAGCTAGTGCGAGTTTCTCCTCTCAATTGTATATGTGTTGCACCTTGTGAGCAAGGTGAGAGGTCTCTAGTTGCATGTGTTGCATCTAGAGTTGGATTTTGTATCCACTTGAGCTTGTGCATTCGTTGTACGTGGTGAGAGTTAAGCAAGAGACTTGACTTATTACTCTTAGAGTTTGCTGACTCCTAGACGACGTTGGAGGCGTCGTGTCTGGTGATTTCTTCAAAGAATATTGTGAAGAGGTCCGATGTGTTGTAAAAGTTGGAGCTCACCTACCCAGAGCGGGAAAGAGCCACTAGTGGAATTGAGGTGTTTGGATTAATTCGTGAAGCCGGTGCAATTTGTTTGGGCTTACCTCAACGTGGATTAGGGGAGACCAGTTAGTCTCCGAACACTACGGGTAAACGTCCTTGTGTCTTTGTGGTTTGTTCTCTAGTGATTTACTTTGTGCAATTTACATTCTAGAATTAAATTACTTACATGTCTTTTTATGTTTACCATCATTGATATAGACTTAGGTTGTTGGTGCACTTAGTAAAGCTTAGTTGATTTAAGCCTGAATTGTGTGAAACCGATTTGTTGTTAACTTCCGCATTAGAAATCGGTTTTATCTAAAAATATAAAATCACCTATTCACCCTCTTTAATCGGCCTCCTCGAACTTACACCCCCATGAGTGGGTGGTGCCAATACAGACCACCATGGTATGTGTGGATGCGTGGCGCGCCACAGCCGTGGACCGCATCAGGTGCACGTTCAAGCGAGGTGGTGACCAAGACGCTCGCTCGCTGACAACGGATGGTTGACTCTATGCCAGGTTTTCGAGAAAACGCCACCGAGGGAACGAAGTGCTTTTAGCCCAGGGAATTTCTGGAAGGGGTTGATCACCTACTGCTCAATGAGATGCCATCATCGAGAAGAGGTGGTTCCGGTCCAGGAAACTGTGAGCAGCAGAACATGGAGGAGTATGATCCAACCTAGCTACTGTACTACCTGTAGAAGCTACTCAGGTGACTGTCTTGCGACAAAAAGATGCAAGCTACTTAGTGTGTCTATGTAACCAGCAATGTCCAAAAAAACATGATACACTATTCACTGAAGCATCTACGGATATGGTGGCTGGTGACTTGAGGATGGTAGTAGTGTGTTTGTGTAATATCTGTCTTATTGGTCGTGAGTCGTGACAAGAATATGCTCAAGGCAAACTCCATGGATCATGTCACTGAAAAATCATTGCAGCACATGAGAGCCACCAACTCAGTTTCACTGCTCAGCTTTGAGATAGAAGAAGTAATTAACGATGCATTGGGGCAAGTTGGAGGACAAGTGGTACTTAGTCAGAGGTTTGGCACTGAAAAGGAGGGGGTCAAAAACTGTAAATCTGCACAAAGATAATGTGGATTACAATGTCTTTAATCCAGTTGTTGTTAGCAGAGAGGTACAAGTTGCCCAGGCCATGCACTTGCTTATGGTGCAGAATTTACCAAAGTTGCTTACTGATCAAGTCAAGCAAGCTTACCATTCCTATTCACTGCATGTTTGTAGAAACATGTCTCAGTTTGTCTTTCAGTCAGCAAACTAGTTATCCCTCGATGAATATTCGCTTGTTGAGGTGCTAGATACTGCACTTGTGAGCAATGGTGTGGTCAGTACAAAAGCAGAAGCATTGACAAATCATGAGCCTCAGCTCGATACTAATAATTTTGAGTGCGGTTCATTTAGAGTTTTTGAAGTCGATACAGTCATACAGGAGGTGCAAGTGCCGCTGTTTTCATATTGATCTATCAAGGGAACCTGGCTGCAATCTGGCCAAAGAAGGCTGTGAGATGTGATACCGCTCATCTTATTTCAAGAATGTTCCAAGCTGTGAAGTTTCAGTATTGCCATTCTATTGGTCTCGTTTGGCCATGGGATCCCAGCGTTCAAAGGAACATATGGACATATGTAGTGGCACTTATGATCAAGAATTGCTGCTGCAAGCTACTCCACCATCAGCTTGAAGACAAGCTGGGTTTCCAGGGGAGGGTAGTGTCAGGTACTGTAATGCCCAGAGAAAGTAATGGATGCGGTGTGGGTGGACTTGGTCCATGGCTGCTGGGTCCCACTGGACAGTGTAGAGTGTGGGTGGTTAAAAGACAAGTCTGGTACGCAATTGTATCCATCGAATGAAATCAACTTCTGAATTCCGTATTCTACTGTTTTTGTTCTTCTTCTTGTATCCCAATCCTCAATTCGTCCCTTCCCGGTCTCAAATTGTTGTTCTTTCTTGCGATTTGTTGTGGAAGACATAACACTTGAGCATTCCGGATCACTAATGTAAGCACTAAGCACATCACTTTTGATGGGGGAATCTTAAATAGTAGCATCTCAGTTGTCTTTTACCTGTCATGTCACTCAAAATCTTAATTGGGGGAGAGAGAATGTGAAGAGAGAGAATGTGTTATCTCTTATATAAAAGACAAACTGAGCATGTAAATTATCGCAAATAGTGAGTTAAGTAAGGAGAGAAGTTGTTTTGAAAATAAATAATTTTGTAGATAAATTGTTAGAGATATTATCTCTAAAGTTATTTATAAATGAATTAGAACCTGTAGAGATAACCATAAGAGACAAACTATTCTACGTAACCGAGAGGTGCCATTGTTACCGAACCGTTGATCCACCCGCACTCGTAGAATACGGAGCCAAGGTCCTTAAGTCCCCTTTCTACGAAAGAGAAAAAGGAGTAGCAGTGCGAGTGAACATTTTCTTTATGCTTTTTCTGGTCGTGCGTGCTCATACATCAGCTATATTCTCTTCGAAAGGCCCACGTGTCTACATCGGCTATATTCTCAAAATTTCAAAGTCCGTGATACTCATTTTATAAAACTACTACTAGCTAGTACGTATGCAGTAATTAATTGATTGCAGTATTAGGTGAGATGACAAAAATAAACTTGTGGCATGTGCGTGTTGAATTAACGTGGACGAGTTGACTAGTACTTGATGCAGCTAGCTACCGTACAAGAGCAACCCTTCAACTGCTTGAGCGCTTGATCTTCACCAGGACAGTCAAATTTGCATTTACAATACGTATAATTCTTTTTTTGAGTAAACTACAAAAAGAAAAACCACATGTTCTATGGTTAACTTTAGAATAAGAATAATAGTGTTGCAGCACATTATTTCGACTGCACTCTGATGGACATGGTCATGCATTCTAAGTGGCCTTATTTGTTTACACAAATTGATGTCTAGATTGACAGTATGGCGTGCGGATTCCCTAAAAAGTAGGAGGAGGAGGGTACAGGTTGATGACAGCGAGAATATATGATGCCCTCTGCCGTCCGCTGTCCGCTGTCCGCATCTCGCATGCACACTCGCCGCCGCGAGCAACCGGCGAGCCGGACAAGTCAATGGAGAGACCCCTTCGCTAGCTCGATTAGTTCATCCCCCGTCCCCTCGTGCAAGGGCCGCATCTAGGAGGGTTGCAACTTGCAAGGCAGAGGGGTCTATTTTTCACTGCGTGCAAAGAGACAAGGGCCGCCGGCTCCAAACCCACTTCGAGCAGTGATCCTAGAGCAAATTTAGCAGGTAAGAGTATGATAGATTCTCTTCGTTGTCAACCATTGCAATCGACTATTGCTTTAGGCAAGTGAGCTCGAATGTGCACAGAAAGGCAAACTCATGCTCTGCTTTTCCTTTGTTGCACTGGCAAAGGAAAATTCCTGTGGAACAAAAAATTTACGGATTGATATCCTCCATAGTGGATCCGCCCGCCGCTGAAGCGCTCCTTTGCTGAAGTGGTGCGGGGTGAGGAGATGGAACAAATATGATGCTAATTGGGATTCTGAGATAGGTTTTGCGAAAGGGGAAGAACCGAAAAAAAGTTAGGGTGACATTGGACCTAACACTGGGGTGCTTTGAGCGGAGGATCGTGGAACCTGTTTTAGATGCTTACAGATGGGCCATCATCAAGCCAGGTGTTCTAACCATCCGATATGCTACAAGTCCAAAAAAAAAAAACAGGACACATGACTTCTGGATGTCCCGAGGAACAGAAAAAGTTGGGTTTGAAGTTATGTGGGTTTGGGATCCCTGTATAAGGTTTTTACAGCTTACAAGCGCCTGGATTAGAATTGTCAGAGCAACAAGCTGCTACAGGGGTGCTGAGTGTTAAAGAGGGAACAACCTATGTGATTAAGATTGAAGCCAAATTGAAGCGTTTAATCCAAGCTAACTGAGATTGGAAAGTGGGGAGATTATTAGATTTTGAGTATGCAGTTGTTTTTCCGTCTAAAGAAATGCTGGAGACTTGGCTTAAAACAAGAGGAGTTGAATTGGCACTTCACTCCATCAAAGCTAAGATAGAGAAATCCAACATGGACCCTGGAGCTTCTTCAATCCTTACAACATCTTGGGTCAATACCAGCAAAAACAGTAGAGATTGTGAAGGAAATTGTCAGCATTGTAGGGGAACCATTAGAAGTGGATGAGGTAAGCTTGGTGAGGGTTGACCCTATTAGGGTGAAAGTCATGAGCAGGGATCCTTCTAACATCAATTGCTATGTTGAAGTTTTTATTAACTCTGTGGGTTATGATATCAAATTTGAAGAAGAAGGGGATGTAGGTGGAAAGAAGGGAGCTCCAGTTTGTGATCACTTTAACAAATCTCATATTCATAGAAAGGATGATGAGGAGGAGGATGGAGAGGAATCTAATGGGAGTAATCATAAAACTGAATAGGAGAAGATGGCTGAGAAATTTGGTGGGGATACTCATAATTCTTCTGCACAAAAAAGTGGGGGGTGATTCAAACAAAAATAAAGGTAAGAAGCATAAATGATCAGAATCTGGGGGGCAGAGGAGTGTACTGACATTATGGAGATCAACTCTAAAAGTCAAGTTTTGGCTGTCTTGCCGTTAGCTTTTAGCTTCCCTGAAACTATTGATCTAGAGGGATCTTGTGGACATGGTGGGGGAGGGGAGGATAAAAGGGGTGAGAGTGAAAATAACTCTTCTGTACAGTTGACTGGCGTGTTATCAAACTCTGAATAGATCAAGTCTCAGGTTCCCTCGAATGCAATAGTGGTCTATACTGTTGACGACACCTCATTATTAGATGCAGCTTTATGGCCATGTCTTACTTATCATGACAAAGAACAAGAGGGTATGAGGCGTCATATAGCAGATTTTCAGTAGGATACAGAAATGCAAGACAATATAAACACTGAATGTCATATGGAATTGGAAAAGAAATACTCCTTCACTGATGATCTGGTCGACAAAGGGAGTGTAGAGGAGATAAGATAGGATATTTTGTCTCATACTAAGGGAGCAAGCAGAGAGGAGGAATCCCCTATCCTCACTGAGACAGAGGGTTTTTTTGATGTATGGATTACTTATCAAAAAAGAGGAGGAAAAAAAGGAACCTTTGGTTTAACTAAGAAAAGTTCAAGAATTCAAGACCAAGGTATACCAATGCAGGAGAAGGCCTCTTTATTAAAGTCTATTCAAAATCTGGATACCAGAGGTTTGATTGTTAACAACTCTTTTACTATTCTTAATGATGCTCATGTTCATTATTTAGAAGAAGTATCTTCTGCATGTGGGATTGTTCTAGGGGCTAAGACAGTAGGTGTTAAAGATGTGATATCAGCTATGCAGGCCCAGGAACTGGCTAGGGCTGCTATAGCTAAAGCTGATTTGGAATCCAAAATTAGATTTGATTAGGATAAGAATAATATAGTTGATGAGGGGATTAGGTAGAGGATGCTAATTTAAATGTAATTGATAGTGTAGTTAGGGGTGCTGTGGAGTATAGATTGAACAAAAGAGGTAAAGGTAGGATGAAAACATATAAGTTTCCTTTTAAAAAGTGTAATACATGAGGTTTCTCTTCTGGAATATTAGAGGTATGGGAAAACCTTCAAGAATCAGACAACTCAAGGAGTTGATTGCTAGATAAAAAATTGAAGTTGTTGGGGTGCAAGAGACCATTAAAAAAGATTTCTCAACTAGAGACCTAAAAGCTCTGTCAGGGAGAGCTGACTATGAATGGTATTGGGTTCCTGCATAGGGTAATTCTGGAGGGATGCTTTTCGGGGTGAGGACAGAGATACTGGAAATTGAAGGCAGAGACCAAGGAGTCTTCTGTATAAGTATGACTTTGAGGCATAAGAAAAATAACTTCAGATGGGATTTAGTCAATGTCTAAGGTCCTGCTCAGCATCAGCGGACTTCTGAATTTCTAGAGGAACTTCAGAACAAGTGTTTCAAGTCAGGGCTTCTAGTGGTTCTTGGGAGAGATTTTAACCTGATTAGGAAAGCAGGTGACAAGAGTTCTGACTGTATTAACTACTCCTTGATGAATCGGTTTAATGCTTTTATCAATAACAATAAGCTGATGGAGATCAAAAGGGGTGGTTCTAGACATACTTGGACAAATAGGCAATCTTGTCCAATCATGATGGAGTAATCTTGTCCAATCATGATGGAGTTGGACAGAATCCTAGTTACTACTGATTGGAAACTAAGTTTCCACTTTGCATTGCTCACAGTCTGATCGGGGTGGGATCTGATCATAGCCCTTTAGTGTTGGACTCAGGGGAAAAGAACAGGGTGAAACCGGAGAGATTTTATTTTGAGAATAAGTGGCTCTGTCGGGAGGATTTCACAGATTTAGTCTTTAAAAAATGGGGTGATATTAGCAGTAAGATGCCTGACTTGATCTATTCTATTGATAGATGGAATGGGGGTGGCTTCTCTAAGACAATTTCTTAGAGGATGGGGTGCTAATGCTAATGGGGTTAACTATAAAAACAAAAAGGTTATTTTGGATCACCTTCAAAAACTAGACAAGAAGGCTGATGCTAGTGGTTTGTGCCCTGAGGAGTGGATAGAAAGGTACAGAGCAGATAATAAACTAGAAGAGTTGTATGACATTGAGGGGAAATACATTGACAGCAAAGGAGTTATGAAAAGTGGATGACCCAAGGAGATTATAATTCCATTTTTTAAAATAGTTGCGCTAATGGTAGAAGAAGAAAGAATTATATTTACAGTTTGGACAATGAAGGGGTTTGTTGGACCGAAACAGCGACTAGAGGGGGGTGAATAGGAGCACGATCTCTTTTTCACCTTGATCAGATTCAACACGTTTTTCACTCCAAAAGCTATGAGAGCTATGAATATCAATGTACAAGTATAGTGGAAGACTTGTATTGAAACCAATCGAAACCCCGAAGCAGAACAACTAAAAATACCAAAAACTCAATTCACAATGAGTTGGGCGGTCAAACCTCTCAACATGGGCAGTCTGACCTCTTCATGGGTGGTATGACCTCTTCAAGTGGTGGTCTGACCTCCAGCCTGATAAATAGTAAAATCAGCACGAACTCAAAATCACAAATCGGTTCAACTTTTGATTCGAAGATCCAAATTTGCTCAAATTTCAACCAAAGGTTATCAAGAAGGTCAGTAACCTATTCCAATCGACGATTGGAAAGATCAAAGCAAATATTTTATGAATTTCATAGATGAGGAAAAGAGGTCACAAGAACCGAGCAAAACCTAAGATTGATCCCAAAACTTGCTCATGGGTAGAATATGTTCAAGATAATCCTAGATATACTTCCACATGTCACAGCAAGCAAGATCACGGCCAAAAACTAAAAGGAAAACCAAAGGATCAACGAAAACCCAAAAATCACAAAAGAGAGAGCAAGAACAAGAATATATTCATCTTGGGAAATCTTGCTTAGATTGATTCGAGATTGATATTGGTTTACAGTCACTCCAACATGGAGGACAAAAGCTCAACACTTGAGTACACAATCAATCCAACTCTCTAGAGCCCTAACCTCTCCACTTCCCTTTCCTCTCCCTAAATACAAACTAGGATTTCTATAATGCAAGGGTTGAGAGGTGCACAACCAGCACCTTCTCCTATTTATAGTGGAGGCTAGCTTCCAGAAGGATATCCCTAATGGGCACCCATTAAGCCCAAACACAAACGAGTTTCACTCACGCACGTATTTCAAAGCACCATCTTCATCTTCCCTTGACCTAAACCACTTCTCCTTGAGCAGTCTTGCGCCGCGGTTTAGCCGAAAGCCATCAAGGCAGTATTTTGGTGAAGTTACCAAAATACCCCTTCTCGATCCTTCTCCAAAAACCAAGTCCAAACTTCATCAAGCAATCACATACTTCGCCATGTGTAGGTTGATCAACGGCTCTCTTCATGTCGGTAAGTCTCTCTCATCCAGCACCCACCGAAACCACTATGGCACTTGCAGGGACTTAGTCAAATTTTCTCTCTGTAAATCCGAAACCTCTCTAGACATTTCAAACGAATATAACTTTTGACTCGAAACTCCAAAAATTACGAGACCAAGAGTAGAAGATACCCCTCTCTTGCTTACACCATCTATTTTTGGGCTGATCCAAAATTCAACAAAACTTTTATGTCCGGTCTGACCGCCGTCTCCTGGTCGGTCTGACCGCCAACCTCTTGGCCAAAACTCAGGCCAGTCTGACTGCCAGAGACGGCCGGTTTGACCACCACAAAGGCCGGTCTGACCGCCTACTACCTGACAGAAACTGAACTTTTTCAAAAACGCGTGTTTCGACAAACCCTCAATACCATTGCTAATTGTAATGTCATTCTAAGATTATGAACATATCACCATAATATCCACAATATCCCCCTTGATGAACACATTGGTAATTTTCTAAAAATATAAAGGCTTGAAAATGAAAATGTAATACTCTGAAAAAAATAATAATAATATTAATAATCGCGTCTTAAGGGTCGGAGCGTAATTAATTAAATGGTAACAATAAATAATTAATTAATAACGTTTTAAGGGTCGGTGCGCAATTAAATAAAAGGAATTTGGGAAAATAGAATTTCAGAGTTTTTATGAGCTATTTAAATAGGTGGTGGGTTTTCTAGAAACCCTAATAGTTTTTCTTTTCCCACCCTAGCCGCCGGTTCCTTTTGCCGTCGCCTGTAGCCAAGAAAAAAACTGCGCCGCCAATCGCTTTCTTGCGCCACCAGATTCCTCTCGTGCTTGTTGCATTGCCGTCTTCTTGCTGAAGTTTTCTTTCTTCTTACTGATCTCTTCGCTTTCCCGCGAGCCGGTGATTCCACAGTTGTCGCGCACTTTTTCTCTCGTGAGTTCTTCTTGCATTGCCGCCCTAACGCGTCGCGTGGTCGTCTTATTTCTTTCTGGCGTCTTGTGCATTGTCTTGTCTTGTGCGCCGGCCGCCGGCCGATCCGCTTCTTGATGCCTTGCCGCTAGACTACTCTGCGCGTGGACATTCTTTGTTCCTCGCGTTGCCGATCGCATCCAAGGGTCGCCAATTGCAATCGCCGAGCCAAGATCGCTGCGATCGCCGCTTGTTTCCGCCGCCGCCTGTATGCGGCGTGAAGACGCTCTACCGCTTGGCCGTCGTGGGGAGAATTATTTTTGGGAGGTTCGCTCGTGTCCTTTTGTTTTTCTGCTGCTAATGCTAGTTCCATTAATTAATTAAGAGTGTTGCGTTTAGTAGTCGACTATATGTTAGAGCTTTGCTAGGATCGGTCTAATGGAATCTGCATGAATTTTTGGCGCGTAGCTAGTGATGCATGCAACAACTAGTAGTAGTCATTAGTTCAGTAGTGCATTTGGTTGGATATTAGTAGTTAACTAGTTTGGTATGTGAGCTGCTGCTGCATGCGTGTGAGTGGCCGCTGTATGTACCACCGAAACAAGGGAATGTATCAAGAAAGATTAGTTCAAAAGCGACTGGGTAAATAGCCTGCTGTTCTGTGTACGATTTATTCGGATATCTTAATGGCAAATTTTGGAAATGTCATCTACTAGTTAATTGTAGATAATTTCGATATCTTTCTATAGCATATTTAAACACGTCAATCGGTCAAGTAGATTTCGAGATATGATTTTCGGAAGACCGCTGTTTTTACGGTTGTCGTCTTTCGGCGCTGTTTTGGTAGACTGTAGATTAAAAATAGTAAATAGCTTAATTAGAGTTTTTGATCTACATGAAAATTGTAGATAATTGTCCAATGGTTCTGTAGAATCTGAGAACGCGAATTTTGGTTGGGTAAAACAAAAGTTATGAATTTAGTAAGACTGCTGTTCCGAAGCGGACAGACCGACTTTCTGGGCTAACTACGGAGGGTTAGATGATTTAATTAGAAGACCTTGTAATCTAATAAAATGTGGATAATCTTATGAAGAATCCAGAATGGGGTGGTTTGTGGTGATCGGACTTTCGAGTCAAAAGTTACGTTCGTTTTAGTACTAAGACAGCTATGGATAACTATTCGGTACCGGAGTAACGTGGTATATTTGGGGACATGTAGGAGTGATGTATATTGATTGTTGTTCTTATGATGCTGTAGCTTGTATTGAAATTTGTGTATTTAATGTAGGAGAGGCGTCGTGTTTGTTGCCGTCTTCTAGTCAAATTGTGCGTCGCAACTAGTAAAGGCAAGTGCATGGTAGACAGCGATCAATGATCGATCACTGCTTTCTTTATCTTCTATTACCATTATTGTTGTGCTTTTATTCTGTTTAATTGCAAACAAATAATTGGTATGTTTATATCTTTGTTGATAAACATGATGGAAAATTGGATATGATGTTTATGATGGAGTTTGCATGTTTGCATTCATAAGCATCTTTGCATAAGAGAAGGTGATCATTATGATCACAACTCCACGGGAGTGGAGGAGGTCCCCGATCCTTATGGAGGAACGGGCTTGAGAGTGAATGTTGTCGCGAGCATTCACTCACGCTATACCGTATATCTGTGAAGAAGTGCATGTGGACATGTAGATTAGATTTGCATTGATACATGAGATTAATGGATGAGAATATGAATAGAAGTACCTGTGATGTTAATGAAGTTATTGAATGCTGTTGACTTATTAATGTTCGTTGTATATCGATGTGTTTGCTGAGTCGTGGACTCACCCTTGCTCTATTGTTGTCTTTAGGTGATCTTCGAGGATGCCGTAACTGAGAGCGAGTAGAGCACATGGACAACACATGATCATTTGCCATAAGAATCTTTTCATTCACAATTGGATTACTTTTGGACATGTTATAGATTGAATAAAGTTTAGGACATCGTTTGGTCTAGACTATTTGCTTTATTAATTTGGATTCATTAGTTGATGCTATTTTGGGATTATTTACCTGGTTATATTTCCCATTGCTTATTTATTGTCGTTTGATCCATAATTATGTTTGTCCTTTTTGTGGTCCATTGATATGATTATCGTTGTTTCCTTGCTGTAATATTATAGTGTGTCGTTAATTATTAGTGTAAAGAGTAGAGTGGTGGCATTCTAGGCTCAGTGTTGGGCTGGGGTGTTACAGAAAATACTCGACGTTTTCGCGCAAAGGCACAACTTGGTTCAAAAGCAAGAGAACGCAATGGAAATAACCAAATTGGCTTCAGATTAGCATAGTCAAGCGAGGTAAGGAAAAAGAAAACAAGAAAACTTCAAGTTCAGAAATGGCAATAAGATCACAGAATTCAAATTAGATACTGCCCCTTACTATGGTCACCATTTTTTAGAAAATTTTATTTTCTCCCTTTTTCTCCAAAAGGCTCCTTTTCTATCATTTTTTTGTTATATCTTCTCCCCCTTTGACAATAGAGTCATCAAGGAATCACGCATTCCTCCCATCCAAAGATGAAAAATACAGAAATGAGGAAGAAGCATAAGAAAGAGCATACATGAAATGCAATGGAGTGGCTCTATTTTTGTATTTTTTAAAAAATTTACGAGAAACTTTGGAGATTACCCAAAAGAACAATCTAGCATTTCTTCTATTACTCAATACACATCAAGCATGAAAGTGCTAGCAAGAAAATGTTAAAACATATATATCAAAACTAAGCTAGAAGGCTCAAGATAAAGCGATGAATTGTAACAATTTAAGAAAACTTCAAAATTAGCAAGTTCATCAACAACGATCTTAAAGTGATAATGGTCATGTCAGAATATCAATGTGAGATTAGGAAGTTAACAATGACCATCCTAGAGACAAAAAGTCCTAAACAATCATCCAATTTTTATAACAGTTTTCATTTGCAATGAGTATTGATGTTGATTAAAGGTCTATCTTAGTGAAGAAGATCTTGGATTAGGAGCCATACACAAACTCTTCCTAAGCTTCAACCAGGGAGATAAATATTGAGGTTTATGTCAATTTTGACAAGCAGTCCCTATGAAATCGTCTGAATCATCAAATTATCTCTAAATTTGTTTTTTTTATCTTACACAATAGCAAATTTAGATTAACAAAGGAACAAGAAGCTCCAGAAAAGTTCAATCCTAGATTCAAGACCTAACAAAGCAATTTTGACAAGGTTAATGTCACAAAAAGATCACTAATTGTGCAACTAGCTAAAAGATCAATAAATTGCAATTTTTAGTTCAAGTTATCTTAAAGTTCTCACTCATTAAGTAAAGACTAAACTACACATGCGGAAGTATGATAATTCTAGCAAATTAAAGAACTAGACATGATATTGAGTAAGAATTGAAATACTAAAGCTCAAGAGAGTAATAAGAAAAGCTTCATCAATTTAAAAGACAAGCAGTAAAGCTTATATTATAATGCATCTTTTTATAATTTTCATATGAATTCAATATAATAAAATGAGATGCAAGAAAAACTTAAAAGTCTGAAAAGATCAAAAGAACCAGCAAGTTCAGAAGAAGATCAAGGAAAGATCAGATGAACAAGGAAAGCTCAGAAGAGAACCAACTTCCTCTCAAACCAACCCATAGGGGTAAATTACCCCTAACGCACTCCTCAAGGTGGCAAACCTAGTTGGGTCTAAAGGCTTGGTGAGGATATCAGCTAACTGGGCCTCGAACTCCACAAATTCTAGCACAATATCACCCTTCTCTACATGGTCTCTAAAGAGGTGATAACGAATATCTATGTGCTTGGTTGTAGAATGTTGCACATGGTTCTTAGCAATATTAATGGCAGAAGTGTTATTACAGAGAAGAGAAACACTTGCAAAAGTTAACACATAGTCCTTAAGAGTGGACACCATCCACAGAATCTGACTACATCATCTAGTGGTAGCTACATATTCAGCTTTTGTAGTGGATTGCGTAACAGAGTACTGCTTCCTAGAAGACCAAGAGACAAGAGAAGTGCCTAAGAAGTGACAAGTGCCTGATGTACTCTTACTATCTAGTCGACAGCCCGTAAAATTAGAATCAGAAAACCCGCGAATGGACATGGAAGAAGAGCAGGAATACCAAATGCCATACTGGAGGGTAGAGTGAAGGTACTTAAAAGTGCGCTTGACGGCTTGACGATGGGAAGTCCTTGGAGACGCTTGAAACCCCGCACAGAGACAGATCACGAAGTGGATGTCCGGTCTTGAGGCCGTCAGGTACAGGAGGGAGCTAATCATGCTACGGTACTCGCGTTGATCCACGGTTTATCCTTCCTCATCTGGATCCAAAGTAGTCGAAATCGCTATGGGAGTGGCGATCGGCTTGGAGTCACCCGTCTCGAAGCGCTTGAGCAAATCCTTAGTGTATTTCATCTGATAGATGAAGATCTCTTTCTTGCATTGCTTGACTTGAAGCCCTAGAAAGTAGTTGAGTTCTCCCATCATACTCATCTCAAATTTCTTAGACATGGTCACAGAAAAACTAAAAACAAGAGCACGAGAAGAACCATTGAAGGTAATATCATCTACTTAAATTTGAATAAGCAAGAATTTATTTCCATACCAAAAAATGAATAGAGTCTTATCTACCTTACCCATCTCAAATTTATTCTAAAGCAGGAAGGTCTTAAGTCTATCATACCAGACTCTGGGGGCTTGCTTAAGACCATACAAGGCTTTGTATAGCTTGAAAACATAATGTGGATACTTGGAATTCTCAAAGCTTGGGGGTTTCCTAACATACACTTCCTCCTCTATGTAACCATTCAGAAATGCACTCTTAACATAGCCCTTAGATGCAGCAAATGCAAATAGAATACGAATGACTTCTAATCTAGCAACAGGAGCAAAGGTTTCATCAAAGTCTAACCCCTAAACTTGGCTAAAACCCTGAGCTACCAATCTAGTCTTGTTTCTAACCACAAAACCATCATCACTTTGTTTGTTTTTAACACCCAACGGGTTCCTATCACATTATGACCATTAGGAGGCTCACTAGGTTCCAGACCTTTTTCCTCTCAAAGTTTTCTAACTGCTCATGCATGACATTAACTCAGCTAGAATCAGATAAAACATGTGATATATCGTGGGGTTCAAAAGAAGCAACAAATGCAGAATAGGAGTAGAGAATCAAATCGTGATATCTAGAGCGAGTGACTCGCTCATCTGATCCGGAGGGTGACACCTCTGAAAGTGAAGTGGAGCGTCCGGGGGAGATAGCATCTCTTCAACCTCCGCAGGTACTGTTGATGATGAAGATGTAGCAGGAGCCTCAACTAGAGATGAAGTAGTTGAAGTACGTTCTTGAGCTGTAATAGGAGCGTCAGCAGCAGGTGGAAGAGCATCATCGACTCCATCATCATCTTCCACTACAAAGATACTCTTCGTCACATGTGTGTCACCTGAAACATTTGATCTAACTCCAAGGCTAGTCTCATCAAAGGTGATATTGCATGTCTTTTGGACAATGTTAGTCTCAACATTAAAAACCCAAAAACACCTCGAATGTGCAGGATAACCCATAAATAAACTATCAAAAGTCCTTGACTCAAATTTATCTAGATTTCATGTCTTGAGAATGAAACACTTAGCTCCAAATACTCGAAAATGAGAAACAGAGGGTTTTCTACCAAACTGAAGCTCATATGATGTCTTGCCCAAAGACGGTCTCAAGAAGATACGATTGGCAATATGGCAAGTTGTAGCAATAGCTTCGGCCCATAACCTCCTCGGAGTGCTATACTCATCTAGCATCGTCCTGGCCATCTCAAGGCAAATGAGGCATTCGTGAACTCCATGCCATTGTCACTGTGAATCGCTCTTAGGGTACCGGGGAGTTCAGAAACCAAACGAATAACAAGAACATGAAAATGATTGAAAGCTTCATCCTTCGAAGCAAGAAAGAACACCCAAGAGTATCTCAAAAAATCATCGACTATGACAAGAATATAAAATTTATCACTGGCTGACCGAACCCTAGCAGGACCAACAGTATCCACGTGAAGCAACTGTCCTGGTCCGTCAGTCATGACCATAGTCAATAAAGGATGTGAGGCGACAACTTGTTTGCCATGCCTACAGGGCGTACATACAGCATCCTTGACGGCTTTGAGTTTGAAAAAACCTCTCATGGGATCAAGGGTGCTAACTCGCGTTAGATGATCAAAACCAATGTGTCCCAAACGATGATGCCAAAGCTAGAACTCAGAAGAAGATGCAATCAAACACTTGAGAGATCCAGCAAGAGATTCAGAAAAGTCAGCTCCAAAGATTCTACCAACTCTAGAAATCCCAAAAATAAGTTCACCAGCTGAATCAAGCACATGACATGCATTTTTCTTAAATCTAGTCTCATAGCCATCATCAAGAAGTTGCGAGATAGAAAATAAGTTGTACCTTAGCTTGTCCACAAGGGGGACGTCCTTAAGAACAAACTTGTCGTTCACCTTGATCGAACCCGTTCATTCAATCCTCCCTTTTGTATCATCTCCAAAGATGATGAGGTCATGACCCATCGACCACGTGAAGGAGGTGAACCATCTTGAGTCTCCGGTCATGTGGCGTGAACAGCCGGAATTGACGAACCACGTGTTCTTCTCCCTTCCATGGCGATCCTGAAAATCAAGGCACAGAAGATCAATGTGTCTCAATACTAGTGTTAGTTAAACATAACTTGGGAACCCAGTACTGAGACACATGTCTGCGAGTAGTATAAACAGTAGAATTGCTAGCCTTGATCCTACTTGAGGTTCTATCATGAGCAATAGTTACACGAATGTGAGAAACATCATGTCTAGAAACATGATGATGATGAGCATGTGAAACAAATCCTACTCCAGGTTTCTTCTTTTTTAGATGACCATGTCTCATGAAGGCTCTAGGTTGATGAGATGAAATTCTAACAAGATTTTTCTTAACATTTTTTAACCTACGCCAATAGAACTCAACCAAATGCACATTCTTCTTGCAATAGGTGCAATGGTACTTAGTACCACTGGGATAAACACCTTTTGACTCAACACATGGTTGGGCAAAATCTGCATATTTGAAAATGGCTTTTGCAGGTTGGGTTTTGAACTCAACTAATCAATTTTCCGACTTGAATGATATTTGGTTTGGACCTGTCTTGGGCAAAGTTGTATCCCAACCCTTTCTACTTATAAAGAGTTTTGGACTTATCAAGAATCATGTTTAACTGTTTCTTACTCTTAGAGAATTTTTCTAATGTATCATTAAGATAAGCATTTTCTTTTCCAAGGTTAAAAAATGATTTACAAGTTTTGGCCATAATGGCTCTAGCATGCTTCTCCTTATAAATAGCAACTTCAAACTTAAGGTATTCACATGAAGGACAAGGAGCAGAATTAATTTTATCCTTAATCTTGACAGACTTAGCTCTAACTAATTCTAATATATCTTTTACTTCATGTTCACGTTCTAAGCAGAAAGAGCAAGTGCTAGATTCAGCCTTACCAGAAGCGACAAACTTGCTTGATTCTAAGATTTTTTCACAAGGAATAGATTTAACTTCAATTAATTCAGTCCTAGCATTTTCTAGCGGATGCAAGACAACATCATGAGCATTTGGCAATTTAGTAAGTTCAGAATGTAAAGTATGGCAGGATGAACATTCATCAGCACCAAAGTTCCTAGCATTTACAAGTTCTAGTTTGAGATTATCAACTTATGACTCTATGTCCTTATTCCTAGCTATGGTCAACTCTAACACCTTATCTTAGCTAAGCAGTTGCTCAAAGATGGTATCACATATAGCAGAGAGAACGTCATAGGATGGAGGTACCTCATCGATGTCATCGGCGTCGACGGAGTCAGCCATGAAGCACATGCCGGTGAAGTACTTTGCCTTCCCTTTCTTCTTGTCTTGAGGGAGCTCCTCCTCCTTGTCCTCCTCACTCGCAGAGTCCACATCGCTCATGGATTGTTCTCCAAAAGCGGTAAGGACCCGGAAAGAAGCCTTCATGAGCTTGGCAGCATCAAATTTGAGCTTGTTTCCTTGAGACTTCCTCCAAGCTGCCTTCATCTCCTTGTGGTTGTCGTTTCCTTTTAGCTTGGGGAAGTTCGCTTGGATATGGTAGAGCTATCCACACTCATAGTATGTCACATGGCCGCCTCTCTTCTTATTTATCATATTTTTATAGGCCCGTGTGAATTTTTTGGGCTAGGAGGGATAACTCAGCCTCAGGGATACTCTCAAGTTTCTCTTCATGGATTGCAGATAAACAGGCAAGTGAAAATCCAGATGAAGATTCAGAAGAGCCATCAGAAGATCTCTTGAGAGGGTCAGCGACCAAAGCCATATTCTCCTTCTTAGGATGATCAACTTTTTTGACCTCATGGGTCTTGAGCTTGCTATATAGCAACTCCAAAGTGAGATCGGAGAGATTAACATTCTCCTTAATGGCAGTACCCTTCATCTCTCATTCCTTGTGTTGATTGCAGCCAAGATATGGGTGCTCAGACTGAGAATACTCGATGTCGACCACTCTTGGCTGATTGAGCACCTTGTTGAAGCGAGTGAATGCATCATTGATGCTCTCTCCATGATGCATCTCGAACTTATTGTATTCTTGCTTAAAGATCATTTGGTCTCAAGGTGACAAATCATGTCATACTCCTGTCTACCAAGCCCGGCATACATAATATTCTTTGTCTTGTGGTTGTTAGCCAAGAGGGTTGCTGAAGCCAGCATAGCAACCTCGGGCAAGACGAGCGGGGCGAAAACAACCTCCCATACAGCCTGTCATTCGCTCTGAAGGAAGACACGCATGCGATTTTTCTAATAGGCATAGTCAAGCCAATCGAAGATATACGGCTTGGTAGAGTACTTCTCCATCGCCAAGTTCCGTGACCGATTAAGATCAAGATTGAACTGGGCTCTGATACCAATTGTTGGACCGAAACGGCGACTAGAGCAGGTGAATAGGAGTACGATTTCTTTTTCACCTTGATCAAATTCAACACGTTTTTCACTCCAATAGATATGAGAACTATGAATATCAATGTACAAGTATAGCGGAAGACTTGTATTGAAGCCAATCGAAACCCTGAAGAAAAATAACCAAAAACACCAAAAACTCAATTCACAATGAGCTGGGTGGTCATACCTCTCAACATGGGCGGTCAGACCTCTCCATGGGCGGTCTGACCTCTTCAAATAGCGGTTTGACCTCCAGCCCGATAAACAGCAAACTCAGCACGAGCTCAAAATCACAAATCGGCTCAACTTTTGATTCGATGATCCAAATCCTCAAATTTCAACCATAGATTATCAAGAAGGTCGGGAACCTATTCCAATCGACGATTGGGAAGATCGAAGCAAAGATTCCATGAATTTCATACATGAGGGAAGGAGGTCACAAGAACCGAGCAAAACCTAATATTGATCCCAAAACTTGCTCATGGGTAGAAGATGATCAAGATGATCCTAGATATATTCTCACATATCACAGCAAGAAGATCACGGCTAAAAATCAAAGGAAAACCAAAGGATCAACGAAAACCCAAAAATTACAAAAGAGAGAGCAAGAACAAGAATAGATTCATCTTGAGAAATCTTGCTTGTTTCGAGATTGATGTTGGTTTACAGCCACTCCAATATGGAGGACAAAAGCTCAACACTTGAGCACACAATCAATCCAACTCTCTAGAATCCTAACCTCTCCACTTCCCTTCCTCTCCCTAAATACAAACTAGGTTTTCTATAATGCAAGGGGTGGGAGGTGCACAACTAGTACTCTCCCCTATTTATAGTGGAGGCTAGCTTCTAAAAGGATATCATTAATGGGCACCTATTAAGCCCAAACACAAATGGGTTTCACTCACGCACGTATTTCAATGTGTCATATTCATCTTCTCTTGACCTAAACCACTTCTCCTTGTCCCGTCTTGCACCGCGGTTTAGCCGAAAGCCATCAAGGCATTATTTTGGCGAAGTTACCAAAATACCCCTTCTCGATCCTTCTCCATAGACCGGGTCCAAACTTCATGAAGCAATCCCATGCTTCGCTATGTGTAGGTTGATCAACGGCTCTCTTCATGTCGGCAAGTCTCTCCCATCCGGTTCCCACCGAAATCACCATGGCACTTGCACCGACCCCCGCACCGCTTGATGCAACTCGTCGCACCGAACTTCCCGTTCGGTCTTCCTTGTCCATTTTGCGACATGCTTGAGTCCATTGACTTCAGCCGGCATCCTCGATCGTTCTGAACCTCAGCTCTCCAAGCCTAATCCTGATCATTCTCGTCGTTGACCGTCATTGACCTCCAAGCCACCTGCACAACAATAGACCAAGAAATCGATTTTGGAGACAAGTTCTTCACAATTTGACCCACGTTAGTCAAAACATGCACAATGCAACACATATGCACTGACACCCATGAACTTGACCTAACCAACAAACATCGCCACCAAGTTGGCCGACGAACAAGTCAAAACCGGTCGATCGCCACCCAGAGGCGGTCGATCGCCACACGCCGCTTTGACCTTGATGAGGACTTAGCCAAATTTCCTCCCTGGAAATCCGAAACCTCTCTGGAAATTTCAAACAAATAGAACTTTTGACTCGAAACTCCAAAAAATTATGATACCAAGAGTATAAGAAACACCTCTCTTGCCTATACCCTCTATTTTTGGCCCGATCCA
Organism: Hsuehochloa calcarea; assembly: GCA_036346395.1. Lineage (NCBI taxonomy): Eukaryota > Viridiplantae > Streptophyta > Magnoliopsida > Poales > Poaceae > Hsuehochloa > Hsuehochloa calcarea. Next base: position 108,979 of record JAYEVG010000031.1, on the reverse strand, counting down.
AAATTCAACAAAACCTTTATGGCGGTCGGACCATTGCCTCTCGGCCGGCCGGCGCCGACCTCTTGGCCAAAACCTAGGCGGTCGATCGCTTGAGATGGTCGGTCGACCGCCACAAAGGCTCGATCGACCGCCTCTTGCTTGATGTGCGGAACTTTGTCAAAAATGCGTGTTTCGACAAACCCTCGATACCATTGCCAATTATAATATCATCATAAGATCATGAACATATCCCCATGATATCCATAGGGTTTGCTTGACAAAAGATGATGATAATAGAGAGCATATTTACAAGTTTTATAAGAATTTTTTTGGCTTTGAAGATAATCAGAATGTTACTCTTGAGAAGGATTTTTGGAAGCAAGAACGTGGAATATCAGATACTGACAATGAGAGCCTGATTCAAGCATTCAGTGAAGAGGAAGTTTGAAAGCAATTAAGGATTTACTAGCAGTTTTTGCTTTTGGGACAGATGGGTTCCCTACTTCTTTTTATAAAGCTTTTTTTTTGGTGATTAAGCATTCTTTCATAAGTTGGTCGAGGATTTTTATGAGGAGAAGCTTGACTTGAAAAGATTAAACTACGGGGTGATAATTTTGATACCTAAAATCAAGGAGGCTAATTTAATAAAGCATTTCAGGCCAATTTGTTTGATCAATGTTAGCTTCAAAATAATTACAAAAATGTTGGCTGTGAGGTTGGGTAATATAGCAAATAAGATTATTAATGATTGTCAAACTGCCTTTATCAAGGGGAGAAATATCTTAGATGTGGTGTTATCTTTACATGAGATACTTCATGAGATGAAGATTACTAAGAGGAGAGGGTCTATCCTTAAGTTGGACTCCGAGAAAGCTTATGATAAAGTCCAATGGGACTTTTTTGAAAAGGTAACAAAAGATAAAGGTTTTTCCGGGCGTTGGATAAATTGGGTGATGAGTTCTATTAAAGGGGGAAGGTTTGTATCAATATTAATGGGGTGATTGGTCCTTATTTCACCACTCGTAGGGGTTTGAGACAAGGGGGATCCTCTTTCTCCCCTGCTTTTTAATTTGGCTGCTAATGCTCTAGCAGCACTATTGAAAGAGCCCAAAGTAAAAAACTTTGTTAAGGGTTTAATTTCTCATTTAGTTCTTGGGGGTGTGCCTCTTCTTCAATAAGCTTATAATACAGTTCTTATGTTTGAGTGTGAAGAGAAATATATCCTGAATCTCAATTTCTTATGTATTACTTTGAATGGATGTCTGGGCTAAAAATAAACTACCATAAAAGTGAAGTCTATGTCTTAGGGGTGGAGAAAGAGGAAGCAGGCATGGTCTTACATGTTGAACTGCAAGCTGGGTCAACTCCCAATGACTTATCTAGGGATTGATATTGGGGACAAGAAGATTGGTAAGAATGCAGTAGGGAGGATTATTAGCAAATTGGGGAGTAGACTGGATAACTGAAAAAATAATCTCGTTTCTTCGGGAGGGAGGCTTATTCTGGTGAACAGTTGCTTAAGTAGCCTTCCCATTTATACAATGGGGTTTTATAGGTTAAATGAGGAAGTTCACAAGAAAATGGACTCCAATAGATCAATATTCTTTTGGAGAGGGACTAGTTACTCTTTTAAATATTACATTGTAAGGTGGGGGAGTATGCAGACTAAAAGATTTTGGGGGATTGAGTGTGATTGACACCAGGCTGATGAATGATTGCCTTTTGTGCAAATGGTTTTGGAGGATGAGTATGGTAAAAAAAAAATGAGTTATGGTTTAGGATCCTGAAGGCCAAATACTTTCCTAAGGGGGGTGTTAGAGATAACATGACTCTAAGGGTTCCCAGTTTTGGAAATCCTTGCAAAAAATCAGATATGTTTTTAAAGGGGGGGGTCTGCTAATCAGATTGGGAATGGTGAAGACACTCTGTTTTGGAAAGATGTTTGGCTTGACAATTGCTCCTTGAAAGTTAAATTTGCTAGATTGTTTAATATTAGCTCGAATCCAGAAGTGAGAGTAGCAGATAGCTTTGAGAATAGAGAGTTGACGAGGATCTAATAATCCTCATTTTATCTTTTATCTATAATTCTTATTATGGGTAAATATGATGTCACATAGTCCCCAGAAGTACCCCTTATCTATAAGGGAGAAGCCCAACAAGTGATTGTAAGTTCTTCTACAATCACCCCCATAGTCGTAAGTCTTGCTACGACTATATCATGGTCGTAAGTCCTTCTACGACCACTACATAGTCGTAAGTCCTTCTCGATCATTACAGTCGTAAGTCCTTTTACGATCGCTACACGTCGTAAGTTCTTTTCGATCGCTACAGGTCGTAAGTTCTTCTACGACCGGGTAAACTTCACCACCTTATAATCAAACCTACAGTGAGTGGGTCCAATTGATTAAGGAATCGAGCGGTCTACACGCACTATTATTCCGCTTATTAATGGTGTGTAATTACCCCATTATCTCTGGAAGATAATAGCCAGACGGCGTGAAGAAGCCGAGGCGCCGGTAATTACTGCCATCATGCGCCCGTTACTGGATTAATTAGGCGCATCTCCCGCAGGACAAAACGGCTACTTCTTCACGACTATATAAGGGCATCAATCAGAGGGATAGAGGAGACACAGCGAACAAGAGCTAGTCAAGTAGAAACACAAGTGCTATTCTCTGTAATAGTCTTAGTCTTTTACTTGATCATCAAGAATACCACACCACACAGGATTAGGGTTATTATTCTCTCCGGAGAAGGCCTGAACCTGTCTAAACATCCCGTGTCAACTACTCTGCGTGATTTCATCTCTAGGAGACCCCCCGAATCAAATAATCTTTACGTAAGATCGGTTCTAATACACCGACAGTTGGCGCCGACCGTGGGGATCTTCCGGTAATCTCTTGTCAACATACTCTCTTTTTCCAATCTCATGCAATCATGGCAGGAGAATGGAACGAGGAGAACTGGTTTGACTTGGCAGATTACGCAGACGTCGACATGGATGCCGGTTTCGACTACGAGCCGAGTGATGCATCCGCTGATGGTGATGTTGCCTCCGGAGATTATTCTCCAGGAAACCATCCCATTAATGGAGTTGAGGAGGGATCCTTATCCCCCACAACAATACGTCCAACAGAGGAGCCAATTCCCTCAAAGGACAAGGTTCAATCCGACCAGGACCGCTCCCAGGAGGACTCACAACACAACGAGAGTTTTTTCTCCAAGTGTTCAAGTCCCCTTAAGACGGTCCGACTTGGTAAGTCAAGTTCTGGGAGCCACCATTCCAGGACTCCACCAGCATCTAGTGATCCTCTCTCTCATGGTAACTCCGGAGAGGTGGGATCAAGCATGCTTTTCTCGCAAATTCGGCCGTCTCCCGCAGATCTCATTTGCGAGCGGAGACGATTATAACCTGAGTTCCCCTACGGAGGGGATTACTCCAAGTCGCCAGATGGTGTCTCTCGAGCACTCCTCAAGCGGGAGGCCTCGGCGCAAGTGAGAATCATCAACGGAGGTCTTCGTCCTTCCCCAAATCGAGTCGACCTCATGGAGGCCGAGATAAGAACACTCCTTCATGATATACACAGTGGCATCTGTGGGACGATGCTTCCTCTGAGAACATTGGTTGGTAAAGCCTTTCGACAAGGTTTCTCTTGGCCTCTGACTACATGCGATGCTAAGGAGGTGGTTAAAAGTGTGTCGATGCCAATTCCATGGTAGACAGATACACCAACCACTCAAGCATTACAAACAATACCTCTTTCTTGGCCTTTTATGCGACACAGGGGCTTGATATCCTAGGATCTGTTTCCCAAAGCTCCGGAGGTTTCAATTCCTTTTGTGGCTATTGACACGTTCACAAAATGGATCGGCCGAACTCAGAATCGATAACAGCAGGCAAAAAAGGTTCATGATGAGAAGCGTAATTAGTCGATTTGGAGTTCCGAGTCGGATAATTACGCATAATGGTAAACAATTACAAGTGCAAAATTTCAGAATTTTATGACGAGTTGGGCACCAAGTTATGCTATGCTTCATTGCACATCCCCAAAGCAATGGGGCGGTCGAGCGTGCAAGCGGCCAAATAATGCGAGAATTAAAACTCGAGTCTTCGACCACCTTGTTAAGCGCTCGGGGCTTGGGTACAAGAATTACCTTCCATATTATGGGCGGTTAAATGCGACCACCAATCGAGCAACAGGAGAAACACCATTTTTCTAGTTTTCGAGTCGGCCGTGCTTCCTCCGGAGCTAAAATTGCGGTCGACACGAGTTGAAACCTTCAACAACTCGGACCGGGAACAACTTCGAGCAGATGACATTAACCTACTCAAGAGAGGAGAAACCTAGCCTTAATCCGTTCGGCGGTCTACCAACAAGCCTGCGCGAGATACTATAATCGTAAGGTCCAACCTCGCAGCCTTGCAGAGGTGACTTGGTATTGAGGCTCGCCAATCCAAGTCTAATCGGAATAAACTTTCCCTAAATGGGAAGGTCCTTACACGATGGTCGAAATAACTTCGGCGAAATTGCACGACTAGCAATGGAAGATGGACGGAGTTCTCTCAAACTCTTGGAACATCGACCGATTCGCAAATTCTATGTGTGACCGTTTCTCGGGCAATAAAAGTCCGTGTTCTTTCTACCTCTTTTGCCTTATTTTTGAGTAGTGCTTTTTAATCTTTCGACTATGATATGAAAACACCCGCTTTTCTTTACACCGCCGGCGCGAGAAACGCCATCCCATCGAAACTTCTCCTCTCTCGCATGTGGTTCTGCCCACTAGAAGGAATTTTCTAGCATCGACTCGTTACTCATTTTTTGCTGCCAATACAAAGAGCTCGGGTTCTATCTAGTCGTAATGTTCTCAAAGCCAACTCTCTCAATCTTAGTCTATTTTTTCAGTAAATTCAAAAAATATTCTAAGTAGAGTGCACTTTCTTACATTTGTTCGACCACCTTTGGTGTACTCGATTTGTTTTAATCGGTCGAAGGAAGAGACACACCTAGTCAAGTCTTTCCTCTCTGCATGTGGTCCTGCCCACTAGAAGGAAACTTCCTAGTGTCGCTCAGTCTCCTACTTTTGCTACTGGAAAAGACTTATCGAAGTCCACCAAAAAAGGACGAACGAATGACTAAAGTATTCTAAGACGTTTGTTTAACTCAAGTTGTTGTTCTTGGTTTGATTAAACTAGTCGGAGATGGAAATATCACCTAGTCGAAGCCTTTCCTCTCTGCACGTGGTCCTGCCCACTAGAAGGAACTTCCTAGTGTCGAGTCGTTTCTACTCTTTTCGACCAGTGCTTGACAACCGTAACAAAAGCTATAAGTTAAATAAACCTCTCTTTGTTTTCAGAAACCCCATTTTAAACACTATTTATTTAGATTGTCTAAACAATCTAAGCAAATAGTCGGGGGCTAGGATAAAGTTATTAATTTGACTTCAATTCTTAGTCTTTCATTCGTTTATTATCTTTTGAGTTACTAACTACTCGACAAGATGATTTTCAGGAAATGAGGAGGATCATATATTACTCATCAACAAAAATTGTCTGCCTTACAAGGTAGTTACAAGATTACTCTGAAGGGGGAGAGCCTAGCTGCATTTCCTCCGCCACCTTTTTATAATCGATCGCATTTCCTCAATCGACGACTTGCCTCGATTCGGAGACGATCGAAGTCGGTTTGATTGGTTTAACATTAGGCGGGGTCTTGAGCTTTAAGTTTCGCCAAAGCGTAACTTACTGCAGCTTCGACTGCCTCCCTTATTGTTTCAGCTTGATTAGTCTTCAGAGTGGTCACCATTTCTTGCAATCTTCTGACTTGTTCCCCAATGGTACTTATGTGAGCAGCTATGGTATCTTCTCGAGGAGTTTTTCCCTCAGAATGTAGCTCACTAAGCACATTGTTCAGGAGAGTGATGTTGCCTTGAAGACTAGTCTTCATCGACTCCATCTCCTGTTGGGTACAAGTCGAAGCCTCGCAAGTTTTTTGTTTTCACCACTTGTTCTGAAAAGAATAAAATCGGTCAAACGAAAATAAACTTCTGGAGGAAGATAACACAAAGATAATTATAGGTAAAAGCATTTCTTACCTACTAATTGAGAATCCAATTTCTTGACCTCTTCTCGATGGGAAGCAACGGTTTCAGCATGCTTTTGCTCCCATACTCTAATGTCCTCTGCATTCATCTTAGCAATGCGGACGGACTCATTGCAGATTAAGGTCTTTGCTTGGATTTCAGCCTCGAGGCTTCTCAATTGGGCAGCAATTTCTGAACAAGAAATTGACATTAGAAAAGGGAAAATACTCAAAAAGGACAACAGGTAAAGAATTACTTACCTGTTACTTGAGTTCTCAGAACCTCGAGTTCTTGATCCTTATTCGCGGTAATACGGGAAAACTCCTGAATGACCAAAGCTTTTTCTTGAACTTGATGCGAAGCTTCCGATCTCTTTTTCTTTATCCGAGAAGAAAGGAGAGTCGGGTAAGGTTAAAGATCAAAAGCAGTCTTAAGTTCGAACTTCTCGTTTATTTTTCCCGCAATCTTTTAGATGCAGAGGTCTCTCGAAGTCTATCCGAGAGGACTAATACTTCGTTCCTTAGCCTCCTCGACTCTTCTTTTTCATAGTCGAGTGAGTCAGCTAAGGTCTTCGTATCACTGTTTAACCTACAAAGAACAGGAACGGAGATAAACTTCAGCCGAATGGTTGTAAGTACTTCTACAACTACCGACCTAGTCGTAAGTTTTTCTACGACTACGATATGGTTGTAAGTACTTCTACAACCACTAACTTAGTCGTAAGTTTTTCTGCGACTACGATATGGTTGTAAGTTCTTTCTACGACCACTACCTGGTCGTAAGTAGTCGTAAAGCTTTTTACGACTAATACTTCGTCATGAGTTTCTTCCATGACTATTCTACGAGTATTTAAGTCAAAAACAACTATGAATGATAAGTGACTTACCACCTCTCTGCCTCTGCGCAGAGTAGTTCTTTCTCCTGTCTTAGCTCTAAAAGTTGTCGATGATACTCACCGACAACAGCAATTTGCTCCAGAGCTTTCTGCAAAAATAAAACAGTGAGAAGAGAAGGAAAGCCACATATTTAAATATTTTGAAGATACTTACATTCATAGTCGTCCTAGCAAACATTGAATATACAAGGTCCGGGTTCTGCAGCTTATCTATCCTCGCGACCTTGTCCCACCACACCTTCTCAAGGCGCTCGTTATCAAAAGTATTCTCCGTATTAGGAATATCTTTGGGATGGGGGACTCGGTCACGAGATCTGTAAGCAGAAGACCCTACGACGGAGGCAGGCCCAAAGAAGTCACCACAGAAATTGAAATTTTCTCCTTCTGGTTCTGTGATTTCTCTTTGGGTAGGGGAAGGAACGCCTCCTCGATTTCCTTCCAGGCGGTCGCAGTGGTCACCACCTTGACCGAGGCTTCCACACCGCCTCTGTTGTTTCTCGACCTCGGTGGTCGTGGCGGCCACCTCAACAATGAATACCGCTACTTCAAGGGTCGTGAGTTACGACCTCGGCAGATGTGGAGTCACTCAGGAGTCTCGACTTCATCGGCCACTGGTAAGGGTGATGCTTGACCACCTCCATTGATACCTCTCCGGTGAATGAAGGGATAGCAATGGACTTCTCGTGAGAAGCATTCCCTGGGTTTGAGGAGTCTGATCAAATAAAGAAAAGCAAATCGAGTTGTGAAAAGAAAAAGGTAAATGTTGTTCTTACACTTTAGTACATTTCACATACCTCGCACTCGGTCTTAACCAGAATTTTGGAGCAATCCTCCCTACGGAGGACCTCTTCTTCTCCACGACCACGCCCGGTCGAGGTTCAATAATTGGCCCAGCTACGACCACGTCTGGTCGTAGAGTTTGAACAAGGATCAGGGCTCTGGTTTCTGATCCTCTGGATGGACGAGATCAGTCTCGACCATTCCGTATAAAGATCGCCCCTTAGTTGCGAGTTGTCTTGATGCAAGATCGCCCTTCATAAAGACATAAAATCTTTCCGCTTCTCCTTTCCAGCTTGCTTAATAAAACTAGGAGTGGCACCGACTGCGAAAGATTCCGTGTCATAATAGAAGGGTACCTTAGCCTTGCGAGGTTTGCGCTTAAGAGGTTCAGCTGCTTCAACCTCCTCGGCTTCGACGGCTGCGGCCTCGGCTTCAGATACAACTACAAATGCCGTGCTTTGTAGAGGTCCGTCGAAAGACCGAGCTCGAGCTTGCTCCCCCTTATCGGCAGATTTTACAAGTCGGCGTCTCTTCGAGGAGGAGCCGAGCCTTTGTCTTTCGACAACCCAGCGCCAATAGTCATCAGAACGACTTCCTCGTCGTCCTGACGATTTTCCATGCCTACTTTCTGTAAAGCAAAACAGAAAAAGAAGAATCACTAATTAGTCGTAAGTTTTTTCTACGACTAGTACCAAGTCGTAAGTTTTTCTACGACTTTTTCTTGATCGTAAGATATTCTACGATCACCATTAGTCGTAAGTATCTTCTACGACTATAAAGTCCTAAAGAAAGAATCAGATTTTTGATTACCTTTAGGCGCTCTATCCTTTCATCTGCGGACAAAGCCGCAATGACTTGAGGAACCGCCCCTCGGAGTGGCGGAGACTTCTCACAGATGAGTCTGACTCTGGAGTCAACCTCAGCCTGTGAAAGATCTGTGTAAACAGATAAAAATATTAGACAAGGTTGAGAAAGACCAAACGGAGAGCTAAGTCGACAATTGCTTACCCTCCTCGTAGTCTCTGGTGGGGTCTCCTCTCCCCGAGTACCTCCACATAGGAGATGCTCGTTTCTTCAGAGGACTAATTCGGCGTGTGATGAAATCCTTCACCACATGCCATCCGGTCCACCCTTCTTCCTTCAAGTCCTTAATAGCTTGAATATAAGGGCTAATCCGGCTGATATCTTCAGGGGTTGAGTCCCATGAAGATTTCTTTTCGGCAGCCTTCCCCGCAAAAGAAAGACTGTCTTCAGAGGTGACCTTCCAGTAGAACCACCTCTTCCTCCAGCCCGGCCACGAAGACCGGTGAAACTCAATATACTCCTTCGACTTCAGTCGTGGAGCTTGCACCACGCCTTCCGGCGATTCCGTTTGTCGAGCCATCCCATAATAATATTGAAACAGCTCGAGATCCGCCGAATCCCAGTGCACGCCTCGCATGAGATACGAACACACTCAACATGGTAATGGAATTGGGACCTAAGTTCACCGGGCCCACCCCAAAGTGTTCGAGTACTCTGTAAGAAAGGTGTGGCGAGCAATCGAAGGCCGCACTCACAATACGCTTGGAAGACGGGAATTTGCCCATTTTCCCCCGATGGCGAGTGCTGCCCGATAGCTGGAATCCACTTCACCAGAGCCTTCTCTGGAATCTTCCCGGCATCGACCAAGATCTTGATCTTAGCCGCATCCATCTCCGATTCCTCCCATTCAGAAACTCTCTTGGCCATTTCGCTCAGAAGCAAGAAGTTTTTTTTTTGGTTGGCGGCGGAGAAGATGAAACCTAGTCGAGGATGGAGAAAGCAAGAGCTCAAGAACAAATGGAGTGATTTGGGGAAAGGTAAAATCCAAGTCTACCTCCCGGTAAGTTTTTATAATCAAGACGATCTCCGCCGCTTGAAACCGTCTCGGCTATAGGTCTATGAGAGATGGTTGTACCGCCGAACCGCTTCATCGGACAAGTCTATGAAAGCGGTTGCAATTCCCGATGGTCCGCTCGAGAAAAAATAGGTGCGTATTGTCACCTCCAAGCGAAATTACATTCTTGACCAAGTCTTTCTAGTCGAAGGAAGTATCAATCGGAAGAGTTTTTCTCCGATTCCCTACTACGACCACCGACGGTCGTTGGGGTTTTATGACTTTTTGATAGTCGTAAGCAACCTTCCCGACCAAGCAAATTCTCGGTCAAAGCAAAGACTCAAATGTCAAAGAGTTTTTCCTTCGACTATCATTCTACGACATTCTCATGGTCGTAAGTCCATTTACTAAACCTTTACCAAGTAAGTTATTTTCACTTGAAGTCAATAGATGACGAGGATCTAATAATCCTCATTTTATCTTTTATCTATAATTCTTATTATGGGTAAATATGATGTCACATAGTCCCCGTAGTACCCCTTATCTATAAGGAGAAGCCCAACAAGTGATTGTAAGTTCTTCTACAATCACCCCATAGTCGTAAGTCTTGCTACGACTATATCATGGTCGTAAGTCCTTCTCGACCACTACATAGTCGTAAGTCCTTCTACGATCACACCGGTCGTAAGTCCTTTTACGATCGCTACACAGTCGTAAGTTCTTTTCGATCGCTACCGTCGTAAGTTCTTCTACGACTGTAAACTTCACCACCTTATAATCAAACCTACAAAGCGAGTGGGTCCAATTGATTAAGGAATCCGAACGGTCTACACGCACTATTATTCCGCTTATTAATGGTGTGTAATTACCCCATTATCTCTGGAAGATAATAGCCAGACGGCGTGAAGAAGCCGAGGCGCGGTAATTCTCGCCATCATGCGCCAATTCTTCGGATTAATTAGGCGCATCTCCCGCAGGACAAAACGGCTACTTCTTCACGACTATATAAGGGCATCAATCAGAGGGATAGAGGAGACACATCGAACAAGAGCTAGTCAAGTAGAAACACAAGTGCTATTCTCTGTAATAGTCTTAGTCTTTTACTTGATCATCAAGAATACCACACCACACAGGATTAGGGTTATTATTCTCTCCGGAGAAGGCCTGAACCTGTCTAAACATCCCGTGTCAACTACTCTGCGTGATTTCATCTCTAGGAGACCCCCCGAATCAAATAATCTTTACGTAAGATCGGTTCTAATACACCGACAAGAGTGCAATATCACCTTTAATAGACAATTTGGTAAGGAAGAGGAGGACCTTTGGAAGCATCTGAAAAATGCTTTAAATGGGGGTGGGGCTTAACAATGATAGGGATAAAGTGGTGTGGTGTCTGGAGAATTCTAGAAATTTCTCAGTAAAATCTTTGTATAGACACTGGTCTTTTGGGGTCATTCTTAGGAGAAATCAAAAGCTGTGGAAAAGTACAAATCCACTAAAAGTGAAAAAAAATTCTCTTGTTATTTTTTCAAGACAGGCTCCAGACAGCAGCACAGCTCAAGATTAGAAATTGGAAAGGGGGTGAAAACTGATGTTTGTGTGGGGTGAGAGAGGACACTTGTCATATTTTCGTCAATTGTGTTCTATCCAAGTTTGTGTGGGCTTGTGTCAAGGAATGCTTGATGTGGGAGAAGATCCCAGTTTCTTTTCATGAGTTCCATCAATATTGGTTAGATACTGGGGGTGCTAATGATTACTACGTTTGCTTATTTAGTTTTGCAGTTGTGGCGTGGACACTCTGAAAAATCAGAAATCGAATGGCAATTGAGAAGGTCTTTCCTAAGCATTCGCCTGAAGCTATATTCAAATCTATATCTTGCTTGCAGAAGTGGCGGATTTTGACCAAGGAAGATGATCGGGGAGAACTGGACAAGGTGATCAATATGGTGGAAGAATGGATGAAAAGTTTCTACGCATTACATGCAGACTAACTATGGATTTAGGTTTTAGCCGTAGAATATATGAGGACTCTTGTTTCAGCTTCAGATCTTTTGTTAGTTTTATGTTTGGCTTGTAACTTTCGTACTGTTACTTGGTTGAAATGGTAACCCTAGTTTATGTGGGTCGAGGCTTTTGATTTGTAAGACTTGTTGTTAGCTTTCTATAAAAACTGGGATATCCTTGTTTTTATTTAAAAAAAAAGATTTTGATTAATGATTGAAAATTGATTCCCTGGCAAAAAAAATTTGATTGACAATTGATAGATAAGACGAAGGCTATTTTTTTTGGTGGTGTATAGGGAGCACTTAAGTACTCTTTTGTTAAAAAGTACTCAAATTTTGGACTATGAGATCAGCATCCAATGGATCTCAACCCCCCGCCGCCCTAAACCAGTTCTCAAAAAACTAATTGAAACCGAGCAAAAATTTTAGTTGGAAATTTCGAATCATTTGAAAGTGTTTTCTAATCACATGAACGCTTTTTCGCTTCAGTTGAAAATGTTTGAATCGAAAGTTCTTTTCTAACCAATTGAAAGTTTTTCGAACCATTTCAAGTTTTCAAAAAGAAAAATTATTATTTGTTGAACCAGTTGAAAGTTTTTCAAATCGGAAGAACCATCTTGATCACATATCTTGACGAAGAACCGAAGGTCAAAAAATCGAGTACTCTAGACCCAACAAAACACCCGAGTACTCCTTAGCCATTTTCTTTTAAAACAAAAATATGGGAGTGTGTGGAACATAGCCAGATGATTGCAGGCTCGCAGCCCCTATCGAGAAACACCTTCACGTGTCAGCCTCAACGAGAAGCACACCCAAACCTAACAACTGGAGCTACTGGTGTCGATCGGCCTGTAGCGATGGCGTGGACAGACCGGACCGTAGCTGCTATCCAACACAACACACTTGCTTACATATCCAAATCCATACATCGCACTTGCTTGGCCCTCTGAATTTTTTCACCTGACGGACTCTAGTAGTCAAGTGCAGCCAATAATATATGCGATATATATATAGTAAAGTTCAATTCGCGGTTTTATTCCCACACTTGAACCTGCACCTTGTGCTTTTTATGACGCGAGAGGGTTCGAAAGAGATTCGAGCTCTTTCTCTCTGTTTCTCTCCCTTTTGACATTTGGGGGGGAAGTCTAAAGAAAACAATAGTTTCGCCTAGCTAAGGACGATGGGGTCCCTTTGATGACAAGTGTGCACAGCAGCGGGGCACCCCCTCTCATCCAAAGAACAGCAAGCTGCCATATATAATGCATAGGTATATTGGCTGATCAGTGCAAATCCGGACGCGATCTTTTTATCCCTGCTGCCGCCGTGCCCACCAGTTGCGTTTGACTTTACAGCGATCGAGCATTCGAGCGAGCTCGATCGCTAGCTAGCTAGCCAGCCGGTGCCACTTCTGAATCCTCCCGGCGTACGTACGCGTCCATTTACAGGCGTACGCGTATATATGCCCGGCCCGGCCTGCCAGTGCCAAAAGTCAACCCCCTCCGGTACGAGCAGCACGCGTCAGGCCGGCCTCTCTAGCTAGCTAGCTAGCTAGCTCTCACCTTGTCAAAGCTCTCAAAACTCTCAAAGCCGTCGCCGTTCATGTGCGACCTGCTGCTGCTGCGCATGGAGCACTTCAACGATTGGGACCTGCAGGCCGTCGTCAGGAGCTGCAGCTTCTCCCACCCGGCCGAGCCCGCCGGTCCTCCTCGCGGAGAAGTCCCCGCGGCGCGGGAAGCGGAGGTGGAGGAGCATCGGGAGCGGGCCCCCGAGGTGGTCCGGGGATGGGCGAGGGCCGCGGTGGCGGGCAAGGGCCAGTCGCTGTACGACCTGGAGTACCTGGATTTGGATCATAAGCCGCTCTTGCTGTGCACGTCGTCGCAGGCGCGGGCAGCCGGGGATGACGGCCATGAGGTGATGATCTCTTTCCCCGGGGCTGCGGAGGCCTCGACGCCCGGTATGCAGCCGCGGATGCCGCCCGGCCGGAAGCCCGGCATACGCACCCCGCGGCCTAAAAGAAGGTAGGGACTCTGCGCATTCGATCGTTTTGGTACGTATGGCAGGAAATTCAAGTGCATGATTTGGTTGGAGAAGAACGGGGTGAGTAATATATAGCTTCTTGTAATCTTGTTTGTGGTGAGCAGCAAGAAGAGCCAGCTGAAGAAGGTGGTGTGCGAGGTACCGGTGGCCGACGGCGGCGTCTCCTCGGACCTGTGGGCGTGGCGCAAGTACGGCCAAAAGCCCATCAAGGGCTCGCCTTATCCCCGGTAACTAACCTCTTTGACCTTGCCCACCCTTTCCGCGAGTTACAGTCGTCGTCACTACTCAGTAGCTACTCGTGCATAGCCTTGACAGTTACTGCTACAGAGCACTGGTGAGCTTGGTAGGATCACGAGTTCACAACTCGATCGTCAACTGATTTCTCCTATACAAAGGAAATTGCACTGTGGTCACAAGATTTTGGCCGGTCGCGACAATTAATGGAACGCCTTGCCGATTGGGCGTCAAGCTTAGGTCACTATACGTCACGTGTACTAGTTTCGCAGTACAACACAATACCTAAGTAGTAGTACACTGGTATACGTAGTAGTAGTGTGTACGTGCACCTGACCTTGTATATATACTCAATTTTAATTTATGTTGGGAATATCTGGCTACAGGGGGTACTACAAGTGCAGCAGCATGAAGGGGTGCATGGCCCGGAAGATGGTGGAGCGCAGCCCGGCCAAGCCCGGGGTGCTCATCGTCACCTACATGGCCGAGCACTGCCACCCCGTGCCGACGCAGCTCAACGCGCTCGCCGGCACCAAGCGCCAGAAGTCCACCACTGCCGAGGACCACCCGGCAACGTCGCCCAAGAGCCACGAGGGCGACCCTGTCGACAGAGCGGGCGGCAACGCCGGCAAGACGGTGAAGTGCGAGGACGAGTGCAACGAGACGTCGACCATGGCCGTGGACGGCGGCACCGAGGAGGCGGCGGCGGCGGACGACGAGAACGAGTTCTGGCCGGCGGGGATGGGGCTGGACGAGTTCTTGGCGCCCGTCGATGACGACTTTGATCATGTCTTCGAGGACGGCGGCTCTCGCTATAGCCTATAGCAGGAGGTGAAGCTGTAGCTTTAGGGCCATTGATTAGCAACCTTTCCCCCCTTGTGTTAATGCTAATTCCTTTTCTGAGAGAGGTCTTGCGGCAAGAGAAGCCACGAATAGGCGTCTTTTTTGTGTGTTTCTGGCACGATAAAAGTCGAATTTTGCATGTGTAGATAGATGTGTCTGCGTGCTTGAGTAATTCTGAGATGTCGGTGCGCTTTGATTTTTTGCGTTTCCTCTCGTGCATCTTGACTATATTGAGCACATGGACCCGGCCCTTACTTAGCAAAGCGCCAGTTCCACTGTCTTGAACCGAAAGGTTCAAAGGCTACAGTGCACCATGGTAAGGCATCGTTTATCGCACTGAATATAGCTGCAAAATAAGGATCATAAGGTCAACCGACTAGTCTCACTCTCAACAAATCAGGTTCCACCGCCACAGCATCCAAGTTCTGAGTTTTCGTTTTTCCAGCCAGCCTTGTTCCTTTATGTGTTTTAAGTTGTTGTATTTCCTCGCCATTAGCGAAATCCCGTGGCCGGACAGTTAGCACTGGTTTTCTGATCCTTTCCACAGACGGCTGTACAGATGTCTTGATCTCTTGGATCACATAACTTTGCACACACGGTGTGATCAAATTGATCAAGATGGCAAATGAGCATCAATTGGGATGGTTACATTAAAAAAGAGACATTTCAGAAGAAGAAAAAAATAGCACCATTTCATGTATGATAGTTTGCAGTCTCAGTTACCACGGACGTTTTGCACTTCATACCTCAGACACATGCAGCATATCTCTACGTGTCCAGTTGTATCTTGCAAAACTAGGATAAGTACTCAAGACAAGCTAACCTGTCATGTAAACAGCTTACAACATGGAAACGCAATGAAGAGCATCACACAAAATCAAACCGAAATTGATCTGCAAGTCTGCAGCTAAATCATGACTGACGACCAGCATTTACAACATGGATGATCTGAACTCTTAGTACTCCCACTTCTTTAGTTCCATTCCGTCAGGAGGGCTTCCCTCGACCTTCTTTGAACCAACATCTTTCCAATTTGTTGAGAGAACTGTTCCACTTGACTCGACCTGCAACAACAGGCAGTATGTAAGTACGGTCTCAACACGGGAAACTTCTGTCAGCTACGTCAACACAAGTTAATTTGACTGAATGTGGCAGCAAGGAGGCTGAAGAGCACATACAAAAGACTTCATCATTGCCCTTCGCATATCTTCATCAGCATCACTGTAAATGTCGCGGAAAAATTTGTTCAATGCAGCATCACCATCGAGTTTCTCCTCTTTCTCCTGATACAATCTCAAAATCATGCTAACTCAACATTCGAGAAACTTTAACGGCAGTAGTAAATAAACGTTGATATTAATTGTGTGCAGTGTACAAACCTCCTTTTTTACTTCAGCCTCCAACTTATCCCAATCTTTCTTGGGTTTTGATGATGGATAGGATGGCCTCTGGGCTACTTCAGCAGCAAAACACAGACATTTTCAATAACAAATGCGAGACAACACAATAGAACATAACCTAGATTTTGTAAGAAACTGATAATATCTATAGTAGGCTACTAGGCTGTTCATTTTAAATTCTCGATCACATACACAGTTCAGGCTTAAATTACCTCAGTTACTATTACGCAAAATTGAAACACTACAACAGCCTGTGACTTGGACGGATAAATATGTAGCACCATCTTCATGTATATATATCAAGAACAATCAGAGTCATAGCAATAGTTTTCCCACTACGCAAACACAGATATAATTGAATGGAAATCCAGTGCCAACAAATTTGCATACGCTCAAGGAATTACCTGGCGTGTTTATCATCTGCGGAAGTGCCTTTGGTTTACCATTATAATCCAATGATGTCCAAGTAACCTGCTCAGCTTTTGCGAGGCGTATCTCGACTTTTGTAGACAATACACTACATTTGCACTTCTCTGGGGTAATCTGATTGTCAACAAATAACCAAAAAAAAGTTACTAATGCAGTGGGTGAAGGATCAACCTAGTCTAGTGAACCAAGATAGCTATTAAGAAATACTCTCAGAATGTAGTAGATTTTCGAGAACAAATGCTGCGAAATTTTAATGGAATAGGGAACAAGGGCAAAACAACTGAAGAGAAAACGAGTCCAGGATTAGATTTTTATTTTTAATTTCTGGAGAGGAGGGTCAAGGGGGTGGTATGCAAGTCATTTCCACTTAGAAAGAGATAAGGAATAAACAATAGTCAGTATCAAGAAATGCATAAATCTTGATTTCCTAATCAATCTAAGAGCTCCACGTATCGATCAGTTGGTTTAAGGGACAAGTTGGAGCAAGAAACCACAGACATGTTTGGATCTCTTGCCCACCCTTGCCTAGCAAGGTTAGTTGGCAAAAAGTGTGTTTGTTTTCCTTGTTTAGCCCTGCTTTTGGGCAAGGTGAGCAAGGATTTTCTTGCTTTTATGGGTGAGCCAAATTGGCTCGCTTCCACTAGCAAGGATTTCCTTGCCCACTAGCAAGGCAAGGAGCAAAACATGCCACAAAACCCTGGCCAAACTACCAATAAGTTTGCCACAGGTGCTACTCATTAATGAGCTATGGGCCATATCATGTTATTGCAACATAACATCATATCTTAGCAATCAACTGGCTTGATCATTAAATGTAAAAAAAGGTACAATATCCACTATCCAGCTTTGTCAGCACTCCTAACTTCTAAACGATAGATCCGAGGATTCACCTAATACAAGTTAACTGTCTTAGAAGTGTAATTAAAATATTTTACTAAAATTATTGACTAAGATTCTATTTTCTGGGTTCAGTCATAACTCATAAATATAAGACTTATGCTTTTCAGCCCCTTGTCTTGAGTATAAGGAAGCGGTTCTGAGTTCTGACTACCTTAGGCTCTTAGCAACTGGAAGCGAAAGAACAATACAACATTTGCTGTTTGCAATGCAATTAAGAACAACAACATGCAGGTAAAGTAGTAAGAAGAGAGGGTACCTTTGAAAACAGCCGAGGCTGAAAATGGTATGGTTCCTCCCCAGGGACTTCAATTGAGACACTCAACTAGAAAGTGAAGCTAGATTTGTCAATACAGCAAATTAGCAATCACAGCTAATTTACAAGAACAAGGTGAGGGGAACACACCATCTGTTCACCAAAGTCAACAATCACACTGTCAGCTGGAACACCCTTAGCAAAAATTGTGAGTACTACTTCTGTAGCACTATTATAGTAGTCATGCCTGCAATACAAAATGCATTACAAGAAAATGTTAGCACAGTTGGCAAGAAGCATTTGACATGAAACCCTGTTTAGGGCAGACGCATTTATTTATCCTTTTAAGATAGATACAGTAGTATTTTTCCACCTTCGATTTTGTACACCTGTGGACAAGGTGGTCTCAAAGATAGATTTTAATGGATAGTACTAGATGGCTCCCTCGATTTAACTAGCTTTATACAAAGAAATGGACGTGTCTTGGGAAAAGGGAACATTATTGAAGAATTTGTGCACTGATTACCTGTATTTGGGCTTGCTTGGCACTTCTACCACTGGCTGTGTATTATCCAAATTCGCACCATCTTCCTTGTCCTCACCAGCAGTAGCCACGGTTGCAGCCCCAGAAGGTGCAGCTGATCCACCCTCAGCCTTCTTTATTGGCACCTGGCTAGCCTCCTCTGAACAGATAATAACCAGCACCAACAGTAGTATGTGTGTGTGTGAGAGAAAGAGAGAGCAAGGAAGGAAGAGTGAGGGGATTATACGCAGCTTCGGAAATGCTAGCATGTTTCAAAACATTGGATTATTAAAATGTCTTTTTTTATCAGTTTGCAACACTGCTGTAAAAAAATTTCACAGAAAACAATAATTCAGTAAGTGCAAAGACAAAGGAAATCATTCTCATATACACAAAGGAAATCTATTCTCATATAGTGGCGTGCCCATTTTAAACAACACCGCCCTATACAACCATACATTAGCCAATTGATGAGCTCAAGGGTTATGCTCACCAGCAATGCGCTCATCACACTCCTTCATTAGACAAGTAAACCTTGAGTCACCAGATGCATAGGAAGAACCCAATTCAAGAGCAGCCTTTGCAGTTTGATATTCCTCAAGCTTGATGCATGCAGCACTGCAAACAGACATTTCTTATCACATAAAAATGAAATCGTAACAAATGGAAGTCTGTTTTTAAATGATATTAAACAAAGGAAGCAGATAAGTGCGCCACTAACCATTTCCGAAGGTACGCTTTATGCATCGAAGGATCAAGTTCAATCGCTTTGTTGGCATCAGCTACAGCCTCTGCAAGACAAATTAATATGCACTCAGTGCACTATATTGTTTTAATATGAAACATACAATTACAATCATGCTTACTGACAAGTAACACGACTAAACAAGCATAATTAAACTATTGAGCTGGTAAGTGATGAATAAGTCCCTGTACTATGGTCTTTGTGCTTTAGGACAGCTTTAGACTAGCATCTTAGACTAGCTTTAGGACAGCTTTTGACTAGCATCTTAGACTAGCTTTAGGACAGCTTTTGACTAGCATCTTAGGACTAGCATCTTAGCATATGCTTGGCTGGGTAGCAGCCTATAAATTTGTATCCCCAACCCCTCAGGTTGGCATGGCATAGCGTGAGAAATAAACCAAGAAAATTACCCCATCTCCAAGTGTCATCCTCTCCATGAGAGTAAGGATCTTGCTATCACCAACAGCAAGACTCCAGCGAGTAACAAGTGGTATCAGAGCCATACTATCCTGTAGCCTGAGCATCTCCTGGTCATCTCCGTCTCCGGCCTCGCAGCCGGACCCACCCTGTAGCGGCGGCGCAGCTCCACCGTCCCCGCTCACTCCTCTCCGGAGGCGGGCGGCTCGTCGAAGCGACACTCTCCACGCGGCAGCCCCAGTAGTCGCGCCATGTCCGCAGGCGATCTCGGCCTTCGATCGCCTCGAGCACGTGGCGTCGCGACGGCCGAGCTTGCGCGGCAGCGCAATAGCGAGCGGCGCGCGGCAGAGATTGCGCGCGGAAAAAGCGTCAAAGGTGGCGGGCAGAGAGCGGAGGTGGAAGCGGCGGCGGCGGCAGATGCGGCGATGTGGCGGCAGCGGAGGTCAAGGCTCTGCGGCGCAAAGAATAAGCACTCCATATCCGCCGATGATAATGCGACGCGACCTTGAGCGGCCGGAGAGGGAAGCAACGCGAGGGCAGCGGCGCGATGGGCAAGCGCCCACGAGCGTGGCGGCGGCCCAGATAGCGCGGACGCGCGGTGGCGCTCTGAGGAGGCGCGCCGGGCGGCGGCGTCTGGGGTCGACGGAGAGCGCGGCCTTCACAGGCGACGCGGCTCTCTCTCCCCGGTACGGTACCGTGGTCACCACGGGTACCAGGCTGTCGTCAGGGACGTCGGCCCCGGCGGCGGGTGGCCTACCCTCACCAAGACCAACTATGTCGAGCGGGTCGCGGTGATGAGGTAAAGCTCAGTGCGGCATATGTGGGATGCGATCCGGTGCGGCGGCGTCGACTACGACCGGATCGACGGGCGCTGGATGCTCTCATCACTGCAGTTCCGCCCGAGATGCAGTTCTCGCTTACCAACAAGCGGACTGCCAAAGAGGCTTGGGACGCCATCGCTGCAGCACGCATCGGCAGCGACCGCGCCCGCAAGTCTACATGCAGGCGCTTCGCACGGAGTGGGAGCACCTGGCCTTCAAGCCAGGTGAGGATGTGGATGACTTTGCTCTCCGTCTCAACACTCTGTTGCGGTAGTGCGTGCGTTCGGCGGCGACACCTACGGCGAGGAGAGAGCTATGGAAAAGCTCTTCCGCTGCGTCCCCGAGAAGTACAAGCAAACGGCTCGCTCGATCGAGTCTCTGTTGGACCTCTCCACGATGACGATCGAGGAGGCGTTGGTTGCCTCAAGGTCGTTGACAGCGATGAGCCACAGCGCCTCTCGGGACCCGTCACCATTGGCGGGAAGCTCCTCCTCGCTCGGGAGCGGTGGTGCCGGCCAAGGTGACGAGAAGAAGGGGAGCCTTCCTCCACGACGGCGCATAAGCGAGGCAGCGCGGCAAGCAGCGCAAAGCGCCAGGCGGAGCGTGAGGGCGTCGAGGTGATGGCCGTGGGCGCCCAAAGCGGCGCCGGCAGCAAGCAAAAGCCGAGACGAGACGACTCTTGCCACAAGCTGCGCGCAAGCTTGGTCATTGGGCGAGTTGTCGGCACCACGGCGCGCCAGCCCACGTCGCGCAGCGAGGAGGAGGAGGAGCTCTCGTTCATTGCTCATCGCGAGCATCGAACTACCTCCGGCGCACCGGCGCGGTGGCTCTCCTCCATCTTGACGAGCCAAAGCACATGCCCTCGCTACGGCTCCGGCAACGACAAGGCGACGGGTGGTGCCTCGACACCGCGCCACCCATCACAT
Source organism: Hsuehochloa calcarea (assembly GCA_036346395.1). Classification (NCBI taxonomy): domain Eukaryota; kingdom Viridiplantae; phylum Streptophyta; class Magnoliopsida; order Poales; family Poaceae; genus Hsuehochloa; species Hsuehochloa calcarea. The sequence continues at coordinate 87,855 of JAYEVG010000031.1, read as the reverse complement.
GACCGGCCGACGGAGTTCTTCGCCGAGATTGACTCTAGCGTCCGAGGCTCCGTCAAGTTTGGGGGCGCCTCGGCGTGGAAATCAAGGCGTCGGCTCCGTCATCTTCACCACGCGTGTCAGGTGAGCACTGTCGCTCACCGGCGTCTACTACATCCCCGACTGCGGAACTCCATCATCGGCTTGGGGCAATTGATGAGAACGGCTCGCGTGTCGAGATCGAGCACGGGTGCCGCGGATTGGGATCATCGCCGCCGCCTTCTTGCCAAGGTAACGAGGCGCAAATCGACTCTACATTCTTCACGTGCGGTGGCACAACCCTCTCTGTCTCGCCGCTCGTCGGACGACGAGGCGTGGCGTGGCATAACGAGCGCTTTGGGCACCTTCACCGAGGCCACGGCGGCTCGGTGCCGCGAAATGGTGCGAGGCTGCCGTGCCTTGACCATGTGGAGCGATTCTGCGACATCTGCGTGTTGACGGCGAGGCGACTCCTTTCCCGGTGAGGCGAGTTTCGAGCCAAGGAGAGGCTCGAGCTCGTGCGGGGGACTTGTGTGGCCCGGTGACACCGCCACACCGGGAGGACGACGCTACTTCTGCGCTCGTCGACGATCTCTCCGCTACATGTGGGTGATGGTCCTCGGCGGCAAGGGAGAGGCTGCGGGCGCCATCGAGCGCCGCAGTCGCTGCGGAGGCGAGGCGCGCCGCAAAGCTGCGCGTCTTCGCGCACGCATAACGGCGGCGAATTCACGGCGGTGAATCGCGTCGTCTTTGCACCGATGAGGGCATTCAGCGCCACTACTTCATGCCCATCTGCCGCAGGCAGAGCGGTGTCGTCGGCGGCGCAACTGCAGGCGGTTGTGGGGATGGCTCGGGCCCTCCTCAGCGAGAGGGATGTCGGTATCTTACGGAGAGCGGTGGTGGCGGCCGTCTACATCCTCAACCGCCGCCTACCAAGGCGCTCGGCAGCGAGGCGCCATCGAGGTTTGGCATGAGCGCAAGCCGGCGGTCTCCCACTTGCGGTCTTGGCTCCTCGCGTTTGCCAAGGAGCTTGGTCACATCGGTAAGCTCGGCGGCGGAGAACTCCGGGAGTGTTCATCGGCTCACGGAGGGCTCGAAGGCCTACCGCATCCTCGACCACATCACACGCGTCCGCATCTCGCGTGGCGTTGTGTTCGACGAAGGGCGGGCCGGCGTGGGACAAAGCGGTGGGCAGCGGTTCGACCGACTCGGGGACTTTGTTGTCGACTACGTCCGCCGAGAGCGGGAGCTAGCGGCTCGTCTTCACCGAGCTCGTCCACCTCGACACCTTGCTCGCCACGGCTCGGCGAGTGCTCCACCACCGCCGCACCGCACTCGCCCACTCTTCACCACCGCCACTCCACGCTCTCCGCACCGGCTCACCACTCTCCCGCACCGGAGGCCACACCACCGGATCGGCCCCAATAGCCGGTCCACGACGAGCGGCGCATGGTGGAGTTCGTTACTCCGCCGTCTCACGACGAGGACCGCGTCGGCGCTACCACGACGCGAGCCTGCGCTATCGCACCATGGACAACATCCTCGGCAAGCGCCCATCCACAGGTGGCGGCCACGACTTGGCGGGCGCACTTGGCGTCGACGGCGGCGAGCCCGCTCCTTCACCGGCGGAGGGAGACGCGGCGTGGCGTGTCGCGATGAAGCGAGAGATGGACGCCGTCGGCGGAACCGGGCGTGGGGCTGGCGGATCTTCTGCCGATCACCGCGCGATCACCCTTAAGTGGGTATTCAAGTGAAGCGGGATGAAGCCGCGCCATCGTCAAGCACAAGGCTCGCTTGGTGGCACGAGGCTTCGTGCGGCGAGAGAAGTCGACCGATGGCGCCGCGCTGCCGTCGCGCATGGAGTCCGTTCGTCTTCTCCTCGCACTTGCGGCCCGGGAGGATTGGCGCGTCCATCACATGGACGTCAAGTCCGCCTTCCTCAGCGCGACTTGAAGGAGGAGGCCTACGTCCGTCGTGCCGAGATTCGCCATCCCCGGCAAGGAGGGCAAGGTTCTCCGCCTGCGCAAGGCCCTCTATGGCTTGCGGCAGGCACCACGAGCCTGGAACGCTAAGCTGGACTCCACCCTCAAGCAAATGGGGTTCCAGCAGAGGCGCACGAGGCTACGGTCTCACCGGGGCAAAGCGGCAACGCCTGCTGGTGGGCGTCTACGTCGATGACCTGGTGATCACCGGCTCCAAGGAGGCCGAGGTCGAGGCGTTCAAGGCGGAGATGAAGACCGCCTTCGAGATGAGCGACTTGGGGCTCCTCTCCTTCTACCTGGGGATCGAGGTCCACCAGACAGCTCCGGTATCTCCCTCCGTCGGACCGCCTCGCCAAGCGCACCGCCGTCAGTGGCGGGCTCACCGATCGCAACCCGGCCCCACTCCTATGGAGGAGAGGCTGAAGCTGAGTCGTGAGAGCACGGCGGAGGAGGTGGACGCGACGCAGTACCGGTGCATCGTGGGCAGCCTTCGCTACCTCGTCCACACGCGTCCAGATTTGGCGTTCGCCGTCGGCTACGTCAGTCGGTTCATGCGGCCGACGACGACGAGCATCGGCGGCCGTGAAGAGGATCCTCCGCTACGTTGCGGGCACCTCCGACTACGGCTTGCACTACCCGAGGTGTCCGTGCGCGCTTCGCCGCATACGACAGCGACCACGCAGGCGACATCGACACCAGCAAGAGCACAAGCGGGATTCTCTTCTTCCTCGGCAAGTGCCTCGTTAGCTGGCAGTCAGTCAAGCAGCAGGTGGTGGCCCTGTCCAGCTGTGAGGCCGAGTACATAGCGGCTTCCACCGCTTCGACTCAGGCGCTCTGGCTCACTCGACTGCTTGGTGATCTCCTCGGCAGAGACACTGAAGCGGTGGCGCTCAGGGTGGACAGCAAGTCCGCTCTGGCTCTGGCAAAGAACCCCGTTTTCCACGAACGGAGCAAGCACATCCGGGTGAAGTACCACTTCATCCGAGGCTGTTTGGATGAAGGCAGCATCAAGGCGAGCTACATCAACACCACGGATCAGCTTGCGGACCTGCTCACCAAGCCTCTTGGGAGGGTCAAATTCCTCGAGCTCTGCTCTAGGATCGGGATGGTTCAACTCTCCCACAAGACGACGCACAAGACTTAGGGGGAGAATGATGAATAAGTCCCTGTACTATGGTCTTTGTGCTTTAGGACAGCTTTAGACTAGCATCTTAGACTAGCTTTAGGACAACTTTAGACTAGCATCTTAGACTAGCTTTAGGATGCTTTTTGGTGGCATCTTAGGACTAGCATCTTAGCATATGCTTGGTGGGTAGCGACCTATAAATTTGTATCCCCAACCCCTCAGGTTGGCATGGCATAGCGTGAGAAATAAACCAAGAAAATTGCCCCATCTCCAAGTGTCATCCTCTCCATGAGAGTAAGGATCTTGCTATCACCAACAGCAAGACTCCAGCGAGTAACAGTAAGGACTAGCAAGATAGGTATTTAGCAGTAGATATAATTTAGGGGCCACACTTTACAAAACAAGTTACAACTTTTAATTAAGAACTGAGATGATGAATTAATGATGATCTATGCCTGATGTGGAACTATCATTTCACAACATTTTAGAAATAATGGGCAAACAAACAAGCAACCTGACGAGTTCGACAAAACTAGAAACAAAGGTGTTTCCTGGCAAACTAACATGTTGCCTGTTCTTTTCTTGTAACAATATCCCACCATTTATGCATCTGTTAGTAGGTAACAGCAATGAAACTAGAATGGGTCACAAACAGACAGGAAATAGGTGGAAACAAGCTTTCCAAAGTCCAGACTGTCAGAGATATATATATATGTTAGAGATATATATGTGTTAGAGTAGGACTCTAGATATGATTTGATTTCCTTATCTGTAACCTGTACTTGTGTATATATACTGGCCCATTGGCCCCCTGATAATACAGGTCGCTATTCCTAACATGGTATCAGAGCGCTAGGCTTACCTCCTCATATCCTGCCCTAGCCGCCGCCTCGGCCGGCATCCCTCCTCTACCCTAGCTGCCACCACCGTCGGCCTTCCTCCCTCCGCCGCCGCCGCTAGGTTGCTGTCGCTCTCTCGCCGTCGCCGACGCCTCCAGTCGACGGTCGAGCTCGTCGTCTGCAGGCGCGCAACTCCGACTCCCTATCGTCACTGCTCGCCCGACGCCTTGTCCTTGCCGCTCGGGACCTCCTGATCGACCGCCACCACCGCCGACTGGTCGCCGACGCCGACCAAGCCGACTCGGGAGCCTGCGATCGATTGCCGCCGCCGCTCTCGGGCCACCGATCGGGAGGCGGCCGCTTCACCTCCTCGATCGACCGCCGCCACCGCCGATCCGTCGCCGCGCCGACCAAGCCGACTCGGGAGCTTTGCGATCGATTATCGCCGCTTCTCGAGCCACCGATCGGAGCCGCCGCCGCTCGGGACCTCTCGATCGACCGCCATCGCCGATCGGTCGCCGACGCGACAACCAAGCCCGCCGCCACCGACCAAGCCACCGCCGCCGTTGCTCGAAAGGGGGAACCCTAGTTCCCCATTTTTGTGGTGGGCTGCGTGGGCCGGGCGGAATAAAAGCAAAGCGGAGGCGGGCGGACAGATAAAAGAAGCGCAGGCCGAAAAAAAACGTCGGTCTAATCGCCGCGTCGTCCAGCGCCGCCTATTAGAATACGTTAACTTGGTCACCGGGCCGTCCAGCGCCGCCTACCAATGGGCACCGTTTCTCTCCCTCGCTGCCCGGTGATCTTCGACGGTATTAATTACACCGACTTCGTGTCTCACATGCGCATCCACATGCGTGGTCTTCGTCTCTGGGGCGTCCTCTCTGGCGATGTCACCTGCCCGCCGTGCCCTACTCCTCCGACTGAGCCTACGTCTGCTGCGCTATCCTCGACAGACGAAAGGTCTTTGTTGAGGCCGCCTTGCCTTCTTGATGAGAGGCGCCTCGCCTACCAAGAGGCTCTGGATTTCTACATGGATCGCTTGACTGCCTACACTCAGTGGTGCGACGACGACGCTCGGGCTGCTGCTGTCTTCATCGCCAGTGTCCAGCCTCAGTTCTCTTTTGAGGTTGTGGGATTTTCTTCGGCTGTCCAGATGTGGACTCACCTTCGTCAGCGCTACGAACCCTCTGGAGATACCCTCTACCGCATCGGTGGTTCGTCAGAGCACTCTCTTGGCAGGTGGCGCCATCGTTGACACCTTCTATGCTCGAGTTCCAGCATGCGGCGCCAATCGACTCTCTTCGCACCGCCGGTTGTCGCTCTGTTACGTCTTTGCCGGTATGCGTCGTCCGAGTTTCGCAGTGTCTATGAGTTCCTTACTCGCCTTCGCCCCGAGTTCGAGCAGGCGTGCCCGCATTCTTACGCCACCTCGTGTCACTCTTCTCGAGACCCTTACGAGATACGTGCGAGAGGAGACTCGTCGAGTGGTCTTTGATGCGATGCCACTCCCCTCGTGCTCGCCGCCCGTCCACCTGCTACACCGACTGCTTCACGCTTCAGTACACTGCCTCCTCCAGCGGCTGCCACAGGTGGTGGTGTCCGCCCTCCATCTGGCGGAGGCCGTCCTCGCTGCTCCTACTGCGACAAGGTCGGCCACATTGAGTCCCATGCTACAAGAAGCGGCATCTTTCACGCCGTTCTCCTAGCATTGGCACCGTATTTCTACATCGACGTGCGCGCCGACTACTTCGCGTTTTCTCTTCGGCGGGTGAGATAGCGGACTTGGCGCTGCTGCCGCCTGTGTTCTTCCTCGGCGTGTTCTGCGAGTTCTGCGATGACTCTTCTGCACCGAAACCACCTCCTACGGTCGGTACCTTCACGTGGATCCTTGATTCCGAGCATCTTTTCACATGACTTCCGATTCTTCCACTCTGTCTTTGTTACACCTCTTGATTCCCTGTCGATGTGCTTCTGCGATGGTACCTCTCTTTCATCTCTCGATCGAGGACCTCATAGCAACTCATCTTTTCATGTTCCTTCTGTTGCTCATATTCCTCGCCTAACCATGCAGCTTCTTTCTGCTGGACAGATTACTGACCTTGGTTGTCGGGTCATTCTTGACTCTGACTCTGGCAAGTTCACCACCTCGATGTCAAGTCCGCCTTCCTGAATGGAGAACTCGAGGAAGAAGTATATGTTGCCCAGCCGGAGGGATTCACAGTGAAGAACAAGGAGCACTTGGTGCTTAAGTTGAGCAAGGCGCTCTACGGGCTCCGGCAGGCGCCACGGGCCTGGAACATGCGACTTGATAGAAGCTTGAAGCAATCCGGTCTTGTGAAGTGTGCTAAAAAACAGGCTGTGTACACAAGAGGAACAGGCCGGGCAGGAGTCATTGTCGGTGTATATGTTGATGACCTCATTGTGACAGGAGAAGACCCAGGTGCGATCGCGGCGTTCAAGCGGCAGATGATGTCTGAATTCGAGATGAGTGATCTCGGATTGCTCAATTACTATCTCGGGATTAAGGTCAAGCAAGGAGAAGACGGCATCACAATCAAGCAGGAAGCTTACGCCAAGAAGGTGCTGACTCAATTCAAGATGATTGAATGCAATCCCACCAAGTTCCCTATGGAGCCGAGATCACAGCTGTACAAGGACCCTGATGGACAACCAGTGGATGCAACGGAGTATCGCCGTGCTATTGGTTGCCTCAGGTACTTACTTCACACATGACCAGATCTCTCTTTTGCTGTCGGGGTGGCGAGCAGATTCATGGAGAGACCCACTGTGATGCATCACAAGGCGGTCAGGCAAATCCTCAGGTATGTGAAAGGGACTACGGGTTATGGTCTTGTGTATACCAGAGGAGGAGATGTTGAGGTGATCACGGGGTACACGGATAGCGATCTGGCTGGCGACAACGATGACAGGAAGAGTACCGGGGGCATGGCGTTCTATGTCAACGAATGCCTAGTGTCATGGAACTCGCAGAAGCAGAAAACGGTAGCCTTATCATCATGTGAATCCGAGTTCATGGCAGCAACGGCGGCAGCATGCCAAGCGTTGTGGCTCAGAAGCTTGTTGGGCGAGCTGACTGGGAAGGAGAGTAGCGTGGTGAAGCTGTTTGTTGACAATAAGTCCGCGATCGCATTAATGAAAAATCCCGTATTCCATGGACGCAGCAAGCATATCGACATGAGGTTCCATTTTATACGTGAATGCATCAAGGGAGGACAGGTCGTTGTGGAGTTCATTCGCACAGGATGAGCAACGAGCTGATGCACTGACGAAGGCATTGCCGGCGGCGAAGCTGGCAACAATGCGGCACCTGCTAGGTGTTCGTGATCTTGGGCCACATCAGGATTAAGGGGAAGTATGTTGGAAATAATCCTGTGTGGACCCGAGTTTCCAATTGTATAAAATTGAGATTCCTCCCAATTGTTTCCTGTTTTATGCTTTCCATAAGTAACTAGAACCTACTATATCTTCTATAATTGAATACTATAAATTGAGGAGAAGAATAGAAGAGAAAATTACCCTAAGCAAACACATTGCTTCTCTCTGTTCTTTCAACAACCAACAACATACTCGGGCCTAAACCACGGGTTGACCTCCAAAAACCTAAACTAGAACCGCATGACTTCGCTCACAACGCAACAAATAACCGCAAATCAAACCCGCCTACACCCGGAACCTCACGCAAACATCTCATAGCCACCCCTCAACACCTCGTGATTCATTTAATCCAGGCGCCAAATCACCACACAGCTCCACGACAGTGCGCAGGCAAGCGAATCGGGCCGTGCGGGGGAAGGGGGGAGAGAAAGGGTGGGAGAGCACGTACCAGTGTGGTTCCCCAGCTTGATGTGCGCCTGGGCGCGGTCGGCGTAGAGCTCGGCGGTGGCGGGCCCTGCCTCGATGGCCTGCGTGTAGAGCTCGACGGCCAGCTCGAAGTCGTCGTCGACGAAAGCCTCCTTGGCCTTGCTTTCCAGATCCGACGCGGCGGTAGCCATGGCGGCTAGCGGTTGCGGCAGCAAGGCCGGAGTAGACCAGGCGAAGACTTCGCGCGGAATACAATAAGATCGAGGAGGTGGTATTAGGGCACGTGCTTATACACGAGTGCTTAGAGATAGAATATAAAGCATGCAGGTAAAAATTATTTTCTCAAATATAAATATCTTTTTTTATAAATATTTAGATAGTTATTTATTTTTTTATCATATATATGTGGAAATCTGTATTCGATGGAAGTCGTATGTACGACTTGGAGGGAGATCTTTTCTATCTTTCGAGAACCACCCTACAATATAGAGTCAAAAAGTCAAAAAAAAAAATAAGTGATTCGTTTTTAGCCCTTATAAAAAGAAAACAGATTCTTGAACCTCTTTCACGCTCATGTCACGTCGAAGTATTGCAGAAAAAAGAACTGCAAAATCCAATCCAATTTTTTGTAATCGATTAGTTAACATGGTGGTTAACCGTATTATGAAAGACGGAAAAAAATCATTAGCTTATCAAATTCTGTTATATACTTAAATATCTAATAAACACTGATATTATAAAATAAATATCATATCTATCTTACATATAAAAAAATCAATTTTTATTTACTAAACTTCTTCGTCGTAAATGCTCTTAGCCGGGAAGGGATGGGTTAAGGCGTTAAGCTGCCTGCGGTTAACGGGGCGGCCTTTTTTAGGGCCCGTGGGGGTGGTTCACTGGTTTAGAGAGTTCGATGCGAGAGAGACCGGGCGAAGCAATGGGCATCGCATCGCATGTTCTGGGTTAATTCCTCGGGAAGTTCTCCCGTTTTTAAATTTTTATTTTGCTTTTCCTCTTTTCCCTTTTTCTTTTAGCCTTTTGTGTGGGTCAAGTCGTCCCGATCGTTTTATTCTTGTTATCGGGAAGCCAGGAAGTTTCGCGAATCATTTGATGTTTTTCCTCATTTTTTTCTTTTGGCCTTTTAGCCTTGCAATTTGTGTATTTGTGTTAGGGATCGTGATTAGGGGAGGGAGACAGTAACGGCATCTAGTTCGGCACAATTGATAAATATTAAAGTGGTGTAGTGATTGTGAGGGGTTTAATTCATTTTGATCAGAGCTTTTAGATCATCAACGTCGTAATCTGCACAATCGACATATCATTACCTTTCAGAAGATCGGACCACAGAGTGCTCGGGGTACTTGGGAATTATAAGAATTGAAATACTCGAAGCCTACGACTACTTACAGTGAAGCTTACGACAATCAATAGCGAAGCTTACGGCTACCGATCGCAAAGCCTACGATCACTGATCGCAAAGCGACAACTACCGATTGTGAAGCTTTCGACTATCGACCAGACACTGTAGCTTTCGACCATCGACCATGCACTGTAGCTTTCGATAATCGACCATGTATTGTAGCTTTCGATAATCAACCCTGTACTGTAGCTTTCGACCATCGGTCAGGCACTGTATCTTTAGACCATCGGTCAGACACTGTAGCTTCTGTTCAAACAACTCCGATTGTCCTTCGTACTTGGTACTCGGAGCTACAATACTCGAAATCCGGTCGAAGCCTAGTTGCGAAAGGGACATCGAGTATCACCGTTTCGACCACCCGATACCAGGCATGTTCCGACCACCCAAACTGAATATTCTAATTACCAAAACTTTCACAAACGCAAAATTCAATACAAACCAAAAGTTAATTATTCATCATCATAGAATTTACGATCTGTCCATATAGTTTAACAAATGATTATGATCTCAACCAAACATCGTATTAGTTAAAACTCGTTTTTCTTAATTCCATCCAAACAAAGTAATCTATAAACTCGTACTAACAAAATAACATATTAAAAATTATTACTTTCTAAAATTCCTCATAAAACCAATTTTATGGAAACTAATTTATAATTCATAAGATCCAAACAACCACGAAGTACGTGGTGGATGAACGTAGGAAGAATACAAATATATATAGTGGTAGTATCCTTGTGTGTGTAAATTGCGAGTAATCGTCGGATGCTTGCTGATTTATTTCGAGCTGGAACCATGAATGATTGTGATTTCTGACGCCAGTGGTCTCCAGATTCAGGGCCTAAATGTTCCCAACAAAAAAGTTATGGACTTATCAATCTGGCATAACATCTCGTTGCAGCCCATAAGAACTCTACTCCCCAAACAGTGAACTCCTCAAGCCCAATACAGAACGGTTCTCGGAATGGATCACATCATGGGCACCTGTTTCCCTTACTGTATGGAGTATGTATGTCCGTGCCCCTACAATGTAATTAAACTGCCATGTTACAGCTTACACCATTATACAAACGCACTGTAGTTATAAAAACACGCTGTAGTGGTACTGTGATATCCTAAAATTTGATGTATTTTAATTTGTGTGAAAGTATATATTTTTTTAATAAAAAACTTTTACATGCATTTGGATGATATTTGATTTAGTTTTGAATTTCAAGAAGCAATTAAGGAAATACAAACATAATTTAAATTTAAATTGACCACATTTGAATTGATTTGAAACCTGAATCAAGCAGAGAAATCACGATCTCCTCCGTCCCATACACCACGGCGCTGGACTCACTTTATTAGAAAATTGGACACTTTTGGCCGTATAACGTACGAAAATTCCCCATTTAGCCCCCTACGCAAAATTTCAAAAATAGCCCCTTGGGCCTGGCTGTGGGTGGGGAGGCGTGAGCCACTGCCGCCGTCGACCGGCGAAGAACTCGCTTCTTAGTCCCCACGGCGGAACTCTTCGCCGTCCGGGACGGCAGCAGAACTTCTGCCGCCCCCACGGCGGGTCAGTCACCGCCGCCGTGAGGCACGGCAAGCAGTGCCTGGCACGTGGGCGCCGCGACGGCCGCGCCGCCGACCGGGGCGGGCTGCTGCCGCGTGGCCACGACTGCCGCCGCCCCCGACGGCGGCAGTCGTGGGCTTCAGCCACGGCCGAGCGGCGGCGCGCGCCGACCTCGGTAGTGGAGCCGCAACCTGCTGCCCCGACGGCAAGAAGTTGGCAACCATCGCCACGCGCAGCGCGCGCCGCCAGGTGCCCGTGTACGCTCGAGCCTTGCATGGCGGCGGCGTGCGTGGCCAGCAAAGAAAACCGAGTTTGTTGCTCGCAGATAAGTAAGCGACCTTGAGCGCCTTCGCATACCTCCGACGTGAGCGTAAGAAGATTAGCGGTGCGAGCGGCGAAGAAGCAAGCAAATCCCTAGAAGAGGAGGGAGAAGCGAGCGGTACAAAGGTATGTGGCATTCACATGCACCTATAGTTGTAGTAAGTTTTAGCAATGTGATTATGATGTAGTAAGATTAATGATAGCAACCGAGTAGTTATAATTCTGCAGTGGGTGCAAAATTGGAAAACGGTGTGATTAGCAAGTAATTAGAATACTCAGTAGTTAGCATTACGATTAGGGCGTAATTAGTTGACTTAGGAGACTTTATGTTGTTAGTGTTGTCAATTTTTTATTAAGACTGATTTATAAGACCGAGTATTTACTGAGTAGAATTACGCCGATTTTCACTGAGTAGAATATTAGTTGACTTAGCATTATGATTTATATTAGTTGAATATTAGTGTTGTTAGGGCGTAATCATTTATATTAGTCGAGTAATTACCGAGTAAAAATTTTCTTACGCCGATTCTACTCCAAGAAACTTCTAATTAGTAAAACGGTGTGATTTTTTTATCGGTAACAAAATGTCGTTATTGTCACGGACCTCATCATAAAATATTAAAATATTTAGAGGTCATTCGTCGAAGTAGAAGTACAATTGAAATAGAGTCGCCGACATCCAGGACCACTGAGCGCTATCTATGTACTCTTAACAGGGTATATTGACCTTCGGTCCATGCACTACGCAGTAGAGACGGGGCCGACCTGTTAGTAAGTTTTTATTTCAAAAAATAGATGGCAAAATATTCTATGTAGTAGACCCGCATGTCATTGCTATAGGCTAGGTCTAACTCGGGTATGGAAACTTAAAAATGCTTTGGGAAATCAAGTGATTTTTTTTACTTTAACTTAGAATTTGTTTGACACTTGTAGTACCCGTAAAATTGTGAATTTTATTTACAGAGAAATAAAATTTACTTCAACCTTTCATGGATAGAAAAATCATATGAACTCCATTTGGAATTAATAAATTTACGTTGATCTCAATATTTTATTCCAATTGCTCATGTAAACCACGAAATATTTGAAGCCGTAGTATTGTGCAATTTTTTTATAAATATTTGAACACAAATTGATCAACTCGCAACCATGTAATTTTGTTTTGATTACTACGAAGTGTCGTGAAGTTGCTCTTGTGTTAGGTACTTCATGGCGGAGATACAAGATCATTCGTGTTCCACGGGACGGTCTAGTACGTGACGGACCATACGGTGCGGACTGTCAAGTTGCGATCGCACCGTGATCCGGCGCCGTCTCTGAAGGACATGGGCCTCTTGGAGCTAAGGCGGTGCGTGCGTTCGCGTTCGATCGCGCCATCGAAGGAAGAAGGCGTGCATCGAGCGGTGTATCCTCGATTGCGATCGTGCAAAGAGACCATTTGGCAACTTATGAAGGTCACATGTGGCGCTTCATGGGCCAATTATATGGGGTTGTTTGCAACCCCGCCTTTGCGATATATCTCGCGGCCGATGGTCTACGATTCGTGGAGAGGCGGGGACATCCGGCGTGGGTGGTTTTGGGAAAGTGTTGGTGGGGAGGAGCTGCGTTGGTCTCCAGTGTTGGAGGAGACGTCGCGAAGACGTGGGAGATGGAGACTGAGGAGGCGTGCGCCAATTTGAGCCCAATGAAGGTGCGGAGAGATGGTGGGCAGCCCGTATTGATTGTCACGAGTACCTAGCCGACCAGGTGGACGAGGTGGAAAGCATGGAGGACGTGGAAACAACTAGTTCGGAAGGCGACGAAGAAGGAGAAGCTGGTACTGGAGGAGATGCAGTTGGTGGGCTTTTGACCACTGACATTGCTTACGTCCCCTCACGATTGGACGACGTTGCAACGACGTCGCTGGTTCTGCCACATCGGGAGGGTGCTGAGTGGGGGTTCAATGATGACACCCTGCTCCTAGAGCAGCGCTTCCCTGACAAGAGCGCCGCCCAGCATGCTATTGCTAAATACGCCGTTAACATCGGTCGGATGTATCGGGTGCAGAGGTCCAACCCCGACACGTACATCGTCAGGTGTGTTGATGAATCCTGCGCTGGCAAGGTCCGTGCGCAGCGGTTCATGGCTGCTGGCACGGGTTTTCGGATAACGGTGCTGAAGGATCACACATGCGAGTTAGCTCAGCCGCTTCACAGGCACCGCAACATGACCTCCTCTTATGTTGCCAGCCTGATAAGCCACCTCGTCACTGCAGATGTGTCCATTTCCCCAAACATCCTCATGGCAGAGGTTGCCAATATTGTGGGGTTCCCGGTGAGCTACAAGACGGCATGGCGGGCCAAACGCAAGGTCGTGGAGCGAATGTTCGGCACATTCGAAGAGGCCTACAACCTAGTACCAAGATTGCTGCATCAAATCGCGGAATGTAATCCCGGAACATACATAAACAAGCTAGAGCGGGTGCATCCGACGGAAGGGCCCAATTGCCTTATTCTTGATAGGGTCTTCTGGGCCTTCCGTCAGGCGATCGAAGCTTTCAAGCATTGTCGTCCGTGCGTGCTGACGATGGATGGCACCTTCCTATGTGGGAAGTACAAGGGTACCATCCTCACCGCCAGTTGCGGCCGATCTGAGCGACCGGCTAGTCCCGTGGCCTTCGCAATTGTTGAGAGCGAGAACACGGATAGGTGGTTGTGGTTCTGTGTAATGTGAAGCGGCGGTAGTACAAGATCGACCAGTGCATGTGTCATCTCGGACCGCAATCTTTGGCTTCATGTCGCGTTGAGCACGATCCAAAGCGGGGCCAGCCGCCGTTCGGTGGAGCGATGTAAGGAGCCGTTGGTGCATGAGGCATCTCGCGCCAACTTCCACACAAGGTTTGAGCAAGGACCTCATGAAAATATTCAAGAAGCTCGCATGCGTAACCAAAGGAGAAAGTTCGAGCGGTGTGGAGCGGCTCGATGAGGATACCGCGAAGCATGTAAGGGACTCGGCGAATGCCGAGGCAGGCATCGGTGGAGGGTCCGCGAGAGTTGGGGAGTTCACGGTGGGTTAACTTCGCACGCGCCGACTGGAGAAATGGTCCTGGCCGCACGACAATCGATGGTGCGAGGTACGGGATCATGACGACCAACATGTCGGAGGTGTACAACGGTGTCCTGAAGGGTGTGCGTTCCCTGCCGATCACGGCGATCGTGGAGGAGACACAGGCCGCACCATCGGATACTTCGTTACAGAGCCATGATGGCCAAGAAGCATCGGAGGATGGTAAACAATTATCGGAGGTAATGCATGCCTACATGGAGAAAAAGATCGCGCAAGGCGCGATCGCGACGTGACTCGCACCATGGATGGCGCCGGCGAAGTTCGAGATCCGGCTAAGGGAGAAGTACGTTATGGGCCACGCTAGAGGGGATCGTAAGCAGGTCTGCACGATCGGTGAAGAAGCGTCGTGCACCTGCAACAAACCGCAGCTTCTGCACAAACCATGCTCCCATGTGTACGCGGCGTGCGCGGCGTGGCGGCAATCTTCGGAGCGTTACATCTCCGAGTACTACGATATCCACCACCTCTTTGCCACTTGGGGTGCCGAGTTTCATTCGTACGGGCTGGACACACACTACAGAGACCTCTGGCCGGGGCAGGTGAAGTGGGTGCCGAACGACGCACTGAAACACCCCGGCCGTGGAAGACGCCAGTCACGACGCATCCGGAACGACATGGACGACAGCCAGCGTGGGCAACGGGTTCGCCGGCCCGTTGTAGAGCATGCAAGAAGAGGGCACTCCATCGGTAATTGTCCAAACAGACCGGCGCCAAGCGATGCACCGTAACGAGCAAGATATAATTACTTAGTCGTGATGTCGCTTGCTTATTGTAATTCCTTCGATGGGGCGGAATATTATGTCGCGATGCAATCGTAGTATTCTTTGTTAATATGTGTCTTTATTTACTGACGGAATGTTCAACATCTTGGTCTTTTGTTAACTCGTTATGCTCATGTGTGGTTGTTTTTTTTGTGTCCTATGTTTTGCCTTGTTTTATTATGGCACACGATATGTTTTAAGCACGTACTAACATATTTTATGGTATCTGCGAGGAGATGGCGCAGCTCCAGCTGGACGACGCCAGTCTGTTTGCTCGACCCACGCTGGGATGGGGGCACTGTTGCGGCGTGGTCGCCGGCGGCGGCTCCGAGCTCGGTCTGAGCGCCCCAGGAGAGGTGGCCTTGACGAAGCGGACGTCCGCGGCTGCGGACACCGCCTCCTGCCAGCCCGCATGTTGGACATCCCGCACGCGTTGCGCTTTGACGCGGCACTACTCTACGCTTGTGGACCGTGGAGACCGGAGACTCATACATTCCACTTCCGGTGGGGAGATGACCATTACTCGAGGATGTAGCAATGCTTACAGTCCGCCGTGCATGGCCTTCCAAGAGTGCCACCTCCGAGGGCGATGGATCGAAGGTGCGTTTGGGCGGCGATTCGCCTCCGATTCACGCAAACGTGTCCGTATCCCACATTCCTCGCTACGGAGTTCATGATCGCCCCATGGATGCGGCAATGAGGCGGCCGGACACACCTCGTCGCGCACATTACTCGCTCTGTTCGGATGGATCTTGTTCCCTACGACACGGAGATCATGTACCCGGCTATATCCATCTGGCGAGTCCTCGCGACGGTGGCGACGAGGTTCCGCGATACGATTGGGGTTCAGCCGTGCTCTGCGCCACTTACCGAGGGTTATGCGATGCCACTCGGCCGCAAGACGGGCGTGGAGCGATCCCGCGGTTTGCTACACCACGGTACAATTGTGGTCATGGGAGCACTTTCCGCTTGGTCGTCCTTATTTCCGCAACACGGTGCACCGTGCCGCTGGCCGTCCCAAAGATTACGGCAATGCTCTCGGCGACGACCCCACGACGGGCCTACAATGGGAACACGCTGGACACGTGGTACCCTAGGGTGGGCGAGGAGAGACCGAGCGTCGCGTCGCAGAGTTCCATAACCTCTTGAGACTCGCGCGAGGCCGAGATCATCTGGCGGCCATGGGCGGGGCGGTTCCTTGCGAACACGGCCCCTACGGATTATCGACGCAAAGGTGCGAGGACGATCCACTTTGATGACGACCGCCACCGGTCTTCTCGCACATGGTCGAGCCGCATAATCCACAACGGGTCATGAGACAGCTTCGCCTGTATCAAGAGTGCCACCGCCGCGGACGACATATCGCGTCAAGGCCCACCGGTATGTCCTTTTTTGGATATAATTTTATCTGTATGCCTGCCTTACATGTTCTGACATTAAGATTCACTTGCAGGCAAACGAGGAAAGGGCGCAAGAGCGACGACTGGAGGCAGACACAGCTGCCGTGGACGGAGCTGTGGAGCGAGAGGGTGGCGACGGACGTGCTGCACGAGGCACGCGCTCACTCCATCCGCACGTCGCTTCGTACTTGCGGTGGTACATTCCACGCACCAGTGCGCGACTGCATCGGGCCGGGAGCGCAAAGGGGTCGGCATGCAGGAGGACATCGTACTAGCTGGCCCGGACCCACACCGGGCGGCACGGCGCGACGAGGCGGTAACCCATTATTCAAGCAATTTCCTTCAGGCAGCACGCTTCGCACTAACTCCGTGTTTTCTTGCAGTACTACCGCATGGATCGTATACAGCGCGAGGGTGCTGAAATTCTACGGCGTGGGAACAGCAACACCTTCGATCGCCTCCTAGCCGCCGTGCGTGGCATGACCGACGACGCGAGGGCTGCGATTAGAGCCATGACTTGTGGTCGACACAAACGACGCAGCACGCGACAAAGATCGCGGACGCGGAGGGTACCCTCCACCCTCCGCCTCGGCACCTCCCGCACCACCGTCCGCACGCCCGTCTCACTCCGGGAGCCGTCCGAGCTACGGTCGGTCGGCCCCGACGGCCCCGACCCGCCTCGGGCCACAGGTATGTCATCTCTCTCGTTGTCAATACCTTTCCATGCACTCATTTTCGGAGGTATCTGACATTAACCTTTCTTCTAGCAGCTACTACGAGGGGACAGCAGTCTGATGCAACCATCGTCATCACAGAGGGAGGCGCAGCACACGACTTCCTCGCCAGGGCAACGGTTTCGCGATCTGCAGACATCGACCGGACTCCCCCAGTAGCGGGGGCGAGTGGTTGGGCTCGTTGGCGCGGCGCTCATCCGATTGCGGGACCGCGACCGTGGTTCGCCGACACGTATGGAGGGTACACCGTGCGGCAAGACTACACGGGGATCGCCAGAGGATCATCCTCAGCACAACAACCTACTCAGGTAAGCGTTAACGTAGTTACAACTATTTTCTCTGCGCAAAAAAATAAGGACTAACTCACCGAGTACCATTCCCTGCAGGAGGAGCACCAGTGGCTAGACGAGATGCTGAGGCCTGAGCCGGACCCCCACGCTGACATCACCGCAGCTTCGCCTCCCAGGCAGCCCCCGTACTACGGCCTGCGAGACATGCGCCACTCCCTGACAGATTCACCTTTCACGAGGATCAACTACGCCGTCCGGGTAGGCGACCGACGATGCACCTAGCTAATATCATGGCCGTGACAAACGTGTTATGTAATGTCATTGTGCATTTATATAATATCCATGTGCATGACGTTCTTGTTATTTTGTACACAAAATGTTCTCCAAATATTCAAGACAAGCGACTTTTGTACCTCGCGACTTTAATTTCTCAACTGTGCGGACATAACGCATCTTGCGCTTGATACACCTCGGTCCCACAAGCGTCCGGTATGAATACTTTGTGTGCGCATTAATCAAACACTCTACAAAACAGGACGCGACAACACTCTCCCTCGCCAGCTGTTCTGACCGAAATGACTGCACTACGCAAAGCAGGACGCGACAACACCATGCCTCGCCAGCTTTTCGCATCGAAATGACCACACTCGCAGCGGACGCGACAACACCACCGCCTCGCCGGCTTTTCGACCGAAATGACCGCACTATGCCAAACAGACGCGACAACACCACCGCCTGCGCCACTTTTCGGACCGAATGACCACACTCGCAGCGACGCGACAACACCATGCCTCGCCAACTTTTGGACCGAATGACCACACTCGCAGCGGGACGCGACAACACCACGCCTCACCAATTTTCTTGGCGAAATGACCCCACTCGCAGCGCGACGCGAAAACACCCTCCCACGCCGCCACTCACGTCAACTTAACCACACCAAGCCAACCATGTGGCCTATAAAACAAGGTGAAATACATGAACTACACAACCAAACCCAACCACGCTACACCACGAGCTTGCTTCGCCACGCTAGGATGGACAAGAGGCGTATAATGGGGCGAGATCCGCGAGTTAGCTCGGGCTTCTATGGCACGGCCGAACAAGCTAGGGATCTTTGCGGCTCGGGGCCGCAAGAGCAGCGTGCGGGATGGAAGCTCTTCGCAATGAAGCCCCGTAGCGAAGACCCCCGCCGAACGTCCCAACCGAGCATTCGCCGCAACACCCGCCAGAGGAGGAGCCGCCTCTGCGGTGCGGTGGACACATGCAAGTTCTTCAAATCCAAGCACCGATCGAGCCTCGGCATGCGCCATCGGGTTGTCCCAACTACTCCTCCGACTATCCCGACCGTCGTTGGGATACGAGAACCTATCGGCGGCCGCAGAAGGAGTACTTACGGTAAGTTCACGCATCACCTCTCTTTCATAATACGCACTTACAGCCTCTCCGCTCTACCCGTAGTCACGGAGCCTCGTGTGGCTTCCGCCGGATCGACCTAGAAATCCATCCACACGACCGATGGCGGCTCGACTTCGAGGAGTGGAATGCCGAAAGGGGACGCGAGATCCGGAGGAGGATCGTCTTGACCAAGAGCGCAACGAGCGATCCGCCGGAGACGCAGCTCATCTCGAGCGCGCGCAGCGCAGGAGCGCGAGGCACGCGAGCGGATCGTGAAAAAGAGGGAAATGGCGGCCGAGGCCGGTGGCGGCCACGAGGAGTACAACGCCGAGCTCGAGAGGAAGGGCAAATGGCCCTGGCCCACACAAAGAGGGTCGGGCCATTCAGTAGTAGTCCTCTTCTACTAGGCATGTTTTTACTTATCTCTAAAGGCATGCGTACTTACATGGCCCGGAGGCTTGTGTCGCAATGTACCGTACTAGTAGCGTATGTAACTAAACCAATTAGCCGAACCAACATGCCATGTGACCACATGAAACGTGCTTCTGTCCGCGGAGTGCAATACAATTCTGATTTTGGGCCTCCGCTGAGGTCAGTTCTTGGCATCTTTAAAAATATGATCAAGAATCATAGCGGCTAAGAGTACTCATGTGGTAATAAACTTTACACATTTCGAGTCACATGAAATCAAGAAACCCTAATTTCTGAAACGTCTCGTCATAGTTTCCACACCTAGACCCTGAATTTCTCGAGATAATCTCGGAGCATATAAAATAACATAAAATTTACACAATCAAGTCCTCTGTGTAGGGAGTCTGACAAAAAATTTTCATAATGTTCGGACCTCAGTTTCCATATTAAAAAATTCATACAAAAGTTTGACTTCAAAGAATCATGCAGAGAAAAAAAAATTGAGAAAAATTCAAAAAAATTACACAACCAAGCACACTATGCCAGGAGGCTCCATACAAAGTGTCATAATTTTTTGAGCTTATTTATTATATTTAAAAATTTGTCGAACAAATATTATATTTTTTAATTTTTTTAAAAAAGGAGGCGCCACCTGCTGCCGTCGGGGACGGCAGCAGGTGGTCGAATGACTTCTTCCGCGTGCTCACTAAGGCGGGTGACTCTTCTTGCCGTGGGGGCGGGCGGAGTTCCTCGCCGTCCCTGACGGCGAAGAGGGCTCTTGCCGTGGGGGCGGCGAAGGAGTTCTTCTTCTGCCGGGACGGCAGCAGTGGCTCGTCGTCGCCCCCACGGCAGCAGGTGGTCCGAGGGGGCTATTTTTGGAAATTTTTGCAGAAGGGGGCTAAATATGGAATTTTCGTGCGTCATACGGCCAAAAGTGTCCAATTTTCACTTTATTACGCCCCGCGTAGCGTACACGTAGGGGAGGACAACGGACTACTACGTCGAGGAACTAATGATGAACCGCTAGTCTCTAGCTTCTGAAAAAAGAAACGAATCACTAGTCTTTGTCTCCGGGAGCCAAATAAGTCCAATTCGTTTCTCCATACATGCTGCCTGCAGCTGCAGTACACGTTGCCGAACCCACGCAACTTTGTCCGGACTGAATGGCCCTACCTACCAAATAAACCCCGACCCATCGATCGTAATCCCGTACAGAATAAGCCATTAAGGCCTCCTAGTTCATTTAGTAAAGCATGTTGTGTTGTGCCAGATGGTGAGATGGACCAGATCAGATCGATATGGAGTTCAGAGCAAAGTCGGAAAGGGAATGAAAGCTTTGCTGGTGCTACTTTTAAGTATTGGACGGCCAAGATGTGAAAACGTGGGCACACGGATACAGATCCAAGGGAAGACATTGAATGCAGTAATTTTCATTTATGCATTATTCACTATAACCCGTTGTCTTAATTACCAAACTTGTAAACACTCAAATCAGTTAAGGATGGAATGAAAGAACTAACAAAAACATATTCCTAGAGTTCTCTAGTTCTAGAGTAAACTAGGCCATAACCCTAGTGTTGCGCTCTCTGTTTTCTCATCTGTTCTTTGCCCAAATTTTTTCAAATCCTTGGATTTTTCTGTGGATCCTGACAAATGTATCAGAGCAAGACAATCCTTGGAACCAAGGTGGGATTTGGTGAAGGTTGGAGGCGAGAGTCGAGTGGCTGTCGTAAAATCCCCAAATCGATCCGGTCTCGTGTTGGGCGGTGAACTATTCTGCAGATTCGAGTTGGGTTGACAAGAACTAATGTAAAATCCCCAGATTTGCTCTGTGGAAGCGGGCGGCTCGGTGAAGAGGAAGGAGTGACTGATCTCTTCCAGGTGACCTTGCAAATTTGGAACGAACATGGTGGTCACGACCAGATCGCTATCCCAGGAATCCATAGCTTGAAGAGGAGGTTGCTAAGGTACGTTCTGAACTTATGAGTATGAAGGAAGACATTTCAGACCTCAAGAATCTAATGTCAGAAGTCACTGGAATTAAAGAGATGATGAAACAAATGTGGGGAAAACTGATGGGAGGAGCAAAAGAACCTCAGGAGCTACCAGTGGAAAAAAGGGAAGAATGTGGTAGAAGGGACTACTAACATTTATAGTGGTCTGGAGACCTCAATTGGTTTAGGATATGAAATCCCAGCTAGAAGAAGTTCAAGTGTATGTTTCGAGGTAGAACGGCTTGCAGAGAAGTCTGAATTTCCACCGGTCTTCACTCCAGCAGTGGAAACTACTATTCCCACACCAGCACACCAGTGGAACTTGTATGCCAAGGGCAATGGACCAGGCTTATTCCATTCGCAGTACGTTATGGAGAATGCAGGGAGGGGAAATATGCTGGTGATATGCCCTAGAGGCAATCATAGAGATGATTGTATCACGTATATGTTTATGAGTTATTGAATAAGTGCTATTATGTTTCTTGAATGAATCACCAGTTATAAAGATTAACGAGTATGTGACTCGTTGGTGAAGCGCTTCTAACTTATGATGATGTTGTTCTAAATGTATCCTTGGTCTTATGTCACTGGTCGGAACACCACTGATCCTATCGACTAGCACATATATTGATTGATGACCATGTTTCACTGGTCATGGATATAGGGATATCGAATCAATAATGTGAACACATGTTAGAAAACATGGTGTTGGATTGACCCACCTTGAGACACTGCTGAGATTGTTATGATTTCATGTGTCATCAGTTGGTCTTAGGCAATGATGATGTATAATCCTAAGACCTGAGATCAGCATGGTTTCCTATATGCGTAAGAGTACACTTTGGGGTTGTCAAACGCTACTCCGTAACTGGGTAGTTATAAAGGTAGCTTTCAGGTATGCTAAGAAACATGCGAAAGAATGAGACTGGTCAGATATGTGATTTGCCCCTCCTAACACAACAGGAGAGATATCTTTGGGCCCCTCGATGTGGTCGGATAAATAAAGTGCATAACCATGCCACCAGTGGTCGAAGAGTTCGACCACGTGAAATTATCCGACACTTAATCGAGAAAGTATTGAACAGTCCATGGATGACACAACATCTCACCTGGAGTTCAACCAGATATCGTGAGGCAAAGGGAGAATACATGAGCTGGTCATTTGGTTCGATCAGATACCGACTAGTCGTATGGAGATACGAGCTGGTCGTAGGCTGGTCGAACATGATCACTAAGTTGTCAAAATCTGGTCGTACGGAGTTACAAACTGGTATAGACCAAATATGAGTAGGTCGTATAGAGATATGAGCTGGTCGTTAGTGATAAAGACATTATCGTAGATCATATTGCATTAATGTTAATTCGATATAATTTGTGTGTATTCGGGAATTGTTATGTCCTGCTAGGTACCACTAACGACTTATGGTCGGAAAGGGTTTTCGAGTCACAACCGAACTACGCATGAACCAACAGGGTCACACACTTAACGGGTTGGAATAAACCAGTACGGATACGATTCGTCAAACGTGTTCGGATTGGGTCCGTCATTGGCACTATATAAGGAGTTGCTTGAGGCTATAGGGGAGATAAGCGTAACATACAATACGTGAGTTGCTCTAAACTCTAGCCGCGATCTTCTTGAGAGAGCCTTTCCGTGCAACTTGGTGCTAGCACACCGGCGTACGGTGTTCTTGCCCTGGACGTGTGGATACCATAGAGGCGCTACTGCGGTTGTTGTTGCGCTTGAGGACGATCCGCAACTTTGCAAGGAAAGAGATCGGTTGCTGGAGGAGATGATCGGCGACGAGGATGTTGGACGATCGACTACGAGGACGATCGACTGCGAGGACGATTGACCACGGTGGAAGATCGACTGCGACCACTACTTCGACGCACTCTTCGTTGGACCAGGCTGCTCCAACTCTTCTTCCGTTGCATTGCGCATCTGGTTGTAATGATCTATGATCTCTTCCTTGCATGACATCCTGATTTACATGTTTTTGAATTATCAGCTATCGTAGCCTACCCGTATTCCAACAAAATATGAGGTCATCTGTGGAAATGGGGGTGAGTAGAGGGTCAGTGCTACCCTGGTGTATTACGAGTGGATGAACAGAGAAATCAATACAAAAGTACATCTAACCACAACCCCTATTATGCTGAGGCAATTATCAAAGGCCCGGGTTAGAGATACCACTATTTTCTGGCGATGATGCAATGAATTGGTTGAAGCAATGTAAATTTTTTTTTGAAATCTCTGGTACTCCTCAAAACCAGTGGGTAAACTTGGCCACTGCACATTTCTATGGAAGAGCTGTTACTTGGCTGAAGAATATGGGAATTCCCTGGTAGATTCTTACCTGGCCACAACTATGTGCGATGGTCAGCGATCAGCTCTCTACTGCTAATGCCCACGAGGCAGTCGAACAATTACAAAATATCAAGCAGTATGCAACCCTAGTTCTAAACTACATTGACAGGTTTGAAGAATGTGTGGAACTAGCGAAGAGGGATCATCCAGACCTGCATGAATCATTTCTTTTGAGTTGTTTCATTGGGGTCAGAGAGGAGATATCAAGTATGATGTTAGCAGTCAAAAACTTGAGGGTATGATTGAAGCTTATTGGCTTGCTAAAACATATGATAAGGCTGCTGCTGCTAAGAGGAGCACTACTTCAGGGAACTTCAATCAAATAAATTCCCTAACAAGAACATGGATTATAATCGAGGGAACAATCAAAAGGGGCAGAACAATAAGCCAAACAATGAGAAAAATACCCAACCAATGGTGGAAAAGAGGGAACAGAAGTGCTGGTATTGCAAGGAGCCTTGGAGTAAGCAACATAGCTGCAAAATTGGGAGAACTATTCACATATTACAAAGAAGTAGAGGAGGAGGATAATGATACTGTGGATATGCTCATGATCTTAGGATGATGTGACAATTGTCAATGGCGTTAAATGTTTGTCATTTCACGTGTTTTCGGCAAAGAACCAGTGTTCTGAGCCTTTGGCGTCCGACCGCCGGCGCGCGGTTAGACCGCCATAAAGCGGTCGGACCGCCACCCACAGCGGTCGGATCGGCCAATGGCGATCAACCGCCATGGCGGCGGTCGGACCGGCCAATTTCAAATATGGTGTTTTGGGCTGGGCCAACAATAGAGGTTGTAGGCAAGAGATGGGATTCTATTGCACTTGGTCTCATAATTTTTGGAGTCTCCAGTCAAAAGTTCTATTGGTTTGAAAATTCTAGTAAGTTTCGGATTTTCAGGGGCTGAATTTGGCTAAGTCGGTAGTGGTCGGACTGCATAACAGTGGTGGTCGGGCGGCGGTAGGTGGTACGACCGACCATGCTGGCGGTCTAACCGATTTTCACTTGTATCGTCGTTATTCGTGGCGGCGATGTTTGGTTGTTATGTCAAAGTCATGAGTTTCAGTGCATATATGTTGCATGATGCATGTTTTGACTAACATGGGTCAAGTTGTGAAGAACTTGTTCCCGAATTTGATTTGCTTGTCTATTGGTGTGCAGGTTGCTTGGTGGTCAACGACGGTCAACGGCGATGATGATCGGGACTATGCTTGGAGAGCTGAGGTCCAGAACGATCGACGATGCCGGGTGAGGTCAATGAACTCAAGCGTGGTGCAGAATGGATAAGGGTGACCTTTTGCCAATCCGCGGCGCAAGGTGAAGCTGATTAGGTCAAGAGGCGATAAAGACATCGCTTTAAAACGTGTGCGTGTGTGACCCGTTTGTGATGGGCCTTAACGGGAGTCCAATTGAGTCAAACTTTTAGAAGGTCTAAGCCTCCACTATAAATAGAGGAGGGAGGTGGCTGCACCCCCTTTTCAACCCTTTTATTGTTTTGAAACCCTAATTTTGCTTAGAGAGAGGATTTATGGAGGTTAGGGTTTTAGAGAGTTTTGATTTGATTTCGTGCTCATAGATTGAGCTTTGTCCTCCATTGATGGAGTGGCTGTAAACCCAAATCATATCAAATCAATCCAAGGAAAGTTTGATCAAAGTTTTGTCGCTTTGCTTTCCTTCTCTCTATTTGATGATTTTGAGTCTTTCTTTGATCCATGAGTTTTTACTTGATTTCTTCATGTGATCTAACTTGCTGTGATATGTGGGAACATATCTAGGATTATCTTGATCATCAATCACCCACGAGAAAGATTTTGGATCTAGTTTTCGTTTTGACTCGGTTTTGAACCATCTTCCTATCAAACGGAAAAGGATAGTAATTCTTCCGAGAATTTTCACAATCTTCGATTGGAATAGATTCCTGATATCATAGAGAAGGTGTGTTCCAAGTTTCATCGAGTTTGGAGTTGTAGATCAAAAGTTACATCTATTTGTAACTTTTTCGGGCTGTTTGATCTGTTCATCAGACCGGCAGTCAGACCGCCTAAGGTCACCGGTCCGACCGCCAGGGGTGAGCGGTCCGACCGCCATTGACCTAGCGGTCAGACCGCCCAACACTTAGTTTTTTAGCTTGTGTTGATTTTCGTTGTTTTGCTTCGGGGGTTAAATTGGATTCAATACTAGTCTTCCGTTGTACTTGTATATTGATCTTCATAGCTTCCATAGCTATTGGAGTAAAATCTTATTGAATCTATTATTTGTGAAAAAAATGAGCGTGCTCCTATTCACCCCCTCTCTAGTCGCTTTTTCGGTCCAACAGATACAGAGGGACAAGAGAAAGATAAATAACAGGATTTTGGTTACAAAACAACACCTGACAGTCCTGAGGATGAGGAACCTCAGGGACAACTCATGCAAATATCAGAACATGCAGTGGGAGGAACAACAGGCCCAACAACATTCTCTTTGATTACTTATGTGGAAGGAAGAAGAGCGGTGACATTGGCGAATAGTGGAAGTACCCGTACTTTTATGGACTATGATTTTGCTCTGGGAGGCAGTCATACATTGAGGACAATTGGGTGCAAGAAAGTAAAGGTAGCATGAGGGGGAGAACTGACATCAGATACTATGGTTTAGGATCTTTATTACAAAGTTCAAGGCCTTAAGTTCTGTAATTCTATTAAGTTGCTTAAATTAAACAGCTATGATATTGTGTTAGGAGCTGATTGGATTTATGAATACAGTCCTATTGGTTTGGACTTAAGGAAGAGAACACTCTCCATCATTAAACAAGGCAAATTAGTAGTGTTCTAGGATCATACCTGACGAGGATTAAGACCTCTATTTTATTATTTAGGATATAGAGATCATACGTCTTCATGGCCGTACCCCCTAAGGCTAACGACCTCACTGGTCGTAAGGATTCCAGAGGTTACATAATACATAACCTGGTCGGACAAGGTTTCTAACCTAGTCTCCGACCAGTCAAATGCTCACAAGGCTTTTGAACTGGTATCTTGATCTGAGTCTAGGTATATCCTTTACCGTGTGACGAATGGAACATGTGCTGAATATCCCATACCACGCACGCTACATGACTCTAAGACACTGGAATACGGTTAAATGTCTCACTGACATATAACCGCACAGCAGTTGATACATTGTCAACTGATGCCTCTCTCCGACCAGACGTGCCACTTCTCAACAGACGTCTCTCTTAGGGACAACTGCCAACGCTTTATCAACTACATAAAGAGGACCATGGAAGGAGGAGAGGAGACCGAAAGAGAAGATCGATTGGAATCACTCTCAGAAGATAAGCAATCGATTAGATTGCAAAGTCATAGCAAACATTGTGCTCCAGTGTTAGGAGAATTAGCCTTTGGTCTAGATCGTAGACACATTTTTGTAATAGCCAATTCATCTCAATAAAGAGCAGCCCCATTCCTTGTCAGGAGATACGTGCTATTTTTCCTCTGTCTTTTTATATTTGTAAGTTCGGTGATTTGATTATCGACAATACCCTTCGAGGGAAAAGATGCATCATCAAGGCTCAGAAAATGAGGAAGATGGTTAAGAAAGGGGTGATGAGTTGCATTATCCATATTCAGAAACTAACTTTAGAGGATCCTAGGCAACAGTTGAAATATCCAAGGGAGGTAGAAACACTACTGAGAAATTTCAATGATATCTTTCAAGAACCTGAAGGGTTGCCACCTAGAAGGGGGTGTGATCATGCAATTCACATGAAGCATGGAGCTGAGCCTCCTAATTTGAGACCTTACAGGGTCCCACATCATCAGAAAACAACAATGGAGGAGATCATCAACAAGATGTTGAAAACTGAGGAGATTAAACATAGTATGAGCCCATATGCCTCTCCTGCAGTTATGGTAAGGAAGAAGGATGGAAATTGGAGGTTATGTGTGAATTATAGACAATTAAATAGCATCACTATCAAAAATAAATTTCCAATGCCAGTTATTAAAGACCTTCTGGATTAATTGAATGGGGCTCATGTTCTGTCTAAACTGGATCTGAGGTCTGGTTATCACCAAATTCAGACGGTTGATGAATATGTGCCTAAAACTGCATTTAAAACACACATTGGACATTACCTTTGGCTTTACTAATGCCCTTGCCACATTCCAAGCACTTATGAATGAAATTTTTGAAAAACAGCTTAGGAAATCAGTTCTTGTTTTCTTTGATGACATATTAGTGTATAGCAAGACACTTGAGGAACATTTGGAGCATTTATGTGAGGTGCTGAAGACACTAAGAATACATAAATTGTTTGCTAAGTTGGCAAAGTGCATTTTTGCCACTAATTAGGTGGAGTACTTGGGACACATTGTGTCAGGATCTAATGTAGCTACAGATCCAAAGAAGATTGAGGATATATTGATCTGGCATGTTCCTAGTAACATTACTAAGCTAAGAGGGTTTGTGGGGCTACCTAGCTATTATAGGCGTTTTGTGAAAGGCTATGGTAAGATCTGCAGACGTTTGCATGATGCACTTAAGTATAGAAGTTTCCAATGGGGAGAAGAACAACAGCTGACATTTGACCTTCTCAAAACAACAATGACTACCTGTCCGGTACTAGCATTACCTGATTTCAATCAGCCATTTATATTGAAGACCGATGCTTGCGGTGTGGGAATTGGAGCTATTCTTATGCAGCAGGGAAGGCCTTTAGCCTATTACAGCAAGGCTTTAGGAGTAAGAGCTAGAGCTCAATCAATCTATGAAAAGGAAGCCATGGCTATACTGGAAGCACTTAAAAGGTGGAGACATTACTTTTTGGGAAATCAACTAGTGATCAGGACTAATAAAAAAAGCCTTAAATACATGGCTTCTCAAAGGTTGGTGGAGGGAATACAACACAAACTGCTTCTGAAACTTCTGGAATTTGATTACACGATCGAGTACAATAAAGGGAAGGAGAACAAGGTAGCCGATGCCCTGTCTAGGAGAGATGTTGTGGAGAATGGTGCAGATATTTGCATGGTACTGACCACTGTAACCCCAGAATGGATAGAAGACATTAAAGGAAGTTATGTGAATGATAACTCTGTTAGTGCATTGATATAGGAAATATAGACGAACTCTAGTCCTGATATTCCATATACTTTTGCAGAGGGTATTATCAAATATAAGGGGGGAAAAAAAATCTATGTCGGAGAATCAACTAATGTAAGACTAACCCTTTTAGAAGCATGCCATTCATCAGCTCTTGGAGGTCACTCGGGGGGTAAGAGCCACTTATCACAGATTAAAACTTTCATTTTATTGGCCAAGAATGAGGAAGGATGTAGAAACAATGATAGCTGAGTGCCCAGTTTGTCAAGTGACCAAGGCTGAACATGTACATATACCTGGGTTACTAGATCCTTTAGAGGTCCCAGATATGGCATGATCCCATATAAAGATGTACTTTATTGAAGATTTGCCTAAATCCAAAGGGAAAGAGGTTATTCTAGTGGTGGTGGATAGACTGACTAGGTATGCCCATTTCATACCTCTAAACCATCCTTACACTGTCCAAGAAGTCTTCAAAGCCTTGCAAGTATCTCTGAGATTTAGTACGGCATATCATCCCCAATCTAACGGACAAACCGAGAGAGTCAACAAATGTCTGGAATCATATTTGAGAAGTATAGTTTTCCAAGAGCCAAGATGCTGGATGAACTGGTTACCACAAGCAGAATGGTGGTACAACACCTTATACCACACCCCCTTGAAGATGATTCCTTTCTAAGCACTATATGGGTATCCACCACCCTAATTTGGTACAATCACTCTTCCTAGTGATGTTTTACCTATAACTCAACTAACTTTAAAAGAGAGGGAAAAGATATCTCAAGAACTCAAACAGAACCTGCTGAAGGCTCAGAATAGAATAAAACAATTTGCTGATAGGAAACGATTAGAACATTAATTCAATGAAGGGGATATGGTCTATCTCAAGATGCAACCTTATAGACAGAATGCATTTGGGTTAAGGGGGTCACTCAAGCTTAGATCCAAATACTATGGACCTTTCAAGTCCTGAAGAGAGTGGGCAAAGTTGCATACCACCTAAATTTGCCAGAGGAAGCTGCAATTCACCCCGTGTTTCACGTGAGCCAACTCAAGAGACATCTGGGACCCATGGCTATACCATCTACTAATTTACCATTGGTGGGCCCAGATGGTAAGATCAAGACTGAACAACTGAAAATCCTGGAGCGTCGGATTGTGCAGCGAAGAGGAGATGTCGTGGCACAATGGATAGTCCAGTGGCAGAACTTAGCTCCAGATGAAGCCACATATGAAGACATATCGTTTATAAGAAAGGTATTTCCCAGCTTCCAAACTCGAGGACAAGTTTGATCTTAAGAAAGGGGTAATTGTCAGGTTCACATGCTATCGAGATGTTCAGAAAGTTCAGAGAAAACAAGCACAAGGGGGAGATGGAGTTCAGAGCAAAGTCGATAAGGGAATGAACGCTTTGCTGGTGTCACTTAGAAGTATTGGACGGCCAAGATGTGAAAAGGTGGTCGCGCAGATGCAGATCCAAGGGAAGACATTGAATGCGGTAATTTTCATTATGCACTATTCACTATAACCCATTGTCTTAATTACCGAACTTGTAAACACTCAAATCAGTTAAAATTGAGTAATGTCATGGAAGGGGTTTTAATACCCCGGAGGATGGAATGAAAGAACTAAAAAAAAACATATTCTTAGTGTTCTCTAGTTCTAGAGTAAACTAGGCCAGAACCCTAATGTTGTGCTCTCGGTTTTCTCAGCTGTTGTTTGCCCAAAATTTCCCAAACCCTTGGATTCTTCTGTGGATCGTGACAGAACGACGCACGAGCCCCAGCAAACCCGAGCAAACGCTTAACTATCACGCTCCCGGTAACCCAGTCCCACGAACGAAAAGCCCGCGCCAGCGCCAGCGCCAGCGCCGCGCTTTCCCTCCGGCCTCCCCGACACACGAAAACACAGTTCACCTCTCGCCTCTTTCCCTAGGACGCTTCGCCCTCTGTCCCCGTCGTGGTCTTCGCCACTTCTCCCTTGTCTCCACTGCTCAATGTCCGCTTGCGTCCGCCCTCGTCAGATTTGACCCCGACTTGCCTCAAAATAGCAGTACAAGTAAACTAACCCCGAGTGCCCCCCATCCAGTGCTACAACTACAAGGAGCCCTGCTCTAGGAAGTTCCAATCGGTCGCGTCGTGTCTGCGTTTCGTGTCGGTTTAAATAGCGGCGGGGGTGACTCGGCAGTGCAGCAGCAACTGAACCCTCCCGGGAGTAGGATTCGCCGCTCGTGGAGTCGTGGCCGGGGTGAGTCCGCTTCCTCTCCACGGCGCTTGTTCATTTGTTTTCTCTCTCTCGATTTGATGCTAATTTGGCGCGATTTGCTGGATCAGGAAGTTGGTTACGCGGTTATGTTAGGGTTTGTGCGTAATTGATGCGGATTTGGGGTTGATGTGTGCTTCGGTGAGATGCCTGTTAGGTTGTACTGTTGGCTTAGTTTGTATCCTGCCCAAGATTGTTGGGCTGGGCTACTCTTGCTTGTTTAGTGAGAGAATGGCTGGCCTTGTTGCTTTGCTGTGGCGTTTCTTGTGGAATTTGATTTAGTTAGAGCGTTGCGGGGGTTGCTTGCCTGGTGAGTGATGCTGCTCTCGCGTGGGCGGGTGATCTACTGATCTCCGATTTAAGGATATGGGGTGTGTGGTTTAGGAGCTGGTTTATAGTGCGGGGCGCGTGTGCTTAGGCCTAAATGATGCAATTATAGTACGAGCTGCCCATCTGTATGCCTCAATGTCTGGTATGCTCTTGTGCCATGACAAGGTCGACGAGTCCTTCTGTCAGGCAACTTAATTTTTTTATGCTCAAAAGGTTTGCTCATACTGTGTTCTTGTAGAGGAACACAGTGAAATAGTGTTGCCACTGTTAGTGTTTTACAGAGAGAAAAAATGCCATGTACCCGTTTCTTCACCTGCTTGGATAACATACAGATCTTCCCTTGCATCACTATGCTAAAATGTTCGGCGGTTTTTTAATAGGCTTTCTTCTCTTTTGCAGTGTGTAGTTAATTCGTCATTTTCTCGAGATTTTGGACTTGCATGAGTTGATTAACAGGTCCATTCCCTGGTTCCTGATGGAGGCATCATCTTGCTTGCGCTGCCGCGTTTCTGGCTTTGGTTCATCCATGATATGGCTATGTCTTCTTCTAGTTCTAGTTCTTCAGAATTGCAGCCCGGCACTGTCAGACTCTCCTTATTTGGTCGGCATGGGGAGCTATGACATAACGGGGCCTGCAGCAGATGTTAACATGATGGGATATGCAAATGCTGGGCAGATTGCATCAGGGATTCACTTCAGGTTAAAGTCACGTGCCTTTATTGTTGCCGAGCCTAATGGAAAGCGTGTTGTGTTTGTGAATCTTGATGCTTGCATGGCATCACAGCTTGTGACTATAAAGGTGCTCGAAAGGCTAAAAGCAAGGTAAGAGTCGATTCCCTTGAATCTAATCATCAGAAAATCCTGACATGTTCGTTGCAACTGTGCGTGTGATATCTGTTCATTGATTGTGTATAAGTAAGCATGATCCATCATCCTTTGCACATTTATCTTTCCCAAGATGTCGATTCATTATCAAGTTATTCACTATACCTGGTTTATTTTATTGATTGTGTTTAGCCATCATTAACTCATCACTATACCTGGTTTATTTTATTGATTGTGTTTAGCCATCATTAACTCATAGCTGTCTTCCTGTGTATTAAAGATTATTCAACTGAGACAGTGCCTCTGAAAATCCTTAGCTATTTTGCAATGTACAAACTACAGCGGGGTCCAGATGCACCCAGTGACACAATCTTGTTTAAACCTGACTTTTCTTTTCTTTTTTTAATAACGTGGGTTCTGCCTTGTATGTTCATGGAGTTGGAATTGACTATGCAATCCTCAATTTGGCAGGTATGGTGGCCTTTATGATGAGAACAACGTGGCCATCAGTGGCATCCATACTCATGCCGGGCCTGGAGGTTATCTGCAGTATGTAGTTTATATTGTCACATCTCTTGGGTTTGTTCGCCAATCATTTGATGTAATTGTCAATGGCATTGAGCAAAGCATTGTTGAAGCTCATAACAACCTCCGTCCTGGGAAAATCTTTGTGAACAAAGGTATAAATTTATTTGCATTTCCTGGAACTAGATAGGGTTTTTCGTATGCCATTTTTTTTGAAACAATGAACAATCATGCGCTATTGGAACTGACATCACATCTAGCTAATTAAAATGCACTTGTTGGTATTATTTGTGATTTTTTCCATCTCATTCTAAATGCAAATGGCATTAGTTTTAGGTAGGCCTTGAAATGTTATTACTTAAAGTCTGGTTGAATTATTTCTTTGTGACCATTCGGAAAGCTTTATAATAATCAATGTCTAATTTTAGATGTTCTACTACTTATATGATTACTGCTAAACTGGGCAGAGATTTAGTTGCCGCAAAGACTTTGTTATCAATGCCACACATTTAATTTTCAGGTGACCTCCTTGATGCTAATGTGAATCGCAGCCCGAGCGCATACCTAAATAACCCTGCTGACGAGAGAAGCAAATATCAGTATAATGTTGATAAAGAATTGACCCTCGTCAAGTTTGTAGATGATAAACTGGGTCCAGTTGGAAGTTTTAATTGGTTTGCAACTCATGGAACATCAATGAGTCGTACAAATTCTTTGATTAGCGGTGATAACAAAGGAGCAGCTGCACGTTTCATGGAAGACTGGGCTGAACAAAATGGCTTTCCAAAGCAAGTGGCTCATGCAAATTCTGATGATTTGGGATCTTTGCACAAGACATCTGGACATCCGCGTAGAGTCTCTACAATAATTCCCGAACCAAATGAGATAAGTATGTTCCATGCTTCTTGCACTGTTTAGATAGTGTATTGAAATGAATCATGTTCGGTTGTGGCTAAACCTCCACCTTTTCCCAATTGCTTTTGTTCAGCTGATGACTTAATACAATTGGCATCATCCTACGAGGCCTCAGGCGGCAGGCGGTTGGCAGGTTCAAGTATCACCAGGCGCATTAGAAGTACTCAAGAAAACGAAGCTAAATTTGTTTCTGCATTTTGCCAGTCAAATTGTGGAGATGTTAGTCCAAATGTCCTGGGAACATTTTGCATAGACACCCATCTTCCTTGTGACTTCAACCACAGCACATGTAATGGGAAGAACGAACTTTGCTATGGACGAGGCCCAGGGTATTCACCATGCCTAACAAGTTAACAACCTTTCTTGCACATTTGCAATAACTAATTATAAAGGAGGCTTTCAAATGTTGCTGTCTTGCAGATATCCTGATGAGTTTGAAAGTACTCGCATCATTGGGAATCGGCAATTTCTCAAGGCTGTAGATCTCTTTAATTCAGCTTCTGAAGAAATACAAGGCAAAATTGACTATCGCCACACTTATTTAGATTTCTCGCAACTCGAAGTTAGTGTTTCTACAAGTACGAGAGGTCAGCAGGTGGTGAAAACATGCCCAGCAGCCATGGGGTTTGCCTTTGCTGCTGGAACCACAGATGGTCCTGGAGCTTTTGATTTCAAACAAGGAGATGTCAAGGTTGAGTATATCAATGAAATACTTGCTTCACAATTTTAGATAATGTACTCACTGGTTGCTACCACCTCTTATCAGGGAAACCCTTTCTGGAAATTAGTAAGGAACTTATTAAAGCCACCAGGGAAGGAGCAAGTTGAATGTCAAGCTCCAAAACCAATATTGCTAGACACTGGTGAAATGAAGGAGCCATATGATTGGGCGGTATGACTTCATTTTTTCAATAATCATACACATGCTTACAAGTAATTTTCTCTGGAAATGTCTTATTCCACTTGATAGTTGGTACCAAGGTCACCATTAATGAGGAGCAAGTATCTCTGCATTAAATCAGGACTGCATAGGCTGATATAACATATAATTCCTTACTTTTATGTTTAACTATTTTGAACTTTCCACGAGAATTGCTTAGTTTCAGAGCTTAAATCATAGACAATATCAACACATTTATAGTCAACACAAGTTTTTGTGGTAGAGGTGATGAGATCAAATGGGTTGTCTCCTGTGAACCATAGTCCATAGGCCACCTGTCGTGAGTAAGCTCCATGATATCAAATCCAAACCAAGATCTCTAACTAGAAACCAGCTTACTGAAACTACAGAATTTTTTTGTTTGTTGATCCTGTATTGACTATTGTAGTCTTATGCAGCCTGCAATACTTCCCATTCAAATAATAAGAATTGGCCAGCTGGTTATCTTGTGTGTTCCTGGAGGTATAGTCCCAATTCTTCACTCCTTGGATATCTGCCAAGCTAGAAGTGCATGCGATGTCTTAATCTATTGACATGTGCTATGACATCCCATGCTCATGTCATGCACCACCAGTCCACCACCCTAAATTTCATGGTTATGTTTTGCTACAGAATTCACGACAATGGCTGGCAGGCGGCTACGTGATGCTGTCAAAAAAGTGCTTACAAGGGGCAGCAATGGTGAATTTAATAACAATATTCATGTTGTTCTTGCGGGTCTGACAAACACGTATTCTCAGTATGTTACGACTTTTGAAGAATACCAGATCCAAAGATATGAGGTGTGTATATTCTCAGGGCATCTTTCTTTCAGTTGACAACAAAATATGAAATGAAACAAAGAAAATAGCTTCATGTTCCTTGCACAGTTTATTTGTAGTTATGTACATAGACATTTTAAACTGCACTACTAGGTTCCTTTGGTTTAATTTATATGGTTAAATCGGCACTTCATCCTATGTCAGATTTACACCAATAACTTGAAAGTAAGAGTCTTTTAGTTGTCATGTTTTTTCATGTCCCTGCTCAATCTAGAAGTATCAGAATATTAGGCCTGCATACCGGGGTCCTCTTCCATTTGTTTGCAAGCCTGCATTAAAACTAAGTATCATGTTTCAAAGATGTCCCTAAGATGTCTTGCATTACCAATTCTTTCAACCACATCCCTTTCGCGTAGTGCAAACAGAAAGCAACAAATACTTTGCACGATTACATCAGTTGGCTTTTATTGACGTGTCATAGCTGAAGATCTGATATTTCTTTAACCTGAATTTTCAATGGTCTTTCTGCCTTTTGGCAAATATGTACAGTAGGATCACTCAGGATATGTATTGATTCATTAACAATTTATTGGAATGAATACCTTTTCTCAGGGAGCATCAACGTTGTATGGCCCCCACACCTTGAGCGCATA
Organism: Hsuehochloa calcarea; assembly: GCA_036346395.1. Taxonomy (NCBI): domain Eukaryota; kingdom Viridiplantae; phylum Streptophyta; class Magnoliopsida; order Poales; family Poaceae; genus Hsuehochloa; species Hsuehochloa calcarea. The sequence continues at coordinate 52,016 of JAYEVG010000031.1, read as the reverse complement.
TATTCAAGAGTTCCAGAAACTTGCTACATCAATGGTTGCAAACAAAGAGGTCCCAACAAATTTCCAACCTCCTGATCTATTGGACAAGCAAATTGAGCTCCTCCCAGGTGTTATATTTGACTCGACTCCTCGTGGTGTGAAGTTTGGAGATGCCAGCTCGGATGTTCCTGCAAACTCAACCTTCAATAAGGGCAGTACTGTGAGCGCTACATTCTATTCGGCCTGTCCAAGGAATGACCTTCTTACTGATGGTACCTTCTCACTCGTTGAGAAGCTAGATGGCGGCAATTGGATTCCTGTCTATGACGATGATGATTGGTCATTGCGTTTCAAGTGGTCAAGGCCTGCAAAGTTGAGTCCAAGAAGTTTTGCAACGCTGGAGTGGACCATTCCTGAAGATGCTGCCTCTGGTGTTTACAGATTGAGGCATTTTGGTGCCTCTAAGGAATTATTAGGGTCCATCAAACATTTTACGGGGACCTCCCGCGCATTCGCACTGCATTAGGCAGTAGTACACTATTGCTTTTCATGGCACACCTATCACAATCTACGACTGCCACTTTTTTAGATTGAAAATTAGTCACTGCACCTACACAATTTCCCCCTTGGTTTTTACTTGTATTTGAGGGTTGTATAACCTTGCCCCATCATATAAGACTAATGTCCTTATGGTTAAGCTCCAATGAAAAAAATATATATAGCTTGTACATAGTATACTGTCGATATTGAACATGGTTCATATGATCTCACTTGAGGCATAATGGTAGTAGATCTCTCCCATATCCCGCTGACTTATATGATGTACGCACTGTCTTTGCATCTGTATGGAGTACACTAGGGGATCTAGTAATCTGAACGATGTTAGTTGCTCTGATGTGAACTTTCCAGGGCCTGTCTCTCCAGAACGAGCCGAACCGTGCTGTCCTACGGGACGAAATGGAAACGCTCGTCTGAAAGCAAATGTGCTGAAGGTGCACATTTTGTAGCGGCAAAGCTGTCCGAAATACTGCAGAAGTCTGTGGATGGGCTGGCCCAGCGGCTTCGGCGGAAAGATTAGCCGAACTCAAAATAGCAGCCGGACATTATACCACCTGGGAAAACACCTTTAGGAAGCCCCGCCCACTAATATTATCCACGCAACATTTTTAACTGGGAAGATGTACGTGAGAAGCCGAAAAACCTAAATCTAGATTAAGCGTCTGTAATTGGTAATTAACAGTAACTAAAATACGGATAATTGAAAACAAGTTTTAATCGCCTCAGCGAATATAAAAGATAGGCACCACACACACCATCAACACATTTCCATATATAAATTTCACATCAAGAGTTCAGCAACATAAATTGCACCTGAACGTAATTCCATTCAAGCAAATTAGAAATATTAATATCAACTCAAAGCAACTGCCATAATTCAGTGCAACAAATTAAGATCAGGTCTTTTACAATCCAGAATAATTTACAAAACAATAATAAAATCTTTGCATTGCATATCGCCAAAGCCCTCCTTGTATCTTGGTCCATTGATCGCCACCATCAATCTTTTCCCCACCATCCAAAACACGCACACATACCCTTCCAACCAAGCCCTTTAGATAATAGCAAGCATAGTATTATTAAAAGGAAGATCGGAAGAAAGAGAAGATTGCCGTCAGATTTCACGTAGGTCACTTAGGCTTCCCGACCATCCTAAGGTAGTGGCACCATCTCACCTTCCGTGGGTCTCATCACCCGTCAATTTTAAAACCCGCTACCCGCATTTTACCGACTTACCTCCATCCGAAGAAACATATGAAAACCAACTCAAAACCCACCTTTGGACCAATGGTCCATAAGCCTGCAACAGTAGAAGCATCCTTTGGACCAAAGGTCTATCAGCATTATCCAACCCAACAGTAGAATGTGATAGATAAAGGGATAAGAGCCAACCCACAGAAGCTCATCCCCCCAGGCAATGCATTCACTGCGCATCACAAAATATCAAGCACAGGAGAGCCAGCTCAATGCCAACCTTCTATAGGCCGAAGCCAGCCCTCAAGAGTTCATCCCCTAGCCAGCAGTTCATTCATTCTCCCCAGCCAGCAGTTCATCCCCCCAGTCAGCACTCAGAACACCCCAGTCAAAGCTTTTCAAGCCTCCCAAACACCTCATGCCATCCACAACCCATAGGTGAGAGCAAAGAGCAAACCTCACCCCACCACTGCCAAGCAACCGCAGCCACAAGAGAAGATATGAGGATCAGGAGGCCAGGAGCCAGAAGACGAAAGGAGCAAGAGGCGACAGCAACAACAGTGTACGACCACAGCCATCATCACCAAACCTCATTGCCTTTTTCCCAAAACAAGTCCGACAAAGATAACCCACTTTTGTAGCCATTCCCATTTTTGGCTAAAGCCAAACCCACTGTTATACAGTTAGTTTTGGCATCACAAGAAGGGGTTTTGGGGAGGAGTAGAGAGAAAAACAGGTTATTTTACCACAAGCTTGCAGTAGCAAATCTAGAGCCACTATAGTCACCATCCATCTCCCCACCGTGCCTATAATCCACATCCATCCATTATGCATGCATAAGAGCATCCAACCAACATCAGTGTATAAATCAAGCATCAAATTAATGAACCAAGCTCAGCATACCAAAAACCAAGTTAATAGAGGAAAGAAGAAAAAGGGGAATAAGGTCCTGTAGGAACCAAGCCACGGTCAGTCGAGCCGCACGAGAGGACCGGGCCAATCCGAGAGCCAGAGGGAGGAGCTTCGGCCGAAGCAACCACATGAGAAGAAATGGAAGGAAAGAGATTGGGGAAAAGAAGGGAGTGAAGAAGAAGCCAATCACCAGAAGGAGTTGGCTGAATGAGGTTAAGGTAGCCAGTCGTGTAGTCAAAACCTTCCGACCAGTAGTGTAGTCGAAACCCTTCGACCAGGTAGTCGTAGGTGAACAGTACTCGTAGGTGAGCAGTACTTGTAGATGATCAATACTCGTAGGTGAGCAGTACTCGTAGGTGAGCAGGTTTCGTAGATGAGCAGTACTCGTAGGTGTGCAGGTTTTGTAGATGAGCAGTACTCGTAGGTGAGCAGTACTCGAAAAAATCTACCCCGAGTCTATTTAGGTAATTAGATAACGCGAGAACTTGAATAAATTTGATTAGGCATATTTGCATGAATATAATTTGATAGACTTAGTTGTATGCAAGTGCGAGTAGTATTTTAGAGCAGTACTCGTAGGTGAGCAGTACTCGTAGATGAGCAGTACTCGTAGGTGAGCAATACTCGAATGAAATCTACCCCGAGTCTATTTAGGTAATTAGATAACATGAGAACTCGAATAAATTTGATTAGGCATATTTGCATGAATATAATTTGATAGACTTAGTTGTATGTGAGTGCGAGTAGTATTTTATTTTTGTGCGATAGAAAACGAGTTTCGACAACCTCGATCCCAGAGCGGGTAGACTGTAGAACCACCTTTAGGGTAATGACACGGGGCGCCGCAATGTAGTAGTTTTGTACCAATACCAATGAACTCTGCAACATTTTTAACTCGAAAGATGTATGGCATGCTTCTCTGTATACTAAGATTGTCAAAGTTTATCATAATTTTTTTTGCCAGCTTAAAATTATCAAAATTAAAGCCACACTTTGGATAGTAAAAGGGAGTTTTGCGACACTTTTTTTAGTCATTGATGCATGGGACCCGCGTGGCAGAAAAGGAATCTTGCTATAGGTATGCTACAAACTAAACGGGTGCTTAACTTAGTCAAATTTGGCTAACTCAGAGTGTGATAAGGTGTGGTTACAAAACAAAAAAACCCTAGTAGTTTGGTACCCATACTAATACAAATGAACTGTAGTTTGGAGAGCTCTCTAAGAAAAATGAATCAGAAAACGGAGACATGTGCTGGTACGGGAAAAGGGCGCATTTGCTCATTCAGGATGCACATGAACTTCACATCAATTATGTAAAATTTTTAGAGATGACCTCTTGGTGAGGTGGTCGAGTTGTGGTTGTACAACTTTACTCACTAAAGTTCAAATTCTGATGCTTACATCTATGCACACGCAAGTGTACTTCAATAAGAACTTTATGAGGTTGTTGACCTCTCTATTTCTAGGCATGTGATGTGTGCGCATGATGATGTATTTGCGTGTGTCTTTTTTGTTATCAAAACAAATGTAGAAGTTTTATGGGAAAAAGTTTTATTTCTGCAAGTATCAGGAAAAAATTATTGTTTCTTAATGGGACCCAGTCACAAGAGAACTAACTTTGTTTTTCCAAATGTCTTCTTGGTTTTTGAACCGATAGAATACGTGACGCATGGTACTTTAGGGGGGGGGGTGTAAATTGTGCAAACAACACTAACTTATTCTTGTGCAATGACCCCCTTTCTATTTTTACCTTGAGTTAGGTCTGCTAATGGATTGAAATTCAACCTAAATCCACCCGACCCACTTCATTGTACCACGTCAACTCAACTCAACTCAACTCAGATCAGCCTACTACTCCACCTCCAAAACCCAACTCAACTCATATACAACTAGATACCTGGCGCGCATTTGCGCGCTCTGGATATTTAGTAGTAAAAGAAGTTATGTTTAAGTATGGATCTATAAAATAGTTGATGAAAAAGTATTTTTATAGACAATTTCTATGCAACAAAAGATGTGACAGATGTGTTTTTGATAGGTTGGGGCTACTGGATTGTGCAAGAGTAAGGATGAGCCTTTTAGTAGGATATATATAAAAGTTGGGTATGGAGCAAGACTGTATGAAAGTAACGAATTGATGTAATTATGTAACAGGAAGGATATGTAGTGTCTGATTCTATATGATGAGCCTCAAGTATGGTGCGGTGCATAGTACGAAGCAATTAGTTAGAAATGAAGTCAAGAATTGATAGACTAAAAAAGAGAAACTATGAGTTGACTAATAGCAACAAAGGTGATCGAGAGTAAAAGGCGTGTGTACATTGTAGGTGGTAAATATTGTATTGTTAAGTTTGTTTTAGGTAGCGATGTGAATATATACATAATACATAGTTGGGCTGCATTAACATAAAGCAGATAGCACTAGTGCTATTAATAGGCAGAATACATAGAGGGCGACATAAGAGGAGGAAGCAAAAGTTGTGGCATGGTAGGTCGTAGAAGACGTTGCTGGAAGAACATAGTGATGTTGCGAGAAGAACATCGACAACTTGTTTACTTTGAGTAGAGATAAGTTAGGGTGAATGTAGTTGATTAATATTAGCGTCTTTAACACTATAACAAAGTGATGTTTAAATATAAAGAATAATATGTCCGCTTGTTAAGAGGCTCTAAGAATTGTACCTGTTTAAATCTTTTTTGGTGGAGCGAGTCTTACCAGAAGATGTAGAACCTGTAACATCTGCTGTTGGAGTCGAAGGTGAGCTGCGTAATAGAAGTGGTGTAAGCAAGATGCTGTCTAAATAGGGGAAAACAAAGAAGTGCAAAATGAATTTGTAGGTAAAATATGAGATACTAAGAAGTATGCGACGGGAAAAATGTGTTGGTTATGTAGTGTTTTATTGTAAAGTAGGGTAAAACTTGTTGAGTTGTGCACTATTTATTTATTTATTCTGGAAGGTAGCTATTAATACAGAATGGAGTGCAGAGGTAGTAGTTTGTAACAATTGTAACATGAGGATGTGTATCGATTTTTTGTACCGTAGTAAGCATTAGTAGGGTTATAAAAAAAGTGTATTATATTTGGTATGTTTTTTTTGTGTTCTGTGTGTAATAAGGAAAGGTAATCTATTTGAGAAGATATGTGCTTAAGTAAATAGTAGCCTTTTTTGTATAGGGAGGGGTGTTTGTTAAATGTACCGATTGAGAGGTGGTAATGTAAAAAATGTATATGAATGGATAGTATTGTGGTGGAATATATTGTAATACCCCAAAAGTAATCGGCGTATTAGAAGAAGTTTCAGAAGGAGCTAATGGGAAAATCTGAATCGGCGGGGGGTTTTCAGCGATCTTCCGACAACCTAGGCCTGGGCCGCAGCCCAGGAGGGGCCCATGAGAGAGGCCAACCAAGGGGGGGTTTTTTCCTCATCCCCAAACCCTAGCCTATCCCCTCTCTCTCCCCACTCCCCTCCCCAAGCCGCCACCCCCTACTCCCCCTCTCCAACCGGCCGCCACCCTCCCCCCTGTCGTACGTCAGACTTGTTCGTCAGATTTGGGTAAGTTCCGTACGTTTTCCGATCTTCCCACCTCTTAGAAAGTTGTCGCCCTTGATCTTAGCTTTCTTTAGGCACCGAGATCATTTGATTTGGAGTTACGGTTTAGGAGATATGGTAGTTTTACCGCGACTGTCCTAGACAGCTGATGTGTTTTGACAGATTTTCTTGTCGGGCTATTATGAATTACTTAGAGGCCGAATCTCGGGTTTTCGTCTCCTAGAGTTATGTTCCTGGTTTCCTTAGCTTTCTTTTGGCACTGAGATCACGAGATTCCACCCTGTGGTTTAGGGGATATGAATTTTTTAACCGCACACTACTCTGTCTGTCAGAGATTTTGGAGACTGTCAGTTGCTCGTCGGTTTTGATCTAGTTACAGTCAGATTCAGAACTCCCACCCAAATAGGTTATTGTAGCCCTTTAAATTATCTTTCCAAGTTGATAAAGATCACCTTCATTGGATCAGTAGAATAAAAGTTAAGTCATTTTCTTTACCACTGTTCTGAAATCTGGGCAGATATCTGTTAGTGTTTTCAACTGTTATTTACGCCACTGTTTTGGCCGAATCAAAGGATTCCACCAACTAGAGTTTCGTAGCCTGTTACTTTAAGAGTATTTGAGCACTGGTTTCAAGTTATTCGGAGTTACAGATATTTAATTACGATTTTTCTCGTACTGCTGTTCAGAAGGGCTGATATTGGCTGATTAGTTAATTCGTCATTTTGAGTTTTTGGTTTTGTTGATTAGATAGAGGGTTATGGTAAAACGCTTGTAGCCACGTCCTGTCTTGTTATTCTTATTTCGAATGAATATTTGTGTAGACGGTGGGGCAGGGAGTGGAGAAATTCCGTCGTTGCCTCCTAACTCGTCACAGCGCGGAAGGCAAGTACATGGTAGAGTGGTGAACAATGGGTTGTTCACCATGATCATTGATGTTACTTATCATGCTATTTATTATGCTTTCGTTCAGCATATTCTTATACATGATATTGATGACCTTGAGTGTATGAGACTATGATATTGAGATAATGAGGAGGAGATATTGAGTTAATGAGATGGACTATGTTGATGAATAAATAAAGATGTCGCATCATTTACATTCATCATGACAGGGGTTGCATGAGCCAGGTCGGTGAGAAAGTCATGTAACTATTCCGGTGAGGTCGGTGAGAACGTTACATGACTAGCCCGGAGAGCTCTAGATGAAATCCTACTTTGGTGGGGACTTCACGGGAGTGAAGGATAGAGTGTGTCATCGACGGGTGAACACTCCGCTATACCCCAGATATCGGTGATGAGATGCATATGAGCATGAGCATGTTGGTGCATCGCATATCTAAGTAAATTGTTAAATTATGCAACTTTACCTATATGAAATGTGGCTTGTTTGTTTGAGAATGACAATGGCATTAACTAAATGGATGATGATGATAGCTTTGATTATGGTTAATAAACTATTGTTTATGGCTTTATTATGTATTTGCTGAGTCTTGGACTCATTCTTGCTCTATTGTTGTTTTTAGGTGACCAAAGGATGACGTTTTACTCGGAAGGGCTAGCGCACTTGGAATCATGCACTTCACCCAATTATTTGATTCATTGGACATGAGAAACTTTTAGAATAACATGAATATTTATATCTAGGACATGATGGTATTGAATAACCATAGATGCTTGGTTTATGTTAATCTTGGTTTATTATTTTGCTATGCTCCTAGGTCTAATTTATCTATGAGTATCATAGTGTTATGCTTGTGTTAATGCGACCCGTGGATGGGTTTTAATATTGTTATGCTTGCTGAAGTTTTATAGTAAGTTGATGTAAATTTGATGGTTATAGTAGTTTAGTGGCGTTCTAAGCTCAATGTTGGGCTGGGGTGTTACAAATGGTATCAGAGCATCAACCTTCGCTGCACGGGCGCGTGCGGGACAGGGGCGCGGGCATATGGCGCATGACACATGTGGGCCCGGAGTGGACACATGGCATGGCATATGTGCCGGCACTGGACGCACGGACGTGTACCGAGGGGTGGTTCTGGGCATTTGCCGCGTATGCGGTTTGCTGCCGAGGGCGTCAGCCCTTAAGGGGGGGGGTGAATGTAATACCCCGGCCTGCTCGTAGCGTGGCCCATGTGGCCCATGAGGAGTTGTGTGGTGGGATTAGTCCCATATTGCTTGTCTCAAGTGAGTTGTAGTTGTATATAATGCCTGTTGGATCCAAACGTAGCACCTCCGGGTTAACCCTTTTACACGAAGCGAGGACGAAAGTGTAAGTGAGGTGTTATGTGTGCGCGGGTCCGCCCCACGGTGGGCTGGGCATTGAGCCGAATTTGGGTCAGGGTGTTACAGTTGGTATCAGAGCGGGCTTCAGGTCCGTGGTGAATAGATTAATAACTTATTTAACCTAAAATTGCTAAAACTTATTTTAGGACTTGTAAAATAAACCAAAATTTGATAATGGTTAATTAACTTAAAATTTTGACACACTGGTGCACAGTAGGATGGGAATGGGATGAGTATCGCATTTACGCTTCCGTTATGTTGTATTGATGATTTATGTTATGAATTGGTTCTGACTACTTATGATTTGATTATGTGATTGCTATGGGTCATGATAGTCGAGAGGTAGAGATTGTGGTTGTGGTCATATGCATGGCCAAGTTATATCACCGTTTGTTGTATGATAGTGGTGAAGTGTTTACATCGGGTAACTTAGTTACAGGTGTTGAGGATATGTTTCTTTAGAAAAGTTATTTTATTCCTTGAGTTTGAATTTGATTATTCCTGTTATAGTTGCGGTTGATGAATTTTCTTGGGTTAGTATTTACAATGCAGTTGATGTATTTTCATTGGTCTTTGTTGGTTCTATTAAGTTATTATTTGTTCTCCGGTCGTTGATCCGTTGTTGTTTCTTGTGAGCGTCGTTAATTTGCAAGGTTGATCTTTTCATGAGAGATCCGCCTTTCTTGTTGGGAAAAAATGACTCATTTGTTAGCTTGGTATTTTGGATAACGAAAGTTTTCTTTTCAAGTCCTTTAACATGTGGAAGCTTTGACCCAATGTATTTCTTTTGGGTATTTTGAGTATTGAAGTTGAATGCTTCTCTGTTATAAAAGAAAATATTAAAACCCTTTAGCAATGTCTTGTTGTGGTTAAGTTAAAGGTTGTAATTAAATAAATTAATGGATATGGTATGGGTTATCAAGTTGGAGTCAGTAGTGTGGTGTATAATCAATCTTAACCAAGAACCTTGGAAGGAAAGTTGATTAACTTGATGGTATCATGTGGTAGTTCTTGATGAACTATGATTAATAGTATGGCTATACCTAATTGGATTAAAAGGAGTTATTAAGAATTGTAGAACATTGATGACTGGTATGATCATTAAAATTATTTAGTTTTGCTAAACTTGTTGGATTAGTTGGTCTCAAAGGATTAATCTTCTTGTGTGGGAAGGAAAAGTTGGGGAGATGCTAGATTATTACCATAGTGGATATTAATCTTGGAGTTATCTTATCTGTAGATACTAGATGATTTTATATTATGGAAGGAGTTTCTAGATAGTTATTTTAACTAGAATAATTGGACGAATTTGGTTGCAGAGTTGTTGAGACTTTTTGATCGATAAAAGGCTATGATTTTGAAAGTTTTGTCGGGATTTTGCACCGAAATATGAATATGAGGATGGACAGTTGAACATGTATTTGTGATTGTTCATGTGATTTGTAACACCCCGTTTTCAAACTCGAGTTTGTGTTTCAAATGTGTTGACATTTTCAAAATTTCAAATTCTATTTGCATCTCCTCTTTTCGGTTTTGGGGGCCTTCACCCAATCCAGCTGACCCTCTTTTTCCCCACAGGCTCACCATTTCTAGCCCAAATGCCACCCCCTTCTCCCAGTGCGGCCTGCGCTCGGCCCGCCCGCTTTCTCTCTGGGTTCGCCCGACCTCCTCTTTCCCACCTTGGCTCGGCCCACCTCTCCCGAGCCATTCTCTCCTCTCTCTCCAGCCGCCTGCTTTCTCTCCGGCGGGCGTCAACGCCAACTCTGCCGCCATCAATTCCGCCACACCGTCACCCTCCTCTGTCATCACTTCCCTGCGACGGCCATCCCACGCCATGCCGCCGCTCCAATCGCTCCAAAGAGCACACACGGCCATACCGAGCTCCTCGAACTCAGCGTCGCCGGATTCTCTCCCACGGACCCCGCCTTTTTGGTCGCCTACAAGAACCCCAAGCCCCTTCTACCTCCCGCTCCGCTCCCTTGCTCCTGTAAGCTCCAGCAGCATTCGCCGAGTTTCCCCTTTCTGGCCGAGCCACTCCACCACCGGTCCCCCTCCTCCGGCGAGCTCCGGCGCCGCCACCCCGTCACCGTGCGCCACCACCACCCAGAGTGCTCCCCCAAGCTCAAGTCTCCGGACCCGTAGCTCGGATCGGCTTCATCTTCCCGCCCCGGCCGCCTCTCTCGCCGATCTCCCAAGACCGCCGCCTCCGCCGCCATTGTTGGCTGTAGCCGAGGAGGACCTCGCCGACCCCGTGCCTCCCGATCTCGTCAAGTGCACCTCACCTCCTTCCCACCTCCGGCCGAGCTCTGCCGCCTTACCTACGGCCGCGCCGCCGCTCCGGTCGAACTCCGGCGCCGTCGCCACCACCACCGGGACCGCCTCACCGAGGGGAACCCATTTTGGGTAACCCCCGGCGCCGCCGCCCCTCCCTCCGCCGGCGACAAGCCGCGCCGCTCCCGGTTCTCCCCCTGGACGCGCGTTGTCGGACGCCGTCAACAGGAGCCGATTTTGTCAAACGACATCGTGTGCGCTTAATCGTTAATCTCGCTTTAATTAGCCCTAAGTGTCAACTTGTATCAGCGACGTGTGGCCCGCCAACAAGAATGGCAAGGGTTAACACTGGTTTTTGTTTTCTTTCACCGACATGTGGGCCCGAGTGCTATTCCGTGAACCAGTGAACCGTGGACTCGGCGCACGCTGTTGGCCTTCGGCCCACGTAACAGTGCGCGTGCACCGGAGCCCCTGTGTACGCCCGACACGTGTCGCCTCCAGATTAAACCAGCAATTTCTGTTTTTCTTTTCTATTGTAAAACCTGTTGCAAACTTCAAAAATCCATAACTCTCTCATTATAACTCCAAAAATTATGAATCTTTTTCCTAAAATTTTCTAAAATCAAGATCTTGCTAATGGCACTGGTCTTGTTTAATTTGGAGTTCATTTGCTTGGTGTTATGTATTTATTTGCTCTCTTTTCTTTTTGTGTCTTTCCGGTACATCGTTCGAGTAGGGTTCGAAGAAGCGGAAGACCCCACCTCGGACCAAAGACAAGAAGACCTAGACCCTCTACCTATATCCAAGGCGAGTCAACACTTTGATCATATTGATCCCACATTTTATGCAAAATTATATTCTGTTAAAGTATCAAATTGCATGCTTTAATTTTTATGCAAATGTATGTCAAATTCTCTAAGGTAGTTACAATGCCTATTTGTTGAATATTAAATTAATATGCCATTCCCTTGAAAGTTGAACTCCCAGTATCCATGTCACCCTAGTAAATATCTGGTAACATACTAGTTATAGGTCGTACTTAAATGCCACGCTAGACTTGTTTAAGTACCGGGGTATTATCTACCCCAACTCACCATCCTCTTTATCATAAAAATTGTTTTGGGCAGTCATTGGGGAGAATGACTGAGTTGGTTGGATAATTTATTTTATACCTCTCCAAAACTCTAAAATCTGCTAATACCCATCTGGGCGGATGGAGAGAATGGTGGGTGCCGTCGTGCACGAGAACGTTAGGTATGTGGTAAGAACCGCCTGATAACCTTAAGGACTTAATCTGTGATGACCTCTTATTGTAAAACAAGACACCACAAGTCTATAATGGTGTCGACTGCTAACTAATTGGTGTTCACCGCACGAGCCGCACCATCGAGGGCTCTCAATACCGTGAGCCCAAGAGGCTACGTATTGGGGAATGTAACTTACGGACCCTAGGCGTAAGTTGCATGGCGCAAGAGGGGTCAGGCGTAGCGGTTGTCGGTCCCACGGATCGACACCCGCTCAGTGAAACCTTAGCGGTGCAAGAATATCGAGGATGCCTTGGAAAGGCCTTGTGGTAATCTACCCTTGATTCACATGTCTACTAAACGTGTGTATATATCAAGCGATTATCTCTTGTGGGTAAAGATGTACAATCTCCGCAGAGAATAAAATCGTTTCGAATAGTAGTGCCTACGGTCAAGGGCGCAAAGTGAGCTCATAAGAGTTAGTTCTATTTCAAAAACTTTGGTGGGTGGGATGAAAAATGTGCGGGCTCACCTAGCCCTTGATTGGTTTTTCCCGGGTATTCTTACCCTGTTGGTAATAGGTGGGTATGACCACCAAAGAAAAGAAGCATGAGACAGAGTTTCCGATGGAGGGAACCTCTCTTTATTATCAATCTTGCACAATTAATCTCCTTAAAAATGCAAATTTGGTCCAAATGCTAAGTGACAGGATTTTCTAATATCTCAGATTTATAAATATTGCTTTACGCAAATAAAAGAACCGAGCCTTCCTTGATAAACGTGCATGATTATTATTGCATCGTGGTGTCGGCTCATGAGCACGGTAGTTGTGCTCACCTCGCTCTTCCCAAAACTCTTCGATGATCCGACCAAGGAGATTACGCATATTATGAGGATCCGTAAGCCGATGGACCAGATGCGATGAGGAGTAGTCTAGTTCTCAGTAGTTTAGATCTCGCCTGATCTAGTAGACTTGTTGGTACTTGTGTATAACTAATATTATCCGGCTCTTTGATAATATTAGTCATACACAAAACACCCGATCATTGCACTCGTGGTGAGATGTGCCCCATCCCCTTTGCTTCATTGTAGCCACGATCTTTTGTGATGTAATATATTTGCTTTGACGCCCTTCAGAAAAACTTGACCGACGCGGTCTATGTTACCTTGACTATCTGTAATATATGTGTTGGTCTTATTTCACGCTTGTATGAGATGATACAGTAATGTACCTGTGAGTACTACCTACTGATCCAGGGAGTAGTACATGGTTTCACAGAGGATTCGGGTTACGAAATCCGGGTCCGACAGAGCTGGTATCAGAGCATACGACCGTAGGAGTCTTAGTTAGACTGGACGAGCCTAAGGACTTGAGTTCTATTTTCGAAACCTAAGAAAACTTTTGCAAAAATATCAAGTATTATTGCTTTACTCATCACTCTTAGTTCTGTACTTACCCATATTTTCATTTGTTTACTGACTTGTCTCTTGTTTCAAAAATTGTAGATGGCTGCCCCTTCGTCGGATGGACCCTGGGACTACTACTCTCACGCAGGGGACGAAGGGCAATATGCGGAGCTCCTTCACAATCGATGCAAGATTTTGGGTTCACCCGTCCTCCACTCTACAGAGGCCGGACGACGAGGGTCTTGGACCGCGAGTCTTGGATCGTGGAGGTTTTCCTCTACGCCAGGACCGGCGAGTTCAACCCCCACACCTTCCAGGGCGACGCACCTCGCCACAGCTGCCACGACGCGATCCAGACGCCGCTGTCGCCAAAGACCACCGCTGGCCGGGCTATACGAGGATCTCTTGTTGAGGTCCCCTTCGCTTCTTTCCGTATCTCCCGACGGAGAGCAGACCGAGGTCTTCGACGCCGAGGACAACGACCGCTTGACCCAAAGAGTCCGGCTTACTCGAGCCATGACGGCGACTATCAACGCCGCCATGGAGGAGGTGGCCCAGCACAGGATGTTGCTCACTGGCAGTTATGCCCACTCAGACACCCTCCGCAACAACCTGATCAGGACCGACGAGGCCCACGCCACGCCGTCCAGAGAGGGACGCCGCTCGCAGAGTTGGCGCGTCTCACCGCCACCACCACCGCCCCAGCTCCGCCGCCTCCGGCGTCGGGACACTCGATCGGCCTCCCTCTCACGAGGAGGACAAAGACGCATGAGTGTGCGACGCCATCCGCCGCTCCGCATCGTCATTGGAGAGTCCACCAGTGACGCACTCCGCTCCGCTCCCGACGCCAAAGATCGGTAGCGACCGCCTCCCGCTACTTCGCCATCCTTCACCAGAGCCGCTCCGTGCCGTTCTCCGGCAATCGCGCAGCTTGCGGCGATCGGACTGTAGGTGGAGTAGTCCGCTTAGAATAGGTTAGTGGCGGTGCTTGCTAGGAAGTCTTTTGGTTGCAAGCACTCTTTTGCTCTTTTCTTTTGTAGATTTAATGTTTGTAATCGCATCATGGCTTGGCATGGCCTATATGTCGTGTTCTAAAGTCATGTAATGTTTAACTCCTTAATGTAATGCGCCATTATGGACCTTGTGTTGTATTTATTTGATCTTGTTTCATTGAGTTCTTTATGTTGTTCTAGAGGGCTAGCCAACCCTCGTATAACCCCCCTTTAGTTCTCGAGCCTCGCTTTTTCTTCGATGCCTCCCGGAAGAGTCAGCTGCTTGCTCCCCATGAGCCTTTGCAAGAGGTCGTGGAAGAGGCGTGGAAATGGCCAAGGTCGTGGTCAAGAACAGGATCTCGCCACCGCCACCACCAAAGAAACCCGACCATGGCCCAAGTAATGCAAGAAGAAACTCGGATTCTGCAAGCCTTGTTGAGCGATCAAGAAGTCGGACCACGGCCGCACTTCAAAACTCGCGGACTTTCTTCGCACTAGGCCACTTACCTTTGCAGCGGCAAGTGAGCCTCTTGAAGCAGAGGACTGGCTCCGTGATACAGAGAAGAAGCTTCGGTTGGCCCGTTGCTCAGAAGAAGACAGGGTGGACTTTGCCACCCACCAGCTCAAAGGAGCCGCAGCTGCATGGTGGGACAATTACCTTGCCACTGTGCACTCGACAAAGACACCACGTAAGAAGAAGAAGAGGAAGTCGAGCGGACATAGCATCATCTTCAGCAGGAATCACCAAACCACGCATCGCAGAAGAGGTAACGAAATCCCCAAGTGGGAGTCAAGTCGATTGGCAACCAATTCCGTGGGCTGAATTCAAGTCAGCTTTCAGAGCAAACTTTGTGCCAGCTGGCACGATGAGGTTGAAGAAAAACGAATTCAGGTCTCTTAAGCAAGGCAACCTGTCAGTGAATGAGTATCTCACTAAGTTCAATCACTACCGCTATGCCCCAAAGACATAGCAAATGAAGAAGAAAAGATTGACCGCTTTATTGAAGGTATGCGTGAGGAGATGAGAGGCCAACTCATTCTTCACGACTACTCCGACTTCTACCACCTCATCAATAAGGCCCTGATACTGGAAAATGAGAAGAGGACCGCAGAAGCTAGCCGCAAGCGCAAGCTAGCTTTTCAGAAGCCACAGGGCAGCTATCCTCAGAGGACCCCTTTTCAAGGCAGCACCTCCTTCAGACCCCCTGCCGCTGTGCCACAGAAGACCGCAGTTTCTACCCCGCGTACTCAAGGAAGCGGTTTCCACAACCTTCGCCCCATCACACTCGCGCAGATCAACCTGCGGTGATCTTCGTTGCTATAGTTGTGGAGAGAAGGGGCATTTTGCTAATAGATGCCCACACCGTCAGAATACCGCTGCAAAGACTAAACCAGAGCCGCCTTGAGATCGTGCCAAGGATCCGCCCAAGCAAGAGTTTCCAGTCATCTCAAGCCTCAAGGTCTACTCCGACACCGAGCCGTGGCCGTGTGAACCATGTCACAGCAGAGGAGGCTCAGGAAGCCTCAGGAGT
The DNA here is from genome assembly GCA_036346395.1 of Hsuehochloa calcarea. Taxonomy (NCBI): domain Eukaryota; kingdom Viridiplantae; phylum Streptophyta; class Magnoliopsida; order Poales; family Poaceae; genus Hsuehochloa; species Hsuehochloa calcarea. The sequence goes on along the minus strand of JAYEVG010000031.1, from coordinate 36,093 downwards.
GCTAATGGGTACGTTCTCTGTTAATTCAGTACCTGCACAAGTTTTATTTGATTCTGGAGCTTCGCACTCGTTTGTTTCAAGGAAGTTTGTTGAAAGGCTTAAGTTGCCAACCTTTGAGTTAAAGAAACCTGTGGTGCTAAGTTCACCCGGGGGATCTCTCTTTGCTACCTCGATCACCCAAAGTAGAGATTTCCTTGAAAACTCGATTTCTAGCAACCTCATTGTGCTAGAATCCCAAACTCGATATCATCCTAGGGATGGATTGGTTGGCCAGATACCATGGATTAATAGACTGTGCCAACAGAAAGGTGGTGCTCACCAAGATTCCAGGGATCGTAATAGAAGTTAGTGTGGACCGTTCCTCCCCTTCTGTTTTCTTGGTCCACCACCTGGAGGAGTTGTCCCTAGAGACAACACCCGTAGTCCAAGCTTACCCCGATGTCTTTCCAGAAGAATTGCCAGGCATGCCGCCAGATAGAGATGTTGAGTTTGTGATCAACTTGAAGCCAGGAACAGCTCCAATTGCCAAAAGACCTTATCGGATGACCGTCGATTTAACCGAAGAACTCAAAACCCAGCTCGAAGATCTACAGGAAAAAGGATTTATCAGGCCTAGTTCTTCTCCCTGGGGTTCACCAGTGCTCTTTGTAAGGAAGAAGGATGGCTCCGCCAGGCTGTGTGTGGATTACAGGGGACTTAATGATGTTACAATTAAAAACAAGTACCCCCTGCCCCGCATTGACGACTGCTTGATCGATTATCGAGCCGCAGCTTTTCTCAAGGTAGACCTAAGGTCCAGGTACCATCAACTCAAGATCGTAATTGAGGATATTCCTAAGACGGCTTTTACCACCGGTATGGCTGCTTGAGTTCACTGTAATGCCGCTTGGTTTAACCAATGCACCGCTTACTTCATGAACCTCATGAATAAAGTATTCATGGACTACCTGGACAAGTTTGTGGTCGTATTCATAGACGACATCTTGATCTACTCTAGGACTCAAGAAGAGCATGCCCATCATCTGCAATTGGTCCTAGAAATGCTGAGGGATCACCAGCTTTTGCTAAGTTCAGCAAATGTGAATTTTGGCTCCAGAAGATAAGTTTCTGACATGTTGTATCCACGGAGGAATTGTCAGAGACCCATCCAAAGTCGGTCAGAATCGAATGGAAGCACCGCATCGGTTTGTAGTGCGTAGTTTTCTGGCTTGGCGGATATTACTGACGCTTCATAGAAGGGTTCTCAAAGATCTCAAGCCGATGACCCAACCGCTAAAAAGGAAAAGAAGTATGATTGGACCAAAGCTTGTGAGCAGAGTTTCCAAGAATTAAAGAAGAGATTGACTTGCACTGTGCTTGTTCTACCGCACATACATCAGACTTGAAGTCTATTGTGACGCCGCGCCAAGGGCTTGGATGTGTCCTCATGCAAGGAGGAAAAGTGGTAGCCTATGCCTCCGCACAACTCCGCCCTCATGAAGACAACTACCCAACTCATGATTTGGAGTTAGCAGCAGTAGTGCATGCCCTAAAAATTTGGCGGCACTACTTAATCGGAAATCATTGTAACATTTACACTGACCATAAGAGTCTCAAGTACATCTTCACTCAATCAGATCTCAACCTTCGGCAAAGAAGATGGCTAGAGCTAATAAAGGACTACAATTTGGATGTTCATTACCATCCCGAAAGGCTAATGTGGTCGCGACGATTGAGCCGCAAGTCCTCATCGCAATAATGTCTTGGCTCAAGAACGCAATGGAGCTCCACAAGGATTTTGAAAGGCTCAACCTTTGGTTGATAGAACAAGGTGCCACGGATGCCGTGGAAGCACGTCCAACTCTAGAAGATCAGATCAAGACCGCCCAACTAGGACATTCTGGAGTCCAGAGATTCAAGCAACTCATGGCAGAAGGAAAGGCCCCGAAGTTGATTGAAGATTCGCAAGGAATCCTATGGTTTGAAAGACGCCTCCTTGTTCCCCACCAAAAGGAACTCAAGGACCTGATTCTGAAAGAAGCCCACAACCAAAGTTATACTGCACTCACCAAAGACCAAGATGTATCAAGACTTGAAAACTTTGTATTGGTGGCCGCGAATGAAAAGAGACATAGCAGAGTATGTAGCTTGTTGTGATGTATGCCAGCGTGTCAAAGCCGAACATCAAAGGCCCGCAGGATTGCTTCAACCACTGCAAATACCCCAATGGAAGTGGGAAGAAATCGGAATGGATTTCATTACAGGTTTGCCTCGAACCAAATCTGGGTATGACTCAGTGTGGGTCATAGTGGATAGACTGACTAAAGTGGCTCATTTCATCCCGGTAAGACAACTTTCAAAGGGGACAAATTGGCCGAGTTGTATATGGCTCGCATTGTATGCCTGCATGGAGTACCCAAGAGGATAGTCTCAGATCGAGGTTCTCAATTCACCTCGCATTTCTGGGCTAGTTTGCATGATGCCCTTGGAACGCACCTTGCCTTCAGTACAGCTTACCACCCTCAGACCGATGGTCAAACGGAAAGGACAAACCAAATTCTTGAAGACATGCTTCGAGCTTGTGCTTTGGAGTTTACCGTAGACTGGGAAAAGTGTCTACCATATGCCGAGTTCGCATATAACAACAGCTATCAGTCTAGTCTGAAAATGTCCCCGTTTGAGGCACTTTATGGAAGAAAATGCACAACCCCTCTGCATTGGTCAGAATCAGGTGAAGGGTACATCTTCGCCCGATACCTCAAGTGGCGAGAAGAGAAAGTTCGATCGATCGAGACCGCCTTCAAGCGGCTTCGGGCTCGATGTAAGAGTTATGCTGACAACCGACGAAGGAAATTGAACTTTGAAGTTGGAGATAATGTATATCTCAAGGTTTCCCCACTCCGGGGAACTCGAAGGTTTAAAGTAAAAGGGAAGCTCGCGCCAAGATACATAGGCCTGCTCCCGACACGCTAAGCGAGGAGAAGTTGCCTATCGCTTGAGCTACCAGAGAATTTGTCCGACGCGTGCACAATGTGTTTCACGTCTCTCAACTTAAGAAATGCCTAAGGGTACCAAGAGCAAACCCGCTTGAAGCCATCGCCTCCGTAAAGATCGACCTACTCGTAACATCCAGCTAAGATCCTAGACATCATCGAGAAGCAAACAAGACGCCAACTATCCGATCGTAAAGTCCAATGGAGCAACCACACTGCAAGAGAAGCCACAGGGAGCGCCAAGACCGGTTGAAGCAGACTTCCGCACCTCTTCCGGAGTAGCTCGAATCTCGGGTCGAGATTCCGTTTAAGGTGGGTAGGTTTGTAACACCCGCTTTCAAACTCGAGTTTGTGTTTCAAATGGGTTGACATTTTCAAAATTTCACATTCTATTTGCATCTCCTCTTTTCGGTTTTGGGGGCCTTCACCCAATCCAGCTGACCCTCTTTTTCCCCACAGGCTCAAATGCATTTCTAGCCCAAATACCACCCCCTTCTCCCGGTCTAGGCTGCGCTCGGCCCTCCGCCTCTTCTCTCTCCGGTTCGGCCCGACCTCCTCTTTCCCCCAGCCTTGGCTCGCCCACCTCTCCCAGAGCCATTCTCTCCTCTCTCTCCCGCCCGCCTGCTTTCTCTCCCCGTGCGGCGTCAACGCCAACTCCTGTCGCCATCAATTCCGCCCACACCGTCACCCTCCTCTGGCTGTCACTTCCCCTGCGACGGCCATCCCACGCCCATGCCGCCGCTCCAACTGCTCCAGCAGGCACACCGAAGCCATACCGAGCTCCTCGGAACTCGGCGTCGCCGGGATTCTCTCCCTGCGGACCCCGCCCTTTTTCGGTCGCCTACAAGAACCCCAAGCCCCCTTCTACCTCCCCGCTCGCTCCCTTGCTCCCAGGTAAGCTCCAGTGCATTCGCCGAGTTTCCCCCTTTTCGGCCGAGCCACTCCACCACCGGTCCCCCTCCTCCGGCGAGCTCCCGGCGCCGCCACCCCCGTCACCGTGCGCCACCACCACCCAGGAGTGCTCCCCCCCAAGCCTGAAGTCTCCGGACCCCCGTAGCTCCGGATCGGCTTCATCTTCCCCGCTCCCGGCCGCCCCTCTCTCCGCCGCCGATCTCCCCGCACCGGCCAGCTCCCGCCGCCATTGTTGGCCAGGTAAGCTGAGGAGGACCTCGCCGACCCCGTGCCTCCCCGATCTCGTCAAGTGCAGCCCCCAGCCTCCTTCCCCACCTCCGGCCGAGCTCTCGCCGCCTCCTCACGGCCGCCGCCGCCCGGCCGAACTCCGGCGCCGTCGCCACCACCACCGGGACCGCCTCACCGAGGGGAACCCATTTTGGGTAACCCCCGGCGCCGCCGCCCCTCCCTCCGCCGGCGACAAGCCGCGCCGCTCCCGGTTCTCCCCCTGGGCACGCGTTGTCGGACGCCGTCAACAGGAGCCGATTTTGTCAAACGATTACTGTGCCGTTTAATCGTTAATCTCGGTTTAATTAGCCCTAAGTGTCAACTTGTATCACTGACGTGTGGGCCCGGCCGAACAGTAATGGCAAGGGTTAACACTGGTTTTTGTTTTCTTTCACCGACATGTGGGCCCGAGTGCTATTCCGTGAACCAGTGAACCGTGGACTCGGCGCACGCTGTTGGCCTTCGGCCCACGTAACAGTGCGCGTGCACCGGAGCCCCTGTGTACGCCCGACACGTGTCGCCTCCAGATTAAACCAGCAATTTCTGTTTTTCTTTTCTATTGTAAAACCTGTTGCAAACTTCAAAAATCCATAACTCTCTCATTATAACTCCAAAAATTATGAATCTTTTTCCTAAAATTTTCTAAAATCAAGATCTTGCTAATGGCACTGGTCTTGTTTAATTTGGAGTTCATTTGCTTGGTGTTATGTATTTATTTGCTCTCTTTTCTTTTTGTGTCTTTCCGGTACATCGTTCGAGTAGGGTTCGAAGAAGCGGAAGACCCCCACCTCGGACCAGCACAAGAAGACCTAGACCCCTCTACCTATATCCAAGGCGAGTCAACACTTTGATCATATTGATCCCACATTTTATGCAAAATTATATTCTGTTAAAGTATCAAATTGCATGCTTTAATTTTTATGCAAATGTATGTCAAATTCTCTAAGGTAGTTACAATGCCTATTTGTTGAATATTAAATTAATATGCCATTCCCTTGAAAGTTGAACTCCCAGTATCCATGTCACCCTAGTAAATATCTGGTAACATACTAGTTATAGGTCGTACTTAAATGCCACGCTAGACTTGTTTAAGTACAGGGTATTATCTACCCCAACTCACCATCCTCTTTATCATAAAATTGTTTTGGGCAAACATTGGGGAGAATGACCGAGTTGGTTGGATAATTTATTTTATACCTCTCCAAAACTCTAAAATCGCTAATACCCATCCGGGCGGATGGAGAGAATGGTGGGTGCCGTGCACGCGAACGTTAGGTATGTGGTAAGAACCGCCTGATAACCTTAAGGACTTAATCTGTGATGACCTCTTATTGTAAAACAATGCGACCACAAGTCTATAATGGTGTCGACTGCTAACTAATTGGTGTTCACCGTGCGAGCCGCACCATCGAGGGGCTCTCAATACCGTGAGCCCAAGAGGCTACGTGATTGGGAATGTAACTTACGGACCCTAGGCGTAAGTTGCATGGCGCAAGAGGGGTCCGGGCGTAGCGGTTGTCGGTCCCACGGAGCGACACCCCTCGCCAGTGAAACCTTAGCGGTGCAAAAATATCGAGGATGCCTTGGAAAGGCCTTGTGGTAATCTACCCTTGATTCACATGTCTACTAAACGTGTGTATATATCAAGTCGATTATCTCTTGTGGGTAAAGATGTACAATCTCTGCAGAGAATAAAATCGTTCGAGCAGTACCGTGCCTACTGGTCAAGGGCGGCAAAGGAGCTCATAAGAGTTAGTTCTATTTCAAAAACTTTGGTGGGTGGGATGAAAAATGTGCGGGGCTCACCTAGCCCTTGATTGGTTTTTCCTGGGTATTCTTACCCGGTGTTGGTAATAGGTGGGTATGACCACCAAAGAAAAGAAGCATGAGACGAGTTTCCGATGGAGGAACCTCTGCTTTATCATCATCGCACAATTAATCTCCTTAAAAATGCAAATTTGGTCCAAATGCTAAGTGACAGGATTTTCTAATATCTGTATTTATAAATATTGCTTTACGCAAATAAAAGAACCCGAGCCTTCCTTGATAAACTGTGCATGATTATTATTGCATCTGTGGTGTCTCTCCATGAGCACGGTAGTTGTGCTCACCCTCGCTCTTCCCAAAACTCTTGGATGATCCGACCAAGGAGATTACGCATATTATGAGGATCCAGAAGCCGATGGACCAGGATGCGATGAGGAGTAGTCTAGTTCTGTAGTTTAGATCTCGCCCCAGTCTAGTAGACTTGTTGGTACTTGTGTATAACTAATATTATCTGGGCTCTCGGATAATATTAGTCATACACAAAACACCCCGGTCGCTGCCTGTGGTGAGATGTGCCCCATCCCCTTTTGCTTCCGCTGTAGCCACGATCTTTTGTGATGTAACATATTTGCTTCGACGCCCTTACAGAAAAACTTGACCCGACGCGGTCTATGTTACCTTGACTATCTGTAATATATGTGTTGGTCTTATTTCACGCTTGTATGAGATGATACAGTAATGTACCTGTGAGTACTACCTACTGATCCAGGGAGTAGTACATGGTTTCACAGAGGATTCGGGTTACAAAATCCGGGTCCGACATGATTTGAATAGGAAAGTAGGTAGCATCTAGATTTCTTGATGAAGCCAGTTGATAGCAACAGTGGTTGGAGTGCAACAATTTTGTGTTGACGTTTGGTGTTGAGCATCTATAAGAGTTGAACTGTGAGATTTAATTGGTGGCCTATGCTTTCATGATAGTGGAATTGTCAGACGATAGCATGTCCATAATGAAAGGGTTTTGGTGTAACATTTTGATTTGTGTAGTAGATCTCTGCTAAAATAAAGTTGTTGTTGTAGTAGTTTGTAAGCTTTTGGTGGACTCTCGATTTGAGGACGAGATGATAAAGTAGTATGAAATAATTTGGTGAGTTTTTAGAGAGCTGTACAATGGAAGGTTAGACTATGATGAATTTTTGTTAACAGTGTATTATTCTGGATGTTAGTAAGATTATCATCAATAGATTGGTAGTGTGTTGTCGATTCTTATAGAAAGAAGGTAATTTGATCGTCACTCGTGGTATCGCTCAAATGAAAATTTTCAAGTTTTGCATCCGTGATCTTTTGTAGTTTATGGTTTATGTAGTAGCTGGGATTGGATTGAGCAAGTGGCTTGTTGGAAAGCTTTATTGGTTCTTAAGTGATACATGTGATTTAGTCTTACAACTTTTCTTGTTTGAGTGGGCAACGTGACATTATAATAAAAAAGAATTACTTTCTTTGTTAAAGAAAGAGTGAAGTAGAAGTATTCGAGATCGAAGTCAAGTTTTGTAACTCACAGTTTACTTGAAGTGTGCCTAAACTTTCTATTTTTGCCCCATAGGAGTTTCTCGATTTTCAAAAGTGGTGCTTTGTTTTATTTGAGATTTCATATTCTCTTTTTGTGGGACTTGTGCCCTCAATTGTGGTCTCCGCTTTTGCTTTTCCGAGATCCTTGTTATTTGTCTATTTCTCCCGGTCTTATGTTTGTTGCAAAAAGAAAACATTTTTTTTCCCGGGTGCTGAAAAAAAAACATTTTATTTGCCACTTCATCAATTTGTTTTACAAAACCTTATGGGGTATACAGTGGCATCCGGTTAGTAGTGGTCAAGTATATGTTGATGTGAGACCTGATGTTGTAAGTTATTTCAAGAGCATTGGAGGAAGAATTGATTTTGTGATATAAATCTTGTAGAGAATTGGATCCAAAAGGAATAATGGTTGTTGAGGTAAAACTGATTATGTTGTTACAACTAGTAAAACCAATAGTGAATTGTAATTCAAGAACCCTTGTTCATGTCGGTGGAATATTGAAATATTCAAAAGTTTGGAACTTGGTCAATTAGTTAGAGTCTTGCGAATGTGTATGTTGCGGTCGTGTGGGTGAAATGGAATAGTGTGGTTTAGTGGGTTCAAGTTTGGTGAAGCTAATCACATTAGGCAGTTACTTGATTAGTGAGGAATGTTGATATTAATGATTGAGGATATTGTTTGGATTCCAGAATTTTAGTTATCCGATCAAAGAATTTCCTATCAAGTATACCAAGTTCATTGTAAGAGTCTTAGAGGTTGAATCTGGCTTTACATTTTTATGCTAGACCTTTGGTCGACAATGAGTGTGTAAAGAAAGTGGAATAATAGAGTTTCTGAGCGTTGGAATGATCATTGATAGAACCTTTCGATGTAGTACATGAGCGTGTGTACTGAGGATTCTGAGTTGTTCTTGAAAATTAGAGGTAATATGATTGTGTGGGATCTATTTTGTGGCGCTTTGGGTGCCTTCAATCAAATTAATGTTGATTAGTAGAATGAGATGCCTAGAGTAATTGGAGGATTCAATGGAGCCTCTTCACAATGGTGTTAATGATGTATTTCAGTTTGAGCATAATTTGAGGATGTTCAATTAAAAGGTTTAAGCTCATGTGGTATGAGATGAATTCGAATTCCAAGGTTTGAGAGAAGTCTTACTCCTAAAAGAGAAACTGAGGAAAAAGATGTTTCCTCGGTTAGTGAAGCGTTTTTCTGATTTCGTTTGAGTTATGTGTTGTTGACTGTTGTTAGCCGCAATTTGAGTTGGCATTGTGTTGGCATGTCTGATTCATTTTAATTCAGACAAACCAAAAGAAGTATTTGCAACACACTGACCCAAAATTCGCTCAATGCCCAGCCCACCGTGGGGCGGACCCGCGCACACATAGCACCTCACTTACACTTTCGTCCTCGCCGTGTAAAAGGGTTAACCCGAGGTGCTACGCTTGGATCCAACAGCATTATATACTAGTACAACTCACTTGAGACAAGCAATGTGGGACTAATCCCACCACACAACTCCTCATGGGCCACATGGGCCACACTACGAGCAGGCCGGGGTATTACACTCACCCCCTTAAGAGGTCGACGCCTCGGCAAAGATACCGCATCTGCGCAAAATGCCCAGTAACCACCCCTCGGTACACGCCTGCGGCGTCAGTCTTTAAGCACATAGGCCATGCCATGTGTCCACTCCGCCCACATGCACCATGCGCCATATGCCCGCCCCCCATCACGCGCCTGTCTTGGGTTGATGCTCGATACCAACCGTAACACCTGACCCAAAATTCGCTCAATGCCCAAATTTCACCGTGGGGCGGACCAGCACACATAGCACCTCACTTACACTTTCGCCCTCGCCGTGTAAAAGGGTTAACCCGAGGTGCTACGTTTGGATCCAACAGCATTATATACTAGTACAACTCACTTGAGACAAGCAATGTGGGACTAATCCCACCACACAACTCCTCATGGGCCACATGGGCCACACTCTGGCAGTAGGGGTATTACAAAGATTTGAGTTGCGATTCGAGTGGTTTCTTCTTTGGTCGTCGTGGTGTTCATTCAGTAAACCGCCTATTTAGAAAATGGATTTGTTTTCGTGTTGAAATGTCAAATTTTGGGATTTAACCTTTTGGTGGAGAGTTAGCATTGCGTGGATGCGATGAGGACTTTCTAGTTCCAGTTGGATTCTCTTGGTTTCCGAAAATTTCAGAAATTTGGAAGTTAGCATATCGCGTTGACCGTCTCGGGTCATTATGTGAAGTACACATCGTTTGGTCTGCTCGAGTGTTAAGTGAGTAACTGAGCAATTCCAAGCTTGGGATATCGTTATTTCATTCCAGTTGCAGTTTCTTTCGGGAAGATCGGTGAGTAGATTCGGTCTAAATCGCTTTTGGGGGGTAGAATGTAATACCCCAAAAGTAATCGGCGTATTAGAAGAAGTTTCAGAAGGAGCTAATGGGAAAATCTGAATCGGCGGGGGGTTTTCAGCGATCTTCCGACAACCTGGGCCTGGGCCGCAGCCCAGGAGGGGCCCATGAGAATTGGTAAAAATTGATCCCGTTGTTTGGGTGGGAGAGATAGAGGGGATGGAAGGGCTCTTGTAGCAATGTCATACCTTGTTATTCTTATTTCGATTATACATTTGTGTAGGCGGTGAGGCGGTGAGTGGAGGGCCATCTTCGTGTCCTCCTATTACGTCACATCGCGGAAGGCAAGTACCCTATGCTGTTTGGTGATGTTTCCAATTGTTTGTTTGATGTTGGGATAAATTGTGAATGCCTTTTTCTCTCCATCCTGATTTTTATTTCATTTCAAGAAGATGATTCTTGTGATTAAAGAATTAGCATTCATTTCAGTTGTTGCATTCCATTACATGCAACTAACTTGTGTGGCATCCTTGATATATTATGTTGTGTGGGAATGCATACTCATACTTGTTTACACATGTTGTTGAATGCCATGTGTCTTTTCCACTAATGTGTGTTATTCATTCATACCATGAGAAATCATCATATTCATTCATAAAATTCATTATGACCACGGAGTGGATTCTTTTAGTAAGTCCCATCAATTCCAAGATGGGCATTTGAAAGACCCATCAATTCCAAAGATGGGCATTTGAAAACCCACCATTCCAATGTGGGTAGTGTTGACCACCATTCCAATGTGGCAACTTGGACACCGTATGAAACGTTCTTCATACGGTGATTGGGTCCCCGCTGCGAATGGCACGGCTTAAGTGAACACCGATGGGTGTATCACTCGCTATACCTAGATAAGCCGTGATTAGTCCATTCCTCCAATGCATTCTTTCATTCCATCCATTCATGTATTCATTCCATTCAATCATATATGTGTTCCAAGATTTGTTCGTAATTCAACTGGATTGTGTTGTCCACTCTATGTTTGATTATTCTTGTATGTACTTGCTGAGTCTTCGACTCACCCTTGCTTTGTATGTTTTAATTAGGTAATTGAGGAGAAGACAAGGTGATTTAGTGGGGTAGTTCGGCACACTGCACTTCACTTTTATCCAATCAGAATAATTATTATTACCTTTCAGTCAAGCCAACTTGTTAAATAAATTTCCAGATTTGTAATAATCCAACTTTGGTATTGCTTGACTGTTCGTGGTATTATATCTATTAATCCATTCTTTTTCATGAATCTGGTGATCGTTTATTGTCATTCTTTAGAAATTATTGTTGATTGAATCAGATAATCCAAATTTTAATGCTATTCTTAGTAGTTTGATAGTTTTGCGTGACATCTTGGCTTTCGAATAGCTAGGGTGTTACAGTTGGTATCAGAGCGGGCTTTAGGTCCGTGGTTCATTCAAACATATTAAATTGACACACTGTGCACATTAGGAGGGGTTGGGTAAACTGTTGCTTCCGCATTTCAATTGTGGTGACTCGAGTATTGAGTCGTTGTTAAATTGTGTTGTGCTATGATGTGTTAATCCATGATATGATGTGATAACCTCTATCTATGAAATTATTCTATGATTGTCATGAGATGATCCGATATAAATATACATATTCATAATTGATTGCATTAGTTATGCGTTTCGCTAGCGGGCGTTGATCAGTTGAGTTCGTGGTTGATGTCACTGGTTTTGCCAGCTACACCACTTGCTTGTAGTATGATATTAGAGAACTTCTTACCTCTGCTCCATAAGCTCAGATTGAGCATGAGCTCATTGATGAACTTGTTGCCTTTCTCGAACTGATATCTGGTTTCCTGGTTGTGGTTCCTGGCAGTTCGTGAATTCTTTTGAAATTGGGGTTTTAATGAAGAAGGCAAGCTCCAGCAGTTCTCTGATTCGTTCTTTGAAACAAATATTGCCCTTTCGACTATTGTGATTTTTCTGCTCCACGTGAGCATAGTTCAAATGCAAGATTCCTCTTTTCACAAAAGACTTGTTTTACCTGTTGGGAAATTTAACTCATTCGCTCGCTTGGAATCTCGGTATTGGAAGACTTCTTTTGCAAGTTCTCTATCAAGTGTGTATTGATCTTGCATATTTCTCTTGGGCTGCTTTAGTAAGTCGTTCTCTTCCTTGATTTTCGAATTTGACAAATTCTTGTCCGGTGGCGATTGATGAATTTCTCTTGGGTTCATGATTTTGGTAGACGAGTTTAAATAGGCCTTTAATGGTACTCCGAAAACATTATTGTTTTTCGATTGTCGAATTGTTTTTACTACGAATGATCTTCGTAAATTGGCAACATTGATATTTTCATGGTTGTTCTTTCTTTCTCATTGGAGAAGAGCGACTCATTTACTCGTTTGATGGTTTGCCAAATGAGAATTCTTGTTGCAAGATCATTAACACGAGAAAGCATTGGCTCAATGTATTCCTTTTGGAACCCTCTGCTTGTTGAAATTTGATGCATATCTTTTCTGAAGAAAAGCGTTAAAACCCTTTTGGAGTGCTTGGTTATGCTTAAGTCGGGGGTTGCACCCAAACAAAGATTATGGGCTACGGGTTTCTATTAGACCCTATTTGTTTTTCAAAATAGTTTCTTGCCTTTCTGGCTGCGGAGCTCTCATTGTCAAGCTTCGAACGTTATTCTTGATAAGATCGTTCTCTTTATGTTAGCCCTATCTCTCTTGTTGATAAGGGCAGCTCGGTTATCCGTTTGACAGTTCGGAGAATGAAAATTTCCTTTCACAAAGTTCATTGAAGAAAATTTCGACTATGTTCATTTCTTTGGAATATTTGGAGTGTTGGAGTTTAGAACCTCCCTTTGAAAAGAAAAGTGTCGAAACCCCCTTTCTCTAGAGTTTTGTAGTGCTGGGTGTAACGTTTGTTCAACTTTGTGGTTTTCATACGAGAATTCTTTTCTAGAATAAGTTGTTATTACAATTCCATTTGATGCTGAAAATTTTTATGACCCGATTTGTCATGTTCCCTTTAGAAGGTTTATTGACACGATCAGTAATGTGATAGTAAGGTTGATTCTTTTATAGAGAAAGAAGTTTGACCACCTTTCTTGATGTTTCCAAAATGATTCGATTTTGAGTTTTGTGTTCATGACCTATTGGAGGTCCCAGTTATTTATGATAAACGAAGTTTGCCACGTAAAACGATTTGTTGCAGAGTTATAATGGTTCTTCAGTGATGCGAGCGTTTTGATCTTGAATGCTCGTTGTTCTTATCTGTAAAGATTCGACATTTTCTTCTTGTGAAGCTCATGTTTTCAATTGTGGACTCCACCTAGGTTCAATGAGTTCATTGCCTAAATTTTCTGCCATTTTCACTCAAAAGATTTTGAGTTTCAAGCGTAATGCCGTTTTCTTATCGGTTGTTATTTGCTATTATCTTCTGAGGAATGTGTTCCCTCAACCACGAACTTAGTTTTCGTTTTCCAAGATTACCTTTAGCAGAATATTTCTTTTGGTTTCTTGGGCGCCGTGGTGAGCAACGCTTTCCTGTATGAATGAACTTGTTTTTGTTCGCCTCTTCCTTTTGAGAAAGGATCACGCTTTTGTGTTGAAGTGTTTGCAAGGTGAAAGTTTGGCAACTGCTTGGTGGTGGATGAGTAATCGTAGCGATGATATTTTGCTACCAAGTTATCTGAGGAGTAGTAGAATGTGAAATGGTTTTAATCTGATCCCTTGGAGGAAATTGATTCACCGAGATGTTTGACTTGAAGTAAGTCCGAAAAGTGTTACTGATTAACACCGTATAGTTAAATTCTAGAACTTCAATTCAGATTGAAAGGTTGGTGATGATCGGAGGTATGGAAACCTTCATTGAATTTTTAGAGTAACGCAATTGGATAGCATTGCGAGATGGTGTGGGTGATTTCTGATGATGTCAATGAGTGTGTATTTTAGAATGGTGGTAATGTTGGAGATTTAATTTGATGATTTCACTATCAGTTATAAGAGCAATCTGTGTAGAGGTTTTGGAAGTTAAATCTGGGCTTTGCATTTGTTTATGCTAGACCTTTGGTCACCTAACATTGTGTGTATAGAGGGTGGAATAAATGAGTTTCCTAGCATGTTTATGCTAGGACCCTTGTGAAGCAGTACATTAGCATGTGTACTGACGATTCTGAGTTGTTCTTGAAAATTTGGGGTAATGTGATTGTGTGGTATCTATCCTGTGGCGCTTTGGGTGCCTTTAATCAAATTAAGGTTGAATAGTAGAACGAGATGTCTAGAGCAATCAAAAAAAAATTCAATGGAGTCTCTCCACCATGGTGTGGATGATGTATTTCAGTTTGAGCATAATTTGATAATGTTCAATTAAGAGGTTTAATCTCTTGAGGTATGCGATGAATTCGAATTCCAATATTGGAGAGAAGTTTTACTCCTCGAAGAGAGAAGCGGAAGAAAGGATGTTTACTCGAAAAATGATGCGTTTCCTTGCTTCTCGTTTGGGTTTTGTGCTATTGATAAGTGTTTTCTGCACTTTGAGTTGGGGCCGTGTTGGCATGACTGAATCTTTCCAGTTCAGTCGGAGTAAAAGAAATATTTGATTTGAGTATTCAAGCAAATTTCTCTTTTGGTTTCCGTGGTGTTTTTTTCGCAAATTGATTCATTGGAAGTGGAATTGCGTTACTGATGAATTGTCACATTTGGGATTTAACCTTTTTTGGAGAAGAGTTAACATTGCGTGGTTGCGATGAGAACTCTCTATTTTTTTTCAGTTGGATTCACTTCATTTCCGGCAGTAGAAGAAATTAGGAAGCTGGCTTATCGCTTTGACCGTCACGGGTACATACGCGAAGTACGCAACGTAAGGTGCGTCTTTGGTCTTGAGAGAAGCGAGGACCATTCAAAGTTTGAGATTAAGTTAAACACGTTGACCATCGAGTAAGGTCTTACCTTCGATCCTCTTCTGATGAGTGTACCTAGAAAGTTCAAGTTGATTGTTAGGTCAGACGTCGCTTCACATCTTTGCTTTGTGGTTTCTCTATTCCGAGAGAGGGGCCACTTGGGAGATAGAGTCTCGCATGCGCGAGCAGTATCCAGACCCGTTTGTTTCTGGTACAGGTTAAATCCGTTGATTTCAACTCCTTGGAAATTCGTTCTGGTATTAGTTGCCGGTTAGAATTCGAGGTCGAATTCCGTTAAGGGGGGTAGAATGTAATACCCCGAAGGTGATTCGGCTTATTAGAAAAAGTTTCGGAAGAGGGAGCTAATCGAAAAACCGAATCATCTTTTCACCGGGTTTTCGTGATTTCACGGCAACTGGGCTCGGCCCACGGCCAGAGGGGCCCATGTGGTGGCTGGCCATAAGAGGGGGTTCCCACCCCAAACCCTAAACTCCACATTTCTCTCCCCCTCCCACCCTTTGGAGCCGCCGCCCCCCTTCCCCCTTGCTGTGCACCACCTTGTATGTCGATTTTGGGTAAGATGCGTTCCTTTTCTGTCCTGTCCATCTCTTAGAAAGTTGTAGGTATTGTTCTTAGCTTTCCATAACCACTGCGATCACGTGATTCCACCTTACGGTTTAGGAGATATGATTTTTTTAGTGCGCGCTATTCTGTCTGTCTGACGAGAAAGATCTGTCGGCTTGATCCTATGTTTTGATTTAGTTAGAGGCATTTCCAGAACCTCCACCCAAATAAGTTATTGTAGCCCTTTAAATTATCTTTCAAAGCTGATAAAGATCATCTCCATTGGATCTGTATAATGAAAGTTATGATATTTTTTTACCACTGTTCTGAATTTTGGGCAGATAATTGTTAGTGTTTTCATCTATTGTTTAGACTACTGTAGAGGCCGAATCAGGGGTTTTGCCTTTCGAGAGTTTTATTCCTGGGAACGTTAGCTTTATTTTGGCACCGAGATCAGGAAAATCCGATCTGTAGTTTGGGAGATATGAATTTTTGATTACGAACTGTCTGGTCTGTCTGAAAACTGAGGTCAGTAGGTTTGTCCCTCGGTTTTGTTCAAATTAGGGGCCGAATCAGAACCTTCACCCAACTAAGTTATTTTAGCCCTTAAAATTATTTTTCCAAGCTGATAAGAATCATTCTCATTGGATCAATAGGTTGAAAGTTACGCCGTTTTCTTTATCTCTGATCGTGATTCAGACAGACGTAGATGGGTTGTGTTTAGCTGTTAATTAGCCCTCTGATTTGGCCGAATCAGGGGATTCCGCCAAATAATATTTTGTAGCCTGATCTGTTAAGATTCAGTGAGCACTGGTTTCAGGTCTTTTGGAGTTACAGATAATTAATGGTGATTTTTCTAGTATCGCTGCCAGTTTAGCGTAATCGGGTCATTGGGTAAACTTGGTAAAATTGATCCCGTTGTTTGGGTGGGAGAGATAGAGGGATGGAAGGGCTCTTGTAGCAATGTCATACCTTGTTATTCTTATTTCGATTATACATTTGTGTAGGCGGTGAGGCGGTGAGTGGAGGGCCATCTTCGTGTCCTCCTATTACGTCACATCGCGGAGGCAAGTACCCTATCTTTGTTTGGTGATGTTTCCAATTGTTTGTTTGATGTTGGGATAAATTGTGAATGCCTTTTCTCTCCATCCTGATTTTTATTTCATTTCAAGAAGATGATTCTTGTGATTAAAGAATTAGCATTCATTTCGATTGTTGCATTCCATTACATGCAACTAACTTGTGTGGCATCCTTGATATATTATGTTGTGTGGGAATGCATACTCATACTTGTTTACACATGTTGTTGAATGCCATGTGTCTTTTCCACTAATGTGTGTTATTCATTCATACCATGAGAAATCATCATATTCATTCATAAAATTCATTATGACCACGGAGTGGATTCTTTTAGTAAGTCCCATCAATTCCAAAGATGGGCATTTGAAAGACCCATCAATTCCAAGATGGGCATTTGAAAACCCACCATTCCAATGTGGGTAGTGTTGACCACCATTCTGTAATACCCCAAAAGTAAATCGGCGTACTAGAAGAAGTTTGGAAGAAGGAGCTAATGGGAGAATCTGAATCGTTTTTCTTCAGGGTTTTACGTGTTTTTTCAAGCAACTTGGACTCGGGCCTCAGCCGGGGTGGCCCATGAGGGGCTGGCCAAAGGGGTATCTCTCCCCTAAACCCTAAAACCCCTTCCCCTTCCCTTTTCCCCTCCCAAGCCGCCACCCTCCTCCCCTCTCCAACCGGCCGCCACCCTCGTCCCTGCAGTACAGCGCTTTTGTTCGTCAGATTTGGGTAAGTTCCGTACGTTTTCTGATCTTCTCACCTCTTATAAAGTTGTAGCAATTGGTCTTAGCTTTCTTTTGGCACCAAGATCATCTGATTTGGAGTTACGGTTTAGGAGATATGGTAGTTTTACCGAGACTGTCCAGGAGAGCTAACGTGATTTGGCAGATTTTCTTGTCGGGCCATTATGATTTACTTAGGGGCCGAATCTGGTATTTTCGTCTTCTAGAGTTTTGTTCCTGATGTCGTTCTCTTTCTTTTGGCACTGAGATCACTTGATTCTACCTTACGGTTTAGGAGATATGAATTTTTTAATCGCGTGCTGTCCTGTCTGCCTGAGAATTTGGAACTGTCGGTTTGCCCCTCGGTTTTGATCTAGTTAGAGTCAGATTCAGAACTTCCACCCAACTAGGTTATTATAGCCCTTTAAATTATCTTTCCAAGTTGATAAAGATCATCTCAATTGGATCTGTAGATTAAAAGTTATGCCATGTTCTTTACTGCTGTGCTGTATTCTGGACAGATATCTGTTAGTGTTTTCAACTGTTGTTTAGGCCACTGTTTTGGCCGAATCAAAGGATTCCACCAACTAGAGTTTTATAGCCTGTTACGTGAAAAGTATTTGAGCACTGGTTTCAAGTCATTCGGAGTTATAGATATTTAATTACGATTTTTCTCGTACTGCTGATCAGAATGGCCGATATTGGCTGATTAGTTAATTCGTCATTTTGAGTTTTTTGTTATGTTGATTAGATAGAGGGTTATGGTAAAACGCTTGTAGCCACTTCATAACTTATTATTCTTATTTCGAATAAATATTTGTGTAGGCGGTGGGGCAGGGAGTGGAGAAATTCCGTCGTTGCCTCCTAACTCGTCACAGCGCGGAAGGCAAGTACATGGTAGAGTGGTGAACAATGGGTTGTTCACTATGATCATTGTTGTTAATTATCATGCTATTTATTATGCTTTCGTTCAGCTTATTCTTATACATGATATTGATGACCTTGAGTGAATGAGATTATGATATTGAGATAATGAGGAGAAGATATTGAGTTAATGAGATGGACTATGTTGATGAATAAATAAAGATGTCGCATCATTTACATTCATCATGACAGGGGTTGCATGAGCCAGGTCGGTGAGAAAGTCATGTAACTATTCCGGTGAGGTCGGTGAGAAAGATACATGACTAGTCCGGAGAGCTCTAGATAAAATCCTACTTTGGTGGGGACTTCACGGGAGTGAAGGATAGAGTGTGTCATCGACGGTGAACACTCCGCTATACCCCAGATCGGTGATGAGATGCATATGAGCATGAGCATGTTGGTGCATTCGCATATCTAAGTAAATTGTTAAATTGTGCAACTTTACCTATATGGAATATGGCTTGTTTGTTTGAGAATGACAATGGCATTAACTAAATGGATGATGATGATAACTTTGATTTTGGTTAATAAACTATTGTTTATGGCTTTATTATGTATTTGCTGAGTCTTGGACTCATTCTTGCTCTATTGTTGTTTTTAGGTGACCGGTGATGACGTTTTACTCGGGAAGGGCTAGCGCACTTGGAATCATGCACTTCACCCAATTATTTGATTCATTGGACATGAGAAACTTTTAGAATAACATGAATATTTATATCTAGGACATGATGGTATTGAATAACCATAGATACTTGGTTTATGTTACTCTTGGTTTATTATTTTGTTATGCTCCTAGGTCTAATTTATTTATGATTGTCATAGTGTTATGCTTGCTGAAATTTCACAGTGTGTTGATGTATAATAGATGATAAGAGTAGTTTGGTGGCATTCCAGGCTCAGTGTTGGGCTGGGGTGTTACAGTTGGTATCAGAGCGGGCTTCAGGTCCGTGGTGAATAGATTAATAACTCAGTTAACCTAAAATTGCTAAAACTTGTTTTAGGACTTGTAAAATAAACCAAAATTTGATAATGGTTAATTAACTTAAAATTTTGACACCTTGGTGCATAGAATGGGAATGGGATGAGTATCGCATTTACGCTTCCGTTATGTTGTATTGATGATTTATGTTATGAATTGGTTCTGACTACTTATGATTTGATTATGTGATTGCTATGGGTCATGATAGTCGAGAGGTAGAGATTGTGGTTGTGGCCATAGGCATGGCCAAGTTATATCACTGTTGGTTGTATGATAGTGGTGAAGTGTTTACATCGGGTAACTTAGTTACAGGTGTTGAGGTTATGTTTCTTTAGAAAAGTTGTTTTCTTCTTTGAGTTTGAATTTGATTATTCATGTTATAGTTGCGGTTGATGAATTTTCTTGGTTAGTATTTACAATGCAGTTGATGTATTTTCATTGGTCTTTGTTGGTTCTATTAAGTTATTATTTGTTCTCCGATCGTTGATCATTGTTGTTTCTTGTGAACGTCGTTAATTTGCAATGTTGATCTTTTCACGAGAGATCTACCTTTCTTGTTGTGAAAAAAATGACTCATTTGTTAGCTTGGTATTTTGGATAACGAAAGTTTTCTTTTTCAAGTCCTTTAACATGTGGAAGCTTTGACCCAATGTATTTCTTTTGGGTATTTTGAGTATTGAAGTTGAATGCTTCTCTGTTATAAAAGAAAATATTAAAACCATTTAGCGATATCTTGTTGTGGTTAAGTTAAAGGTTGTAATTAAATAAATTAATGGATATGGTATGGGTTATCAAGTTGGAGTGCAGTAGTGTGGTGTATAATCAATCTTAACCAAGAACCTTGGAAGGAAAGTTGATTAACTTGATGGTGTCATGTGGTAGTTCTTGATGAACTATGATTAATAGTATGGCTATACCTAATTGGATTAAAAGGAGTTATTAAGAATTGTAGAACATTGATGACCGGTATGATCATTAAAATTATTTAGTTTTGCTAAACTTGTTGGATTAGTTGGTCTCAGTGGATTAATCTTCTTGTGTGGGAAGGAAAAGTTGGGGAGATGCTAGATTATTACTATAGTGGATATTAATCTTGGAGTTATCTTATCTGTAGATACTAGATGATTTTATATTATGGAAGGAGTTTCTAGATAGTTATTTTAACTAGAATAATTGGACGAATTTGGTTGCGAGTTGTTGAGACTTTTGATCGATGGAAGGCTATGATTTTGGAAGTTTTGTCGGGATTTTGCACCAAATATGAATATGAGGATGGATGTTGAACATGTATTGGTGATTGTTCATGTGATTTTAAAAGGAAAGTAGGTAGCATCTAGATTTCTTGATGAAGCCGTTGATAGCAATGATGGTTGGAGTGAAACAATTGTGTGTTGACGTTTGGTGTTGAGCATCTATAAGAGTTGAACTGTGGATTTAATTGGTGGCCTATGCTTTCATGATAGTGGAATTGTCGACGATAGCATGTCCATAATGAAAGTGTTTTGGTATAACATTTTGATTTGTGTAGTAGATCTCTGCTAAAATAAAGTTGTTGTTGTAATAGTTTGTAAGCTTTTGGTGGACTCTCGATTTGAGACAAGATGATAAAGTAGTATGAAACAATTTGGTGAGTTTTTACAGAGCTGTACAATGGAAGGGTAGACTATGATGAATTTTCGTTAACGTGTATTATTCGGATGTTAGTAAGATTATCAGCAATAGATTGATAGTGTGTTGTCGATTCTTATAGAAAGAAGGTAACTTGATCGTCACTCGTGGTATCGCTCAAATGAAAATTTTTAAGTTTTGCATCCGTGATCTTTTGTAGTTCATGGTTTATGTAGTAGCTGGGATTGGATTGAGCAAGTGGCTTGTTGGAAAGCTTTATTGGTTCTTAAGTGATTCATGTGATTTGGTTTTACAACTTTTCTTGTTTGAGTGGGCAACGTGACGTTATAATTAAAAAGAATTACTTTCTTTGTTAAAGAAAGAGTGAAGTAGAAGTATTCGAGATCGAAGTCAAGTTTTGTAACTCGCAGTTTACTTGAAGTGTGCCTAAACTTTCTATTTTTGGCCCACAGGAGTTTCTCGATTTTCAAAAGTGGTGCTTTGTTTTATTTGAGATTTCATATTCTCTTTTTGTGGGACTTGTGCCCTCAATTGTGGTCTCCGCTTTTGCTTTCCCGAGATCCTTGTTATTTGTCTATTTCTCCCGGTCTTATGTTTGTTGCGAAAAGAAAACATTTTTTCCGGGTGCTGAAAAAAAAACATTTTATTTGCCACTTCATCAATTTGTTTTACAAAACCTTATAGGGTATACAGTGGCATCCGGTTAGTAGTGGTCAAGTATATGTTGATGTGAGACCTGATGTTGTAAGTTATTTCAAGAGCATTGGAGGAAGAATTGATTTTGTGATATAAATCTTGTAGAGAATTGGATCCAAAAGCAATGATGGTCGTTGAGGTAAAACTGATTATGTTGTTACAACTAGTAAAACCAATAGTGAATTGTAATTCAAGAACCCTTGTTCATGTCGGTGGAATATTGAAATATTCAAAAGTTTGGAACTTGGTCAATTAGTTAGAGTCTTGCGAATGTGTATGTTGCGGTCGTGTGGGTGAAATGGAATAGTGTGGTTTAGTGGGTTCAAGTTTGGTGAAGCTAATCACATTAGGCAGTTACTTGATTAGTGAGGAATGTTGATATTAATGATTGAGGATATTGTTTGGATGCCAGGAATTTTAGTTATCCGATCAAAGAATTTCCTATCAAGTATACCAGAAGTTTATTGTAAGAGTCTTAGAGGTTGAATCTGGGCTTTACATTTTTATGCTAGACCTTTGGTCACACAATGAGTGTGTGTAAAGAAAGTGGAATAATAGAGTTTCCTGAGCAGTGGAATGATCATTGATATAACATTTCTGATGTAGTACATGAGCGTGTGTACTGAGGATTCTGAGTTGTTCTTGAAAATTAAAGGTAATGTGATTGTGTGGGATCTATTTTGTGGCGCTTTGGGTGCCTTCAATCAAATTAATGTTGATTAGTAGAATGAGATGCCTAGAGTAATTAGAGGATTCAATGGAGCCTCTTCACAATGGTGTTAATGATGTATTTCAGTTTGAGCATAATTTGAGGATGTTCAATTAAAAGGTTTAAGCTCATGTGGTATGCGATGAATTCGAATTCCAAGGTTCGAGAGAAGTTTTACTCCTAAAAGAGAAACTGAGGAAAGGATGTTTCCTCGGTTAGTGAAGCATTTTCCTGATTTCATTTGAGTTATGTGTCGTTGACTGTTGTTTTTCGCAATTTGAGTTGGTGTTGTATTGGCATGTCTGATTCATTTTAATACAGACAAACCAAAAGAAGTATTTGAGTTGGGTATTCGAGTGGTTTCTTCTTTGGCTGTCGTGGTGTACATTCGTAAACTGCCTATTTAGAAAATGGATTTGTTTTCGTGTTGTAATGTCAAATTTTGGGATTTAACCTTTTTGGTGGAGAGTTAGCATTGCGTGGATGCGATGAGGACTCTCTAGTTCCAGTTGGATTCTCTTGGTTTCCGAAAATTTCAGAAATTTGGAAGTTGGCATATCGCGTTGACCGTCTCGAGTACTTATGCGAAGTACGCATCGTTTGGTGTGCTCGAGTGTTAAGTGAGTAACTGAGCAATTTCAAGCTTGGGATATCGTTATTTCATTCCAGTTGCAGTTTCTTTCGGGAAGATCGGTGAGTAGATTCGGGGTCGAATCCTGTTTAAGGGGGTAGAATGTAATACCCCAAAAGTAAATCGGCGTACTAGAAGAAGTTTCAGAAGAAGGAGCTAATGGGAGAATCTGAATCGTTTTTTCTTCAGGGGGTTTTCTGTGTTTTTTCAGCAACCTGGACTCTGGGCCTCAGCCCAGGGTGGCCCATGAGGGGGCTGGCCAAAGGGGGTATCTCTCCCCCCTAAACCCTAAAACCCCTTCCCCCTTCCCCTTTTCCCCTCCCCAAGCCGCCACCCCCTCCTCCCCCTCTCCAACCGGCCGCCACCCTCGTCCCTGCAGTACAGCGCTTTTGTTCGTCAGATTTGGGTAAGTTCCGTACGTTTTCTGATCTTCTCACCTCTTAGAAAGTTGTAGCCCTTGGTCTTAGCTTTCTTTTGGCACCAAGATCATCTGATTTGGAGTTACGGTTTAGGAGATATGGTAGTTTTACCGAGACTGTCCAGGAGAGCTAACGTGATTTGGCAGATTTTCTTGTCGGGCCATTATGATTTACTTAGGGGCCGAATCTGGTATTTTCGTCTTCTAGAGTTTTGTTCCTGATGTCGTTATCTTTCTTTTGGCACTGAGATCACTTGATTCTACCTTACGGTTTAGGAGATATGAATTTTTTAATCGCGTGCTGTCCTGTCTGCCTGAGAATTTGGAACTGTCGGTTTGCCCCTCGGTTTTGATCTAGTTAGAGTCAGATTCAGAACTTCCACCCAACTAGGTTATTATAGCCCTTTAAATTATCTTTCCAAGTTGATAAAGATCATCTCAATTGGATCTGTAGATTAAAAGTTATGCCATGTTCTTTACTGCTGTGCTGTATTCTGGACAGATATCTGTTAGTGTTTTCAACTGTTGTTTAGGCCACTGTTTTGGCCGAATCAAAGGATTCCACCAACTAGAGTTTTATAGCCTGTTACGTGAAAAGTATTTGAGCACTGGTTTCAAGTCATTCGGAGTTATAGATATTTAATTACGATTTTTCTCGTACTGCTGATCAGAATGGCCGATATTGGCTGATTAGTTAATTCGTCATTTTGAGTTTTTTGTTATGTTGATTAGATAGAGGGTTATGGTAAAACGCTTGTAGCCACTTCATAACTTATTATTCTTATTTCGAATAAATATTTGTGTAGGCGGTGGGGCAGGGAGTGGAGAAATTCCGTCGTTGCCTCCTAACTCGTCACAGCGCGGAAGGCAAGTACATGGTAGAGTGGTGAACAATGGGTTGTTCACCATGATCATTGTTATTGCTTATCATGCTATTTATTATGCTTTTGTTCAGCTTATTCTTATACATGATATTGATGACCTTGAGTGAATGAGATTATGATATTGAGATAATGAGGAGGAGATATTGAGTTAATGAGATGGACTATGTTGATGAATAAATAAAGATGTCGCATCATTTACATTCATCATGACAGGGGTTGCATGAGTCAGGTCGGTGAGAAAGTCATGTAACTATTCCGGTGAGGTCGGTGAGAAAGATACATGACTAGTCCGGAGAGCTCTAGATAAAATTCTACTTTGGTGGGGACTTCACGGGAGTGAAGGATAGAGTGTGTCATCGACGGGTGAACACTTCGCTATACCGGTATCAGCTGATGAGATGCATATGAGCATGAGCATGTTGGTGCATTCGCATATCTAAGTAAATTGTTAAATTGTGCAACTTTACCTATATGGAATATGGCTTGGTTGTTTGAGAATGACAATGGCATTAACTAAATGGATGATGATGATAACTTTGATTGTGGTTAATAAACTATTGTTTATGGCTTTATTATGTATTTGCTGAGTCTTGGACTCATTCTTGCTCTATTGTTGTTTTTAGGTGACCAGTGATGACGTTTTACTCGGGAAGGGCTAGCGCACTTGGAATCATGCACTTCACCCAATTATTTGATTCATTGGACATGATAAACTTTTATAATAACCTGAATATTTATATCTAGGACATGATGGTATTGAATAACCATAGATGCTTGGTTTATTTTAATCTTGGTTTATTATTTTGCTATGCTCCTAGGTCTAATTTATCTATGATTGTCATAGTGTTATGCTTGTGTTAATGCGACCCGTGGATGGGTTTTAATGTTGTTATGCTTGCTGAAATTTTATAGTATGTTGATGTAAATTAGATGGTTATAGTAGATTAGTGACATTCTAAGCTCAATGTTGGGCTGGGGTGTTACAGTTGGTATCAGAGCACGACTTTAGGTCCGTGGAATAGGTTAGCAACTTAGGTAACTTGATTTGTAAAAAAAAAATATGTTAATGGTTAATTAACTTAAAACTTGACACACTGGTGCACAGTAGGATGGGAATGGGCAAAGTATTGCATTTACGTTTCCGTTATGTAGCATTGATTATTGCTGATATGAATTGATTATGAATGCTTATGATTTGGTTACGTGATTGTTATATGTGATGATAGTAGATGCTGAGAGGTAGAGATTGTGGTTATGGCCATAGGTATGGTCAGGTTGTACTGCCGTTGGTGGTAGGGGAAAAGGGAAGTGTTTACTCTGAGAAACTTTGTTATGAAAGTTGGGGATGGGTCTCCTTGGGAAGCTTGTTGTTTTCTTGAGTTTCCATTGGGATATTCTGATTAGCCATTGTTGGTTGATGAATTCTCATGGATTAGTGGGTACAAAGCGACGTGTTGAAAAGTTCTATTTGGTCCTTGAGAAGTTCATTGTGGTTGATGGTTGCTTCGAGAAAGATTAATGTGATTCTGTTGGCTTAACTTGTCTCTTAAAGCAATTATTGTTTTCCCAATTGTTGAGTTATTCTTGCTACTGATGAGCTTGGTTAACTGTCAAGGTTGACCTTTGAATTGGAGTTTTGTCTTTCTTATTGGTAAACATGACCCATGTATTTCGCTTGATGATTTGGATAATGAAGGTTTTCTTTTGAGTCTTTTAGTATGTGGAAGGTTTGACTCAATGTAACTCTTTTGGGTATTCTGAGCGTTGAAGTTGAATGGTTCTCTTTTATGAAAGAAAATGTTAAATCCTTTTAGCGATGTATTCTCATGGTTAAGTGAGAGGTTACTATCAAAGAAATTAATGGGTATGATATGGGTTATCAGCCTGGGTTTGCGGTGCGGTGCATAATAAATTTTAACGAGTACCCCTGGAAGTGAAATCGGGTAAGTCGATATTGTCCTCTAGTAGTTCTTGATGAGCTGTGAATATGAGGGTGACTATACTTTGTTGGAATCAATAGAGTTATTAAAAGTGTGGAACATTGATGAAATGGTTGATTATTAGAATTGTGTAGTTTGCTAAACTTGTTGGATTATTTGGTCTCGATAGGCTAATCTAACGGTGTAGAATGAGAGACATAAGGATTTGTTCGACTGTTGTCTCAGTAGATAATGATATGGAACTTTCTTTGATTGGTTACTTGATGATCTTGTGTATGCAGAGGAATACAAATAGAGAAAGAACCATAGATTCGTCCATGATTGGATAACCATCAATGGTTTATCATAACCTCCAGATTGGAATTAGTGTGTACTAGATTAGTGTGAGCATTGTTAAGAGGTAAAGGGTTGAAATTTAAAAGTAATTTATTCATGTGTGTTTTATGAGGTTGGCCTGCGGCTGCATGGCCTTGTTAAAAGAGGTTTGCTTTGATAGTGTGGTTTGTGTATCAGATAATCTCTAGGACAAGTTGACCGTTAGAATATTATTGAAATAACAGGAATATTATGAAATAGTTTATTGTGTTTCTTTTAGAAGGGTTTATGATATGATTGAATAGGAGACAGGTGTTTGCATGACGATGAAATTGTCGGATAATAGTATGCCTCTGATGAAAGGGTTTTGGTATAACCTATTAAATTGTGTAGTAGATTCCCTCTAAATTAAAGTAGTTGTTGTAGTGAGGTTGCATGATTTTAGTATACCCTCAATTTGAAGTTGAGATGATAAAGTGGTATATACCAATTCGGTGAACTTTTGGAGCTTTACAATGGAAGAGTTGACGATAAGGAATCATGTTCAAGAGTGTGTTATTCTAAATGTTAATGAGATTGTCTGCAATGGATTGTGACTTGCGGGAGCGGTGATGATTCTTTCAGAAAGAAAGTAATTTGACCGCCTTGTGTAATATCGGATAAATGATAAGTTTAAGAGTTTTGTATTCATGAACTTTTGGTAAATCATGATTACCGTAGTAGCTAAAGCTGTTGAGCAAAAAAAGATTAATCGAGGTGTGAGAATGTTCTACTGGTTCTTAAGTGATTAGTGTGCTCTGGTTTTAAGGCACTTCTTGTTAGAGGTGGCAAGTGATGTGGTACACAAAGAAAATTATTTTCGTTGTTAAGGAAAAGAGTGTGGTAGAGGTATTTGGAGTTAAGTTTTGCAGCTGGCAAACTTAATAAAGTGTGTTTAACATTTTGGTTGTTGTCGCTTAAGAGTTTCTTGAGTTTCAATGGCAATGTTTTATTCTTGTTTGTTGAGGGTTGAAAATTCGCTTCTAGTGGAATTTGTGAGCTCAATTGTGGTCTCGTCCTCTATTTTCCGAGATCTTGGCTATTTGACTCTCTCCATTGGTTTTGTGTCTACTGCGAGTGGTAAATGTTTTACGTGCTGAAACGTGTTTCTACCTATAGCTTCTTTTGAGAAAAGATTAACTGATTCGTGTTGCAATATCTTTTAGGATGTATAATGGCAACTTGATAGTGGTGGTCAAGGGATGATTTTGGGTGAGACTCTGTGTCAATTTGTTTGAGATGCATTGAGTGATAAGTTGATTTCTTGGACTAGTCCTTGGAGATGGTTTACCTTAAATAGAAAGTTTAGTCTTTGGGGCCAAACCGATGGCAATATTTGTAACTAATAGAACCTATAGTGTTTGCGGTCAAAGATTATTTGTTCATGTTGAGTGGAACATTAGAATTATTGAAAGCATGAAAATCTTGGTTAGTCTATTACAGATGAATTGAGTAATGTGCCAGATTGTATAGGCAAAAAAATATATATGAAGGTATAAGTTAATGAGAGCAGGATTAGCGAAGAAATCTGATTGTAATGTCAATTGATGGGAGAGTAGGGATTGTCAATTATTACAGTGCGACTTGGCTTCAAAGTGAGTAACCCTCTAGGAGTTAGAATCTCTCTAAAGATAATTTGGTTGAGAATAAGTTTTTCAGGTGGTTGTTAATGAATGAATATGTTTAGATGGTGAGAATCTTAGTCATCGGACTTGAGAGTTTTCATATCAGTTGCATCGAAATACATTTACACGAGACATGGAGATTGAAAATTTTGACTTGGTGTTCTATGCTAGGACCTTGGAGGCTAATGAGATTGTGTAGAAATAGTGGAACAAAGTGGATTTTAAATAGCACGATGATCATTGATAGCATCCTTTGGGTGTAGTAAATGAGGGTGTGTGTGCTGCGAATTTTAAGTTGATTATTCTTAAAGGATTGAGAAGATGTGCTCGTGGGTGCAATCTATATTGAGGTACGTTGGAAATTATTTATCAAAGTGATTCATTTGGTAGAGGAGTTGGCTAGAGCATGTATTTGTGGATTAGTAGAGTCTCTCTACATGAGTGCGGTTGTTGCTTTCGGGTTGAGCAACGCTTTGAGGCTGTTGGATAAGAGAAAGGAGCAGTGTTAATTGGGAATACTGAATCTAAATGAATGTTTATTCCTAAAATAAGGATTGAGGGAGCAGAGTGTTTTCTTGGGTAATAGAATGCTCTCTTAATTCTTGTTCGAGCAACGTGTCATGACGGGTGTCATTTGCAAATTTGATTTGGCTTTATACGGGTATGTGTGGTTCTTTCCGATTCATAAAGAATAAAGGAAGAGATTGATTTGAGCATTCGAGTGATTTTCGCTTGGCTTACTTGGTGTTTATTTGCAAATTGTCTACATTGGAAAATGAAAAAGGTTCTGAAGATAAATCTTCAACTTTGGATTTGATTCTGTTGGTAGGGAGTTGTTAATGCATGGTTACGATAGAATCTTTTATTTTCAAGTTGGGATCTGCTTGCAAAATAGTTGTTTAAAACGAGTTCGCTTTTACGTTCTGGTTTACGGTTGTGCTCCTTGTTAAGGTGAAAGAACTAATTGAGGCGTGGAACAAGAGTTCCGTGTGTTTTGTGTTGGTTGTGTTATTTGGTACCAAGAGAAGAGTGGCCTAAGGTACAAAGGTTCGTTTTGGAAGCTGCAGTGATTTTGGAAGGAGGAGAATCGCTAGGACCGTCTCGAGTCTGGCCAGGTATACAATGTTTTATGCAACCCGGTGTCGAGGAGTACTTGAGGCATCCGGGCGTGAGGTTTCTTTAGAGTCGTCGAACCACGAGTCGACCGTGCTATCGAGTCCGCACTGTGAGTGGCTCAAAAGAGCGGGATGAATAATACAACATAATCGTTAGTTAGTAAATGTGCGGTGGATGCATCGAGACCGAAAAGCGACTTGGGAGCTGGAATCCAGCGTGCTAATTGTAAATGTCCTTGAGTAGAACGACGAGAAAGAATTGAGGTCGAATTACATTTAAGGGGGTAGAATGTAATACCTCGGAATCTAATCGGGTAATTAGACTATCGGTAGGGAGAAGAAAGGGCAAAGAAAGGAGTACAAATTCTGAAACAAGAAGGGTTTTCACATTATTTCGACAACTGGGCCTGGGCAGCAGCCGAGAGGGGCCCAAGAGGGGCCGCCATGAGGGGATCCACTCCCAAAACCCTAAAACCCCTCCCTCCTCCCCTATTCCCCTAGTGGCCGCCGCCTCTCCCGACCTCTTCCCTGTGCCACTGTTGATCGTCAGTTTTGGGTAAGTTCTGTACGTTTTCTGATCTTCTCACCTCTTAGAAAGTTGTAGACCTTTGTCTTAGCTTTATTTTGACACCGATATCATCTAATTTGGAGTTACGGTTTAGGAGATATGGTAGTTTTACTGCGACTGTCCAGGAGAGCTGACGTGATTTGGCAGATTTTCTTGTCGGGCCATTATGATTTACTTAGAGGCCGAATCTGTTATTTTCGTATTCTAGAGTTTTGTTCCTGATGTATTTATCTTTCTTTTGGAACCGAGATCACTAGATTCCACCTTACGGTTTAGAAGATATGAATTTTTAATCGCGCACTGTCCTGTCTGCCTGAGAATTTGGAACTGCTGGTTTGCCCCTCGGTTTTGATCTAGTTAGAGTCCGATTCAGAACTTCCACCCAACTAGGTTTTTGTAGCCCTTGAAATTATCTTTCCGAGTTGATAAAGATCACCTCAATTGGATCAGTATATTGAAAGTTACATCATTTTCTTTGCTACTATTCTGTAATCTGGACAGTTATCTGTTTGTGTTTTCATCTATTGTTTAGGCCACTGTTTTGGCCGAATCAAAAGATCCAGTCAACTAGAGTTTCGTAGTGTTCTGCTTTAAGAGTATTTGAGCACTGGTTTCAAGTCATTCGGAGTTACAGATATTTAATTACGATTTTTCTCGTACTGCTGTTCGTAAGGGCGATATTGGTGATTAGTTAATTCGTCATTTTGAGTTTTTGATTTTGTTGATTAGATAGAGTGTTATGGCAAAACGCTTGTAGCCACGTCCTGTCTTGTTATTCTTATTTCGAATGAATATTTGTGTAGGCGGTGGGGCAGGGAGTGGAGAAATTCCGTCGTTGCCTCCTAACTCGTCACAACGCGGAAGGCAAGTACATGGTAGAGTGGTGAACAATGGGTTGTTCACCATGATCATTGTTATTGCTTATCATGCTATTTATTATGCTTTTGTTCAGCTTATTCTTATACATGATATTGATGACCTTGAGTGAATGAGATTATGATATTGAGATAATGAGGAGGAGATATTGAGTTAATGAGATGGACTATGTTGATGAATAAATAAAGATGTCGCATCATTTACATTCATCATGATAGGGATTGCATGAGCCAGGTCGGTGAGAAAGTCATGTAACTATTCCGGTGAGGTCGGTGAGAAAGATACATGACTAGTCCGGAGAGCTCTAGATAAAATCCTACTTTGGTGGGGACTTCACGGGAGTGAAGGATAGAGTGTGTCATCGACGGTGAACACTTCGCTATACCAGATATCACCGATGAGATGCATATGAGCATGAGCATGTTAGTGCATTCGCATATCTAAGTAAATTGTTAAATTGTGCAACTTTACCTATATGGAATATGGCTTGGTTGTTTGAGAATGACAATGGCATTAACTAAATGGATGATGATGATAACTTTGATTGTGGTTAATAAACTATTGTTTATGGCTTTATTATGTATTTGCTGAGTCTTGGACTCATTCTTGCTCTATTGTTGTTTTTAGGTGACCAGTGATGACGTTTTACTCGGGAAGGGCTAGCGACTTGGAATCATGCACTTCACCCAATTATTTGATTCATTGGACATGAGAAACTTTTAGAATAACCTGAATATTTATATCTAGGACATGATGGTATTGAATAACCATAGATGCTTGGTTTATTTTAATCTTGGTTTATTATTTTGCTATGCTCCTAGGTCTAATTTATCTATGATTGTCATAGTGTTATGCTTGTGTTAATGCGACCCGTGGATGGGTTTTAATGTTGTTATGCTTGCTGAAATTTTATAGTATGTTGATGTAAATTAGATGGTTATAGTAGATTAGTGGCATTCTAAGCTCAATGTTGGTTTGAAGTGTACAAATTGTTGTGGAGATGGTGGTGTGGTTGCTGGTATCTATAAATGTAGAATAGAAGTAATCAGTACAAATAAGATGATTATATGTAATGTGTACGAAGACGCGAAAATGTAGGCATGTGTAGTTTAGGAAATAAACAGAGGAGTTGTCTATGGTATAATGTTGTTTATGTATTGGTACTAATTTAGTATGATATGGTGTGTATAGTCTAGAATGGTGTAATGTAGTGTGCAAGGAAAATTATAAAACATAGTAAGAAAGTAAGCATGTATAAGGATGTATACCAGAAGGAAGTAGTACGACAAAAGAAGTAAATCTACTGATTTTTGGTGGTATAGGTGTGGTGAAAATAGGAAAATATCAGTACAGAGATATTGTATAATATGTAAATATAGTATTTACCTTATCAGCAATAGCGAGTAGTCGGGGTAGTAAAATATGTTGAGATGATGTAGCTGAATCTATAGCTTTCATTGAGGAGGAAGTAGGTTCAGTTGAGGATGATGTGCTCTGTAAAAAACCGCTGAGATGTGGTATAGAAGTTTGCCTTCCTAGATCAGCTATGACACGGTTTACTTGGTAGGTTTTATTTGAACCATGGAAACTCCTTTCAGTTATACCAAACTGCCATGTAAATTTTTTGCATACGATCTGAGTAATATCTGGGGGTATGTTATTACTTCCTTGGTTCGATCGGAGTACCGTAGTGACTTGTTTGCCAACTATACGTTGGCCAACATCTCCAAATAAGATGAATTCAGCTTCAGCTGTCCCATCGGTAGCAATGACACAAAGTTTGTACCTACAATAAAGAACATGCATAGTTTAGGCCAGATAAGGACGATATAATGATAGTTATATGTATGATGTGACTGTTTGTGATGATAGTAAAAGGATGTATTGTTGGCATACACGGAGGTTTTAATATGAGAAATAATATGCGGAGTATGAAGCATATAAGTTAAGGATAAGTCAGATAAAGACAACATAGATAAAGTTAAGACAGGTAACGGTAGGACGATGTGGCAAGTAATATTTTTTTGAAGAATGTAATACAATGATTAGGCAAACAATATAGTGTGTAGTTTCAGTTTACATACTTTGAGCACATAGAATAGTGTAACGATGTATGATTTTTTTTTTGAACTATGTATATAGCTATGAAAGAAAATATGGATATAGTACAAAGCGTGGTGAAGACTCAAATATGGATTGGGATAGACAATTGCAAGATGCGATTAGTACATTCATGCGTGAGGTATAAAACATTTGGAAACATGTACATAGTTCACGAAGGAAAATATGGATGGAGGATGAAGTAGTGTAAAGACTCATTTTTTGGGTTGAAATATATATATTATTGTTTGAAGCATAAGTATGACACTATGTAGTGAACAGGAGTATTCGATGTATGGTAGAGAAATAAATAGTAGAGAAGGTAAAGTTATGTAACCATGTAGATGTAGTAACTATTTGAAAAAGTCATTATATAGTAGGTGATGCAAATAGAATTTGTTTGTAGGGAAGAGTAATGATTTCACCATAGTGGTATTAAAAAAAGATAGCACTTGGTATTTATGTAGGTAAGTTTGTACAAAGTTAGGTAAGTAGAACAAAGTAAGTAAGGAAAATGTGAGGTAGATATATGTAGGTATTGATGCATTAATGTGAGGAAATGAGTGGTGATTGCACAATGAATGTGCAGTGTATAGCTGTTAGTAAATATTGAGCAACTATATGAGGAGATTAAGAAGAGTACCTTGGTTTAGCAGATGTGCATGGACAAGCCGAGCATCTGTATGAATCGGCAGATGGCATGCATTTCTTGTTGCATTTGTTGCATGAAAAAAGAACCAAGTTTGTCCAAAGACTTAAGCGTGCGATAGTAACAGTACATGTGAGGCCTAAACGCTGCAAACAAAAAATGAATTAAAGATTGCATGTTTATGTAAAGCGATCAGTAAGATGTAAAGAAAAAACTGAGAAGAACAGACTTACTGGAAAATCGTAAGGATTAATCTCAAGGATTTCCTGAAGTGTTTTTTCACTGGTTTCACCTGAGATAGTACTACTGGCTGGAATATGATCATTTACAACAATGCGGTATACTGATTTGAGTTGTGATTGTAGGCTGTATATTGCGCACATAGAAGTAGATTAGTTTTTCTAATTAGGCTAATTTATAAGTAACAAATATTGTGTATGAAGACTAATTAAAAATTGTAAAGTATATAGACATATGTGTATACCTGGATTTTATGACTAATGCTTCGGGAATATGTGGACAGATATACCAGTGACAAGCCACGTTTCCAGTAAGTCCTTCTTCTTCTACAAGGAATAAGGGGGGAAATTGTTACCTATGTAAGTACGTGAAATGTGGTAGGACTAAGAAACAATAAGGATATTGTGAAATGATGTGTAGCTATTAGTGCAGTGCACAGAATTACGCAGGACATGTTTTTATGATAAGGAACTAAGAAATATGTTACATATGTAAGGCTGTGAGCAATGGCATATTAATAAAAAAAAATAAGGATATTTAAAAGCTATGGTTAGCTGTGATTATGATGTACATAATAGGGTGTCATAATAAGGAAATAAAGAAGGATTTGTATAAAGGGCATGTAACAATTAGCGAGCTCTACAGAGTATTGCATTTGGATTATGGTTATGTAGGATAAATTATTGGTGTAAGCATGTATATGTTGTATAAAAAATCAAAGAAAATAATATGTAGTGAAACAGACAATGGAACATATATAAAAAATTAAAGAAAATAATATGTAGTGAAACAGACAGTGGAACATAGATCAGGAAAACAATACACGTAATAAGACCAGATTTAACATGTACGAAGGAGTATATAGGTGTCATTTGATGAGGTTTCTAGCTTAGTAATATACGTTTGTATTTGCTGTATAATTTCTTTGGTATAGGTACGAGAAATTTGACGTAGATAGAAGCAAAAGGGTGTAGGTATGTCTATATTTTTTCCCGGTACTATCATTCCTATAATAGGTACAGAGTAGTTGTTTCACAAAGATGAAGGGTAGTAGTTTGCGGAAAAATTACAGTAGGTGTTTGTAGTTAAGATAATGATAAGTTGAGCATAAGTTGTATGGTGCAAGATTAAATAGGAAGTATAGGCTGACAATTGTGATTGGTGAAAAAAAATGTGCATGAATGTTAGATGGTTGATAAGAGGAATATTTTTTAAAATGGTGATTTGTGTAACGTCTATAGATGCACATTCTGTACATATGTTAGATGGGAAGATTAGATATCATTAGGTGTCGATATGAAAGCTGTGCAAATATGAATGGTAACATTTTGAAGCAAACGGTAGTCTGCATAGAATAAACGTCATGTAATCGTTTAAAAGGCTAAACTGGAAATAGAGAGCACTAAATTAATCAAGAGTATGTATAAAATGAAAACATACGTCCATATCTCTTCATTAGGAGACCCACAAAAAGAACTATGATAGGTTTGGTTTGCCCGCTTTCATAAACTTGTTCAGCATCAAAATCAGTAGCGCATTTACCCCAAAGAGTAAGCTTGACTTCATGATTGCTGTTTAGAGGATGTGTGTATTAGGAATAGTTTAAAATATATATATAAAGTTAGTTTTTACAACTGGCTGCAATATATATTGAATAGAATAGGAAGATATGTGACATACGTTCTATCATGTAGGATAAGGGTCCTCCTGGTTGTAGGTATATTTTGATTTGCACCTTGGATCAAAGCGACGTTTGAGACCCCGACAACAGCGCCAATAATGTCTGCAGTAATGTAAGTATGTCAATGAAGTGATAAGAGTAACACGTTGATGGGACACATAAAACTATATAAGAGATAAAAATTGTTTAACGTGAGATAGTTTTGAAAAATGTACCTATGAAAGATCTAGTTTCACCAATATATGTAGAAAGACGAGAGAATGGTACAAGATTGTATGCATGTGATGGGAAACCGGTGGCACATCGCCTAGTTCATTTATCCGAGTATAGTATGTGAGTTGAATCATGTAGTCGATATCAACAGTCTCAGATTTTCTTTGTTAGGGCGCACTAAGAATCAATTGAAAGCATAAACATGGCTGACCGCTTGGAGCTGGTCTTTCTTGGCTTCGACATGTTCTTTAGGCACTTCACCGTGAGAGACCAGTACCACTGTAGTAGGAAAGTATCGCTCAACAATGAGCGATGTGTAATTGGATTAAAGAATTAAAATATATGAATAGTGAGTCAAATATAGATATGATTACTCGTGCATCAACTAAAACGAGGTCTAAATGTTGGATAGTGTTTTCAAATATTGCCAAGGTACTCCCATAGACGTGAAACTCTAGCGCAGATATGCCAACGCTTTTGCTTCTGTGTGAGTTCGGATAGTAAATTGTATGTCATCGTATAGCAAGAGAAATATATTTAGATAATAGACTGAGAACAATATGAACATATAACTATGGTAGGAGAGGTAGACTAATATCGAGGGTAAAATTAAGGTATGTAAACGATAGTAGGAACTAAACAGTGTGGGTGGAAAAAATAAGAATAAAGCAAAGTATGTAGGTAGTTTTGTATTTATCTTCTAGTTGTGTTTA
>JAYEVG010000042.1:0-128396 GCA_036346395.1 Hsuehochloa calcarea | reverse complement strand
TAAGCAATTTAACAAATCTAGCTTAATGTTTAAATAACCGAAAGCACAATAATATAACAGGAGGTAAAGAACAACAATAATCCCGGAAGTGACTAAACCATTAGTCACCACAACAATAGTATGAATTACCCCATTCATACCAAATCCATGTCAAATTTTAATTTAAAAGGTTGAAGTCTAACTCTGCAAAACCTAACCAAGCGTGTCCATAACCTAGGACGAGGCTATTCGAATAGTTTTATCCCCTCAGGTGTACCATTTTACCCACACGCCAGTAATCGCTTTTGCCAAGCTATTAAGCACACTTCCTAGGTATGCCTACATCGCTAAGTCCTAACGAGACGCTTCCAATATTGTGAATTATTCATGAGCCACCCAGTATGGATAGAAACTCCATACGCTGTGTCGGGAATGTCGTTCAATCTCGACAACTACTCCTCACTGGTAAAGCTCTGACAATCAAGGGACGCTCTCGAGGTGGAGAGTCCATCCTAAACTCCACCACCGCACACCCAACACAAGAACACAATCTTTTTCACACAACACACACAACGCCTCCCGCGACTGAGATAACCCACGCCAAAGCACTAAGTCAAGAGAGGTCCCATATCCCTCTCGGTGGTTAGTACGCAAAATGCTTGGAGAGTGTGACACAAGATGTTCGGTCCTTGTTGACTTAGGCAAGACAACCACAAACCCAATAACCCACCATCCAACCACTTGCCCAAGTCCAAATCAATTTTTCCATTTTCAGAATTTTGACTTTACAAATTAACAAAGCACAAAGTGCCGGACATAATGGAAGAATAATAATTTTTAGATCAAGACCATCGACTAAGTCGATGATCGCCCAAAGCTACCGAACTAGGCATGGCTACACAAAGATTCAGATTCTACTAAGTGACAAGAGTTCATCCATCGAACTCTAATCGCAGCAAATAACCTAGGCTCAAGTAGTAGAGAATAACCAACATCCCATGATTATGCAACTATAGGATCAACTAACCATATTTTAACACAAAGTAGCAATGCATACATACAGCTTGAATTCAAAATATTAAACTTGTAAAATAATAGGATTAACATGATCAAACCGCTTGCCCGCTTGTTGTGGGTCAAGATGTTGTCAGGATCACTCTGTATCAATGCGCTTTCGATCCTATCGAAAGAACCAAAAGAACCAATAAGGCAAAAGAAACCGAAAAGATCCAACAGATCAACTTCAACAAAAAGCTCTCAAATTTTTACAGTAGAAAGAGCATGATTTTTATGAACTAATGCAACAAGAACCAATTGATTTGGATTCTTAATGCAAAAGATATGGCCAAAACCATTTTGCTCAACCTTTTATAAATCAAAATGCTACTATTCATTAGCTAAATTTTCTCGAGCTATACTGAGTTTGAAAACATTTCTAAATTAAAGTCTAGTTAAAAACATAATCAACAAAATTTGAATCAACCAAAAGGATTTGAAATGAATTAGTTATGCATTTTACAAGTTATCATATTTTTCAGCTTGACAAATAATCTCGAAATCAGAATTAAACGACGTGGTCGAACGAGGAGCGCCGATCAAAGATCCGACGCCCGCGCTCCAGCGCTAGCACGCTGGATTCATACTTCTAAACGCCACCGCTGGATCTCGGATCCAACGGTTCACGTGACCAGACGCACGGGCGTCCGAACGCTCACACGCATAGGAGCCGCGCTGATCTTGGATCCAACGGTCCACGCGGATCGAACCTTTCTGACGGTCCGAACGCTCATTCAGATCCGACCGCTGATCTGGGATCCAACGGTCCACCGATTAGGGCGTGATTAATTCAAATCTAAGCGCAATCTTGGGCAGTAGATCCAAAGATCGACGGTCTGCAACGACTCAAGTTCAACTTCAACCATTTCGTCCGACAAAATTTGATTTGGAAGATTGGTTTCGCCAAGCACTCGGCATTCGCGCAAAAGCGTAGCAAAGCCTAAAATGAGTTCCTAACAACCTTGCGCACCTAAAGGTACCAACAATTTTGGCTCACATGTTTAGAACGCCGGCAGTTTGAGATGACCGAGAAGACTCAAATGACCGAAACGAAAACGCAAATGAGCTCACCAAGGTCCAAGGAGCGGGTGCCAAACAACTAGGGACTAATAAGGGGTACCGAGCCCAAAGAAGGCACCGAGGAGAATCGAAGCTGGCTCGGGTGAAGAAGAATAGCGCTCACGACCGACTGGGGAAATCCAAATTGATCTCGCTTCTTTCTCGCCAAAAGCAAAATTGACAGAGGGTTAAAACTCGAGAGGCTAAGAAGTCGAGGAATCAAGGGTTTTGAAAGAGAATGCCCTAACACCACTTTCACCAAGGACCAAGCTCCAACAATGGCGCACCGAGAGCAAATTTCGAATGGAGCTCGAGCAACGCACTAACAAGGTGCCGAGCTCAAGAGTGTTCAAAGGATGCTAAGGAAGCCATCGGGGAGTTTTATAGCCAAGGAGCAAGGAAGAAGCAACGGAAGAAAATGGTGGGCTCGGTTGAGGCCGATCGAGGCGACGGAGCAAGTGACAACAGGGCGACGGCGA
Organism: Hsuehochloa calcarea; assembly: GCA_036346395.1. Classification (NCBI taxonomy): domain Eukaryota; kingdom Viridiplantae; phylum Streptophyta; class Magnoliopsida; order Poales; family Poaceae; genus Hsuehochloa; species Hsuehochloa calcarea. The sequence goes on along the minus strand of JAYEVG010000042.1, from coordinate 125,823 downwards.
CTATGGAGGCGGGTGGACGGAAGCATTAATGCGAAGAGCCGCAATCGAAGGAGAAGTGACCAGACGCCGCCACGCCTGAAATTTCACCCACTATCGTTGACTATGGCGAAAGCGAGCGACGGAGGTAGACGATACGCCACCGCTGGATTGAAATCGAACTACCAAAAGAACGGGTCGATAATAACGATTCAAACGCTCACTCAATCTCGGACCGCTGATTTGATCCTACGGTCCGGCAAGGCGCAAGGCGTCGGACGGTCCGAACGCTGACGCGATCGTGAACCTCGATTTAGAATCCAACGGCTCAAATGGATCGGCTGCCGATGGTCCGAACGCTCACGCGATCGTGAGTCGTTCGATGTCGATCCAACGACTCACAACACTCGCGCCCAACGTCCGAGCCGGCAGGCGCTAGTTGGTTGGACCAAATCAAGTGGCTCGAGCCCAGTCCGATCCGAACCCGAGGAACAAGTGGAAACCTGTTAGGGTTTGAATTTGAATAGCTGATTTTGGAGGAATTATTTGGGGTAGCAAACAAACCCCAAAAAATTATGAAATTTTAAATGGAGATTGCTAACGGGATGATGAACCTTATATAAAATTTTCAGAGACTTTTATGCACTGCATTTTTCTAAAAATTCCAGAAGGCTAATTTAGGAGTTTGACTAATGTTTGACTTGCCTCAAAAATTATCAAATAATTTCTCAAAATTATGAAATAATTCTCGAGGTGTTAAACATCACTCCTAGGTTCAATGAAAATTATTTCCAAAGGTTGGGCACAAGATTTTCATGAAGGAGACTTGTGTTGGTGTCCAAATGGCAATTTGATTTTTGATTCCACATAATTCCTTTACAAAAATTATGGAACCTGATTACAAAAATCAAGATCGAGAGAAAAGTTTTAATTTCTCCTCATTTTATTACATTTGAAACACAAACCAATTTTGGGATGTTACACTCACCTCTCTTACCAACCAAAGCTCTTATGAATTCCTTGTCATGATTCTGAGAGAAACAAATGTGTGTGGTAATAAGAAAGTGATGGAGAGGCTAAAACAAGACCAGAGGTACCGATTACGATGGATTTTTATGTGGAGCTTGGTGGGGAGTGATACACAAGAAATGCAATCCTGAATTCTAGTTGTTGTAAGTTAAATAACAATCCAAACTAGAAGTTCCCATTTAGTGTTGATCACAAGATATGGGAGATATAAATCAATCACACACACACGCAAAGAAATTTCAGAGTTGATGTAAACAAGGAGTATGATTGGAATGCAAGTGTTGCGATCGATCCAACCAAAATTTTGCACCAAACACAAATAGCAAACCTGTTGCTCCACTTGGCGTGACAAACTTTCAAAGACTTGTGCACTTTAACTAATGATCTTCAACCTTTCTTTCTCAATTTTTTCTCAACTCTTTTTTAACACTTTCCTTTCTTTTTTTTTTTTTGACACTTTTTTTTTTTAATAGAACTTAACACAATGACCAGAGATAACACTAGCACACACTTATGGTAGAACAAAAACACAACCAAAGAGCCTATAGTTTGATAGGATCAAAGTTAACGCTAAAGGATGATATAGGCTATAGATTTTTTTGTGGGATTTTCAGATATATATAAAAGAGGCTCAAAGGACACGCAAAGGAAAATGATCAAGAACTAAAACAAAGACTCTAATGGACTGAAACTTAACAAAACTCACCGAAATAATGATTGAAACAAAGGGCTACAACAATTTTTTTATAGGCTTTTTGGTGGATAGGACGAAACAAATATATATGTAGCTAAAGGTAAAGAATCCTACCGTGGCAACGAAAAGCTCGATACGTGATGATACGCCACGGGGTCCCGATCTTCACGATGTAGGATGATCACTAAATAACTAGCTTCAAAGAAGCTAAGATAACTTGTCATATAGCAAATGATAACTAGTGCAACCTGACAAATAAAACTCGAAGCCAACCACCGCCTTTAACCCAGAACCGAATCGAGGATTCGCCCAACTACACTCTCAAGGAACCAACCAACACACCTACAATCAATCGAGAAACCTCGAAGGGTAGGAGCACCAATGGGGAGCGGATGAAGCCGCCATTTCTTTAATCCCGCCAAGGAAATCACAAGAGCAAAGGGTAGAGATCAACTCTCAAAGGTTTGTTAGCACACCAACGAACAAAGGTTTCAGATTTTGTTTTTATCAAAGTCTGTGGTTTCTATGAGGCAATGAGGTATTTATACTAGGAACATCCCTCCTAGATAGGTGTAAACACGAAATGAAAAGATAATGTAGACTATGTGAAAGGGCCTCGTGGCTGTTGGAATTCTCATGAGCTTTCGTGTTTTGTCAATAACTCCACCTTGGGAAGTCCAAAAGATGTGCCGTCACTATGCTTGGAAAGTTAACTTGATAAGATTTCACACCATGTGCAGCATGCACCACGAAATAATGTAGATTGGTATAGTTTTGCATGGGAAGTTGAACGACCGCGCATCGTTGACCTTCCGACCAGTCTTCACTAAAGCTGGTCGGCTCTCAAAATGGAAATTCCAAACAGCTCGGCTCTGTGGCATTGAAAACTAGACTTAATAAGCTTTCCAAATGTCCTCATGGACCTCCATAGCCTTTGGAAATCAAAAGTTATGACTGCTTCTTTCGAACTCGCTCACGGATCGGTCTCGTTCGAGTGTGGTCCTTCTCTCGTAGTCATCTCTTTGTATGTTCCTGTCATCCTTCTTGGTGAACCTAAGCAATAGCAATGTACACGACTTAGGCAAGATATAATTCTCATTGATGTTAAAATGATTCTCACAAAGTAGCTGCTCACCTCTTGTTGTAGCTTCTTTGCTCGACTATGTGTAATCGGTCCATCAATGACTTGAATGTGTCGATGTAGGTGAGACTTGAGTTGGTGTAGCTTGATTTGGAGGTTGTAACATCTTGCTTGATAGCGTGGTCATATCAAATAGATCTTAATTTTATATGAATTTACCAATTTGAATGGGCTCAAACGAGTTCTGATGCAAAAGATATGGGCTTAGGAAGATTGGAAAATCAAATAAACCCTAATTTGGATTTATACGATTTCCCGAATTATTTTTATAAAGAAAAATCGGATTATTGCGCAATGCTTGCGTCAGCCGAGAATTTTTGGAAAAAGAATTAATTAAAAACCTACCGACAGTGGGACTCCATCGACCTCTTCTACTCACTTGGTGGACCAAATCCACCGTGCCGAGGGTGAGCGGTGGCGGGGCTCCCACGCCAAATGGCGAAGCACACGTGAGGTGACACGCCAGCGCAGCGGGCCGACCGGGTCAGACACTGCAGGCCGATGTGGCACTACGAGGGGCTGGCCTAGGACCGAGGGCTTGCCTAAGTGATTGGCCAAGGTCTGTGGCGCTGAGGACAAAATGGGTTGCCGATGAGACTGCCGGCTGGGCTGGTGGATGGTGGCGGTCGAGACGGCGAGACTCACCGGCAGCCGAGGAAGGAGGCGGGCGCGACGACCAACCTTTGCCTGACGGCCACGCAACAGGATCGGGAGGCTCTCGGCGGCGACGCGGTGGCGGAGGAGCCGGGACTATTGCGCCACAATGGCGGTGGTGGCACGACGCCGAGGTTCAGAGGCTGCGAATCCGGCGGCGAAGGGGTTACGGCGGGCGAACTCACGGGCAATGCGCGCAACGGCGATTTAAATCGTAGGCGCTAGGAGGGTTTTGGTGGAGGCTCGGGCGAAGAGATTGGTGGGGTTGGGGCCTTTTATAGACGGAGGAGGGCGAATCCGAGGCGAAACGGCGCGCGGCGAAGGCCAGAGCGGAGTAGCGCGGGAAGAGTCCGTGGAGATTTACGATGTCGTGCGCACATCGCGCGGCCCACCAACAATGAGAGCGAGAAAGAGCAGCCACGGCGTGCGCGAGCGCTTGATTTCAATCCAATGGCCGGGAGCGAGCGAGGCGAGGGCGATCGACGAGGAGGAGACACGCGCGTCCATCCAAGCGGGAAGGCGGCGACATCGCGGAGTGGGCCGAGGCGAGGAATAGTCTCCGGCTTCGCCCAAGATCGCTCGAGGATTTTGTTTTGATATTTCTTTTAAATAAATCCAGAAATACAAATAGCAAGTAGAAAATAGCAAATGACTTTGGAAAATTCCGTAAAATCCTATAAAATATATCCAAGCATGTAGAATCTAAATAAAATAATTTTGACAATTGTTGATGTTGGGATTAAGCTCATTAAATTAATTTGTCCTTAAAGTCCATATTAAGCTTTTTAATTTAATATTCAAATAAATCCAAATGGTGAATTTTCTCACTACCACTATTTAAAAGATTTTTAAAGCTCTGAAAATTGGGATGTTACAAACCTCCCCCCTTAAACGAATCTCGACCCTGAGATTCCGGCTAGCTAGAGAAAAGGCTGGGGAACTCGGCTTTCAACTCTTCTTCACGTTCCCACGTTGCTTCTCCTTCTGAGTGGTTACTCCACTGGACTTTGCAAAAACAAACGGTCTTGCTTCTAGTGCGGCGCTCTGTGACATCCAAAATTCTGATAGGCTATTCTTTGTACGTGAGATCTTCCTTCAATTCAATTGACTCCAACGGGGTCTGCTCTTCCGGCACACGAAGACACTTCTTCAGCTGAGAGACATGAAAGATATCATGCACTCCTCGCTAACGATCGCGTAGCTCAATCGGCACGCAACCACTCTTCTGCTCCAAAATCTTGAACGGACCCACATACCTTGGAGCAAGCTTCCTTTGGTGTGGAATCTCTTAACACCTCTGAGCGAGTAACTCAAGATACACAAGATCCTCCGTTCAAAGTCGAGGTCACGATTACTTTTATCGGATAACTCTTTTGCTGGGATCTGGCTATCTTTAGTCTTTTCTCGATCATAGCAACTTGTTCTTCTTTCGAATAATATCGGCCCGAACACTACACGCTCAAATTGCTCTCACCAATTTAATGGAGTTCTCGCAGTAACGACCATACAAAGCTTCAAATAGTGACATTTGCAAACCGCTTGATAACCGTTGTTGTACGAGAATTTCGCATATGGAAAACTCTTATCCCAACCGGTAGCATTTGCTAAGGCACGTGCTCTCAACATATCTTCTAATATCTCGTTGACTCTTTCATCTGTCCATCACATGCTCGTGGATGATATGCGATCAAATTCGGATGAGTTCCTGTGGCTTCATGTAGACTTTGCCGTAAACGAGAGGTGAACCGAGATCCTCGATCCGACACTATCCTCTTAGGCACACCATGCGATCGACTATTTTTGACATATACAACTCGCCAAGCGGTCCCGAGTAAGTGGTTTTGATCGGCAAGAAATGGGCAACCTTAGTCAAACGACCCACTATTACCCAAATCGAATCATAACCTCGATTGAGTCTTAGGTAAACCGTAATAAAATCCATACCGATCTCTTCCCACTTCCATTCCTAGATCTTAAGCGGTTGTAGCAAACCCGCTGTCTCTCGATGCTCGCTTTTACTTTCGACACACGCCGCATAAGGCAACGAACTCTGCGACGCCTCGCTTATGTTTGGCCACCAAAACTTATTCTTAACATCCCGATACATCTTAGTACTTCCGGGTGAATCGAATACTTTGAGTCATGGGCTTCCTTCAAGATTTGCGCTTTAATCCATCAATATCCGGTACATGATACGCCCATTGATCCACAAGATATCCCGATCATCCATGGTGAAGTCTTTAAATTTTCCTTCCGCATCTTCTTCTTGAGGTCGCAAACTCGTAATCCTTGGGTTGCGCTTCACGAATCTGCTTTCTCCGAGTAGACCGCACTTCCATCGCCACAAATCCTTCTCGTAAACAAGTTCTAGCTTTAGCTTCGAATTCCTCCCGTTCCGAGCAAATCTCTTTGCTTCCAGAGCATTGCAAGAGTTTTGCGACTTAGTGCATCTCGCCAACTACATTGGCCTTACCAGATGGTAATGGATCCCAAGATTATAATCCTTTATTAATTCCACCATCTTCGCCGTCTCATGTTCAAATCGATCGAGTGAATATGTACTTCGTGCTCTTATGATCTGGTAGACTTCACAATGACATCGATGAGATAATGACGCCAAATCTTCAAGGAATGCACTACTAGCCTAATTCCAAATCATGGGTAGGATAATTCTTCATGAGGCCTTAATTGCCTTGACGATAAGCGCATGTACTCTTCCTTCTTGCATAAGAACACATCCTAATCCTTGACGGAGGCGTCACAATAGATATCAAAATCCTTACGATATCCCAAGAAAACTAGCATCAACAAGTCAAACGCTTCTTCAATTCTAGGAAACTCTCTTCACAAGTCAGTCCAAATGTACTTCTTCTCTTTCTTCAACAATTGCATAAGAGGCTTAGCAATCGTTGAGAATCCTTCAATGAAACGACGATAGTATCCTGCCATTCCCAAGAACTACGAATTTGGGTAACCGTCTTGGGCTGCTCCCAATTCATTACAGCTTTTAACCTTTCCGGTCAACTGCTACTCCTTCGGCTGTCATCACATGACCGAGAAAATCAACTTTCTTCTTCCAAAAGTCACACTTGCTAAACTTGGCATACAACTGATGTTCTCTCGAGCTTCTAGGATTAAACTCAAATGGTCTTGCATGCTCTTCTTCCGACCTTGAATATACCATAATGTCATCAATGAACACTACTACGAACTTATCCAAATATTCCATGAATACTTTGTTCATCATGTTCATGAAATAGGCAGGGGCATTAGTCAATCCAAATGACATGACTATAAATTCATAATGTCCATACCGGGTTGAGAAAGCGGTCTTTGGTACATCCTTAGGACAAATCTTCAATCGATGGTAACCTCGATCGAGATCGATCTTGGAGAATACTCGCTCCTTTCATCCGGGTCGAACAAATCATCAATTCGGGCAAAGGTATTTGTTCTTGATGGTAACTTCATTGAGAGAACGATAATCGATAAACATTCTCATGCTTCCATCTTTCTTCTTGACTTAACAAAACTGGTGCTCCCCATGGCGATTTAACTAGGTCTTACAAAACCTTTCTCCAAAGAGTTCTTCTATCTCGCTTCTTCATTTCCACAAGTTCATCGACCGCATCCGATAGGGTCTCTTGAAATTGGTGATGTTCCTGGCACTAGATCGATGACAAACTCAATGTCACGGTCCGGTGGTATTCCTGGTAATTCTTCCGGAAATACATCTGGATAATCTTTTACTACAGGTACATCTTCCAAAGAAACTATCTTCAGACTGTTGACTACCAAATGTCCATCACGTACCGAGGTGGCTAGAAATTCAACTTTCTTTCCTGTAGTATCCTCTATTGTTACGGCTCTTCGGCCACAATCTAGCACTACTTTATGTTTGGATAACCAATCCATACCAAGGATGACATCTATGGTCTGAGTATCTAGAACTATTAGGTTGGCTAGAAACTCAACTCCAGCTATGAGTAGTCTAGCTCCTAAACATCCAACTTTAGAACTTAGCTCTGCTCCAGGCGACTGGACTAACAGAGTATGCTTAAGTTGCATAACTTTCAAATCATTCTTGGTTGCAAAAATTCCAGATACAAACGAATGCGAAGCTCCAGAATCAAACAGAATCGATGGTGTATGAATTTACCAAAACTTACCCAAAGATAACGCCGGGTGCTTCCTGAGCTCCTTCCAGAGTGACGTGATTGACACGGCCTCGACCACCGACAGCGGTGCTCCTCGATTGACCCAGTAGCTTGAGAAGTTCCTTGATGGTTGCCTTGTACTAGCGCCTTGGCCGGTGTGTTCCAAGGTTGAAGCGTCATCGAGTGATAGTCCCATTCTGCGGACATCGGTTGGCTAAATGCCCCGGCCGACGGCTGGTAAAGCAAACTCGGGTGCATTCATGGGTTGCTTATCGGATTGGGGTTGATCGGCGCGGGTTGCGGAAGTTCCGAGCAACCGGACGAGGTGTTGAAGTTGGTGCAAGTGGTCCGCGCACTGCGGTGGAAAACGACTAAATCATGGTGGAATCATTCTTGCCTTCACCGGGTTGGTGACTTCCTCATGGAGCCATTCTCGCGCTACGGTGATCTTCCAATTCCTTGCGCTTATCCTCAAGAATCAAAGCTTTATTGATCAACTCTTGAAAATCGTGAAAGGTGTGGGCGATCAAGTTGACTTGAAGTCCAAGTGTTCAATCCTTTGAGTAAAATGACTCGACGAGCCTTGTCAAGGGGCGACATCTTCTCGCAAAGATATCGAGCAAGTTGAGAGAATTTATTGAGGTAGTCAATCATCGACATTCCTCCTTGCTTGAGAGCACTAATTCATCCTTCTTCAGATCCATGATTCCTTAGGCACATGATAATCGGCGAAAAGCGCTTGTGAACTCTTCCCAAGTAATGTGTTGCGGCGCTCCATGCGCCGTGATAAAGTTTTCCCACCATTCGGCAAAGAATACCTTCCATCCGTGAGAGGCGTCATGAACTTTTTCATGATCGCCGCATTGAGTGATCGTAGTTTTCTCTCAATGACACGGCCAATCATCGCCTCATCAAGTAGACATGTCCAGAAGGTTGGTGGACGGGTTCTCATAAACTCACCAACTTGGACGATCCATTATGACCATGAGCAACTGGGCTCCATTGTGATGCCGATTGTTGTTGTTCGTTATTCATAGCTTGCATCCGATTCATCATGGTGTACATCACCGGTTTGAGCTGCCATGAATGCTCCAAAATTCGCAGATCAATTGAAGGTGCTTGTGTGGAATCCGCTTTCTCCGGTTCGCTCTCGTCCCTTCCGACATCGAGTATCGGAACCACTTGCAAAGACTTTGATTTAGTCTCGAACCATCCGGTGAATTCTCGTGGGTTAGATAAGGTAGCAAGCACAAGATGAGTTGTAGAACTAAGCGGGGTAGGTAAAACCCAATAACATATTTTAAGAAAGCTCAATCAAACTCTTATATTGATTAAGATAATAGTATGGCTTGCAACAAATGCCTAAGGGCCTTTGGTACTCATACTTGCACGCAAAAATAAGGACGAACCTAAGCACACAAAACTACCGCCTCTAAGGGCTTACTCAAGACTTAATATCAAGTAAGCTCAAACAATTTGAGAATGCACTACTCGATTAAATAGCCTCAGAGCCTTGGCGGTGCTCCGCTCATTGTGAGACCCAAAGTGAGCCGCATCCTCAAAAGCCGTAACGCCCGCTTTTCAGAGTTTTTGAAAAATTTTAAAAGAAAACCATTTGCTTCTATTTGTCAAAAGCTTAATTTGGAATTTCGTAATTCAATTGCGATAATATGAATTAATCAAACTTCAATTAAATTAAAGTTGGTTTGATTGAGTTTTCTGGAATTTAAAATCAAAATTATTATTTTAAGAATTTTCTTGGATTTATTGGATTTTAGAAATTGATTTTTGTTTTATCCGAAATGGAAAATTATTTTAATTGCAAGAGAAAAAGAAAAATTTAAAGTTAAAAGTATTTTTATTAAGTCTAGAATAATTCAAGGAATTTCTGTGAATTTTTCTAGAATTTTTGGAGTCTATTTGCTATTTTCTAAATTGCCTTTTTGTTTTATTTGAATTTCTGAAATGAAAAATGAATTTAAAATCCTTTTTCTGTTTGTGGGCCGAATTCCTCCGGCCCATCATCGCTTCCCGGCCGCTCAGCCTCCTGCCGCCTGTCGCCCTCCGCCGTTGATCTCCATCCAACGTCCGCTGTTTCGCCGCTTCGGCCGGCCGTTGATCGAGATCCGCCGCATCCTTTCGCCTCGCGCCTCTTTTTTCCGCCGATCTTCATCCGCAAGCGCTCCGCTCACCGCGCTCCTCTTCCCCACCGTCCGACAGAACGGACGGCGCCGCTTTCGCTTTCCCCGCCGCGCTTTCACTTTCACCGTCTCGACGAATCGGACGGCTGTCGCTCGCCGCGTCTCGCTTTCCCGACCGTCTCGACAAATCGGACGGCGCCGTTCGTTGCTGCCCCGACGCGCCGCTTTCTCTCTCTCTCCACGCTGCCGCGCTGTCTCGGGCATTACGCCGCGAATCTGGGCTGCCAGGCGCGTCTCGCCGCCACGCCGCGCCTCGCCGCGCGCGCCGCCACGCCGCCGCATTCCATCGCTGGCTCATTGCTGGGCCATGAAGCGCTTATAAAACCGCCGCTCTTCCTCTCCTCTCTCTTTTCTCTCTCTCGGCCGTTCTCGCCCCGCTTCCTTTTTCCTCGCCTGCCGCTGTTCTCCGCCGTTCTGCCTCTTCACTTTCTTGCCGGCCGCCATTGCCGCCTCTCTTCCTCAGCCCGGCCACACCCCAGGCCACCCTCTCTCTCGCTCTCTCTCTCTCTCTCTCGACTAAGGGCCCGAGCGACGTGGACGCTGCACAATCGGGTCGGTCACACACACTCTTTTCGATCAAGGCAGCCACGTGCAGCGACATGTGCGCTGACGTCAAAGTCGGAATTTCAGAGAAAAATAATTCCGAAAATCCGAAAACCCTAAATCTATCATTTCATGTGATTTTCAACTTCTTTTGGCTATAACTTTCACATCCGAACTCCATTTGGGTGATTCAAATTTCTAAATTTATATAAATTCATCCTCTTTCATTTGGTACTGGTTTTGTAATTTTTGGAGTTCATTTGGTGCTGTTTTATTTATTTGTTGCTATTCTCAAGCACGTAGATTCCGCTGCTTGGAAGATTTCTTCGACCCGACGATCAAGACCCTCTCCTCACAACTAAGGCAAGTCGAGGCCTTTGACCATGTTGAACCCATTTTATAAATGTATTTTGTATTAAATTATCATGCATGGCTAGTTTTATTAAAATGGTTTTGGGAGTAGATAAATACCAAATTGCCATTATGCCCCTTGAAGAATTGAAAATGAAATGTCTCCTTGAATGACATATATCCTTGGACACCATAGGATGGTTAATGCTAGTTGGACATAATTGTATTACCAACTTGGGTGCGATATTGCTTAGACATGCTCTAGTTACCCGCAGATTTCGATCACATGTTTATGATGGATGAAATTTGACTAATGGAACTATGGAATTGTGGTGTGAGGCCACTTTTATTAAAGATGTTGTGCCATGGCAGGATTGCCATTTGGTCGGGAATGAACAAAATGATTTATGCTCGGCTTGAGGTAGGAAGCTAGAGTGGGTGTGTGATGCACATTGGGTTGTGGTAGACTTGTCCGAGCACCAACTAAGGACTTAACTTTGCAAGTCATTGATCTGGGCCACTCGCAACCATAAGTCCGTATGGGACTGACCGCCAACTAATTAGGGAAGTTTTGGGTCGGCTCGTTAGGGTTGATTATTGGCGCAAGAGGGGGCCGTGATGGCGAAAACCTTAGCGAAATGTAACCGAGGCAAAATGGAACTTTGTAAAGGCCTTGTGGTAATCACTTAGTCGCACACCCTCGAAGTGTGTCGACGTACATTACAAGTGATTTATCTCTTGTGGGTAAAGCCGCATAACCTCTCGCAGAGTGTCAAAATCTATTCAATAGCCGTGTCCCCTGCTACGACATGCCCGGTGATTTCGCCAAGGTAGCATTTTCAAAATGTGGTTTGGTTCGTTGGAAACGCTTGGTTGAATGGTTGGGAAGTGAACGGATGTTCACCGCTTGATTCAAAAGAACTTGATTATCTATGTATTATCCTTTAAAATCTCGCTTGCAATCTAATTATTGTATTTATTGTTACACTTGCTTTCCGCAAATTAACCATAAAGCCATCCTTGTTTAAGCCTCGCATGAATACTATGTGCATACATTTTCTACGACTTTGTCGAGTACTTTATGTACTCACGGCTTTATGCCCTTTGTTGATCACCCCAAAGAAGAACCAGAAATGTTGAGATCTACGAAGAAGGCTACTTTGAAGACTTTGCGATCTAGGTCACGCCCTCCACTGATTGCCCGTGGGCATGTCGATTGGTCTCCACGTATTTTTTTTTTGAGATTTCCGCCGATACTACTGTTGTTGCTAAGCCCGTGGAGGCGACTTTTGTAAGAACCTTGACCATAAGGTCTTTGTCGCTTTAATTAATATTACTTTGTCCGCTTCATTAGTTCGTTGTTGAATGGTTATGATTACATCATTGTTGTAACCGTGCAAGCTTAGCTACCGATCATGGGACTAGCTTGGTATGCACAGAGGGTCTCGGGTTGTGTGACACCCGGCGCCGACAAGAGATGGTATCGAGCCATATCGATCAGAGGATCGAACCTTTAGTTAGATTGGTCGCCTTAGTCAAAAATTCAAAATATATTTTCTAAATCAAACCAAGCAATTAACTTGACTAGAAATTCTTCTCTCATCTTATTCTATTCTTTCTCACCTTGTTCTATTCTTTTCTTACCATCTCACCCTCTTATATCATTCTTGAGTTCTTTCATCTTATCTTTTCCGAACTTGGTTTTCCAATTTAAATCGACCTCCTTACCTCCGGAATATCTCTAGGATCGAGCCCTTCAAGATCAAGCAATGGAAGTTTTGAAGCTCAAGTCCCGCCGCCTGCTTCCAAATGACCCTCCATATGAGATTAGATTGGTAGTGCCTTCCTAGTCTTAGATTCGCTTAGTCTCGTGTAATAGTGCTTTAGTGCTTGAGTGTCTGCTTTCTTGTTTGCTTCTTGATAGCTTTCCTCATTATCCGCTCGTTGGGTAAAACCAACTTTGTCCGCATTAGGTTGATCCATCTATCTCCCTTGATTCTCGCTCATCTCCGTGCTTTTCCTCTCATCTAAAATGCTTTCTTCTTCTCGCCTACTAAACCGTGAAGCTTTGTCGCAGATGGTTCGCACCCGCAACTCCGCAAGCCGTGATGAGACCCCAAGCGCCGGTTCTGCCTTCCTGTGCCGCCAAAGGTGCGGTCCGGTTTGAGTCGCCATGGCAGCCCAAACGCACCGATGAGCTCTTTGATGCGTATTATGACTCGGAGATGATGAATCGCCAGAACTGCATCGCCGCTGCCGCAATGATGAATCGTATCAGCGGTACCGCCACGCCGCCGCTGCTCCACCCCGATGTTTCTCACCCAGTTGGCGAGTTTTGAGGACCCATCCGCCCACTTCTCTAGCTCCTGAGCCATTGGACGCAGATGACCGCTTACGCCCATGGAAAGAAGCTCGCTATCACCCGCTGTGATGATCGCGAGAAGGTTCAGATGCCACCCACCACTTGAAGGTACAAATTGCGGAATGGTGGAGAACTATTGTGCCGCCCATGGAAACCCCGAGAGTATCACTTGGGCCGAAGTTTTCAGGAGCTTTCCACCACTCCCATATCCCCGATGGAAAGGTGGAAATGAAGAAGAATGAGTTCCGTGAGTCGCAAAGAAGGCAACATGTCGCTGAGTGAATACCTTAATGATTCACTCGCCTATCCCGTTATGCCCCGAGGACGCTGCCACAGATGATGCCCGCCAAGCGCTTCAAGAGAGGACTCAACCCCGCTTGAAGGTGCAAGTCATTGGGAATGATTATGCGATTTCCAAGACTGTGAACAAGGCCATGCTCATCGAGGAATCCCGCCGTGAGCTTGAAGAATCCCAAGAAGAAAGATGATGCAAGACGGTGCCCATCGCCTCACTCCTGAGTCGAATGAATATGCCGCCCCGCCTGTTGCTCCACCCGTCACATTCAGATCCCTCAGAGCAAAGACTCGCCCAGCCAGCCCAAAGGACCGCAGCTTCAACAGCCCAAAGAACCAAAGAGCCAAGGAATGTCAACCCCGCACCGGATCACTCGCTTAAGTGCCATCACCGGGCACTTCGCCAAGAGCTGCCCGCAGAGGCAAGGCCCTTCTCCTGCTCGTTTCAACGTGGGAACCACTCCGACCAGACCCCACTCCAGAGTCGCACGTGGAGCCTCTCGGACTCCAACCGCACTACCAAGACTCTCACCGCTTTGGAAGAGGTCGTGAACCACACCACTGTGGAGGAAGCCTGCATGTTTTGACGACGTCAGGCCGGGTAAGTTCCTTGTCAATTCAAGACCGCCACTGCTTTGTTTGATTCGAGCTTCGATTCGCTTGTTTCTGAGTTTTGCCGAAAGGCACCGCTTGGAAGTTTTGCCTCTTAAAAGTGTTTTGTTGGTTCAGTCTCGCTCGATTTGAGTACGAACCAAGGTTGCCCTAAGGTTAAAGTGACCATAGAAGGGTAGAATTCTAGCTAATCTCATCATCATAGACACCAAGTCTCTTGATGTGATTTTGGGAATGGATTGGCTCGCCAATCACCAAGCCCTCTTGGATTGTGGTGGTAGAAGCATCACTTTGGTCATCCGGATGGAACCAAGGTAAAGTTTGAAGCCTCCTGGAGAAGATAGTCGGATCTTTAGTCCGCAGCGCTGTTGTGTCTTTGGAAGAAGTGCCGATGAGTCGAGAATTTTCCGATGTCTTTCCCGATGACCTACCCGAATGCCGCTGCATCGAGACTTGAGTTTGTCATCAATCTTGTTCCAGAACTGCGCCTATTTTCAAGAGACCCTACAGATTGCCCTGTCAATGATTTGGTTGAGTGAAGAAGCAAATTGAAGAAATGCAAGAGAAAGGTTTTGTCCGACTGTTCTTCACCTTGGGAGCCCCAGTGATCTTTGTTGCAAAGAAGGATGGCACCCAACGGATGTGTGTGGATTACCGAGCCCTCAATGAGGTCACCATCAAGAACAAGTACCTCCGCCCGGATCGATGATTTGTTTGATCAGTTAAAAGGAGCCGAGTGTTCTCCAAGATAGACTTGAGGTCGGTTACCACCAGCTTGAAGATTCGCCCGTAAGATATTCAAGACAGCCTTTCTCAACCCGATATGGACTGTATGAGTTCACGGTCATGTCATTTGATTGACCAATGCCCTCGCTACTTTATGAACTTGATGAATAAAGTATTCATGGAGTATTTGGATAAGTTCGTCATTGTCTTCATTGACGATATTTTGGTGTATTCCAAGAGTGAAGAAGAGCATGAAGAGCACCTCCGCTTGGTCCCAATAAGCTTAGAGATCATCAACTCTATGCTAAATTCAGCAAGTGTGAGTTTGGATGAAAGAAGTTACTTTCCGGGACATGTCATGTCTGCGGAAGGAGTATCTCATTAACCCTAGCAAGGTTAAGGATGTGCTTAATTGGGAGTCACCCAAGTCGGTGCCTCAGTCAAGTTTTCTTGAATGGCGAGTTACTATCGCCGATTCATTGAAGGATTCTCCAAGATAGCAAGACCCTCACTCACCGTTGAAGAAAGAAAAGAAATTTACTTGGACGCCAGATTGTGAGCAAAGTTTTCAAGAGTTGAAGAAGCGCTTGACAACACCTCGTGTTGATTTTGCCGATGTCCTAAGGATTTTGAGATTTTCGTGATGCATCCCAAGGACTTGGTTGTGTCCTGATGCAAGAAAGGAAGGTTGTAGCCTATGCTTCCGTCAGCTTGAGGCCTCATGAAGTGAATTACCCCACTCATGACTTGGAATTAGTCGCAAAGAGTGCATGCTCTAAAGATATGGCGCCATTACCTTATTGGTAATCGCCAAGTCTACACTGACCATAAGAGCTTGAAGTACATTTTCACTCAGCCGATCTTAATATGAGGCAAAGAAGGTGGTTAGAGTTAATCAAGGATTATGATATTGGAATCCATTACCACCTGTGCAAAGCTAATGTTGTGGCAGTATGCCTTGAGCGGAAAAGTCTACGCAATACCTCGTCGATCAAGGAAAATCACCACCCTTCATGAAGAGTTCTCAAGCTCAAGTTAGAGTTGGTTGAAGAAGGTTATCTAGCTGCCTAGAAGTTCAACCCACTTTGCGAATCGATCAAGGAAGCTCAAGTTGAAGATGCCAATATTAAGGAAATCAAGAGCAACATGAAGAAAGGTAAAGCCCCGAGATTTTCGTAAGATGAGCAAGGCACCATTTGGTTTGACAAGCGAATCTGTGTTCCAGATCAGAAAGAGCTTAAGCAGTTGATACTCAAGGAAGCCCATAAAACTTTGTACTCCATTCACCCTGGAAGCACAAAGATGTACCAAGACCTCAAGGAAATGTATTGGTGGCCTAGCATGAAGCGTGAGATTGCCGAGTATGTGTCTCAAAGTGATGTCCACAATGAGTAAAGCCGAGCATCAAAGACCTCGCTGACTCTGCAACCCTTGAAAGTGCCCGAATGGAAGTGGGAAGAAATTGGTATGGATTTTATCACCGGTTTGCCAAGGACAAGGTCAGGTTATGATTCTATTTGGGTAATTGTGGATCGTCTAACCAAAGTTGCTCACTTTCTCCCAGTCAAGACTACTTACTCGTGATAGATCGCGAATTGTACATGGCAAAGATAGTGTGCCAAAGATGGAGTGCCAAGAGGATCGTGTCGATCGAGGAACCCAGCTCACCTCAAGATTTTGGCGAGTTGCACAAGTGTTTTGGTACTAATCTAAATTTCAAGATGACTTATCATCCCTGCACGGATGGATGATGTAAAGAGTAAATCAAATCCTAGAAGATATGTTAAGGGCTTGTGCCTTAGCCAATCGAGACAGCTTGGGATCAAATGCTACCTTATGCAGAGTTTTCCTACAACAACGCTACAAATAAGCCTCCAGATGTCTCCATTTGAAGCTCTTTATGGAAGAAAATGCAGGACACCGTTGTATTGGAATGAAGTAGGAGAAAGACAAGTGTTTGGGCCAGATATTTTGGAAAAAGCCAAGAGCAAGTTCGATCAATCGAGAAAGGTCGAAAACAAAGATGCATCAGCGTAAGAGTTATGCCGATAAATCAGCCGAGATCTAGCATTTGCACTGAGATCATGTGTACTCAAGGTGTCGCCTCAAAGGGATGCGCTGCTTTGAGTAAGTGGAAAGCTTGCACCAAGGTACATCGGACCTTTCCCGCTTCTAGCCCAAGAGGAGAAGTCGCTACGCTTGGAGCTCCCACCTCGGTTGCCGATGTGCATAATGTCTTCCACGGTCGCAGCTTGAAGAAGTGTTTGCGTGTTCAAGAGCAGATGCCAAGGAATCAATTGCCCCGCAAGAAGACCTCACCTACAAGGAGCATCCCATCAAGATATTGGAAGTAGCAGAACGAGTGACAAGAAGCAAGATCATCCGTTTCTGCAAGGTCCAGTGGAGCAACCACACCGAAGAAGAAGCAACTTGGGAACGAGAAGATGACTGAAGGTGAAGTTTCCCACCTATTCTCTAGTCACCAATCTCGGTCGAGATTCCCTTTAAGAGGGTAGGTTTGTAACGTCCGCTTTTCTGAGTTTTGAAAATTTTAAAAGAAAACCATTTGCTTCTATTTGTCAAAAGCTTAATTTGGAATTTCGTAATTCAATTGCGCTTTAATATGAATTAATCAAACTTCAATTAAATTAAAGTTGGTTTGATTGAGTTTTCGAATTTAAAATCAAAATTATTATTTTAAGAATTTTCTTGGATTTATTGGATTTTAGAAATTGATTTTGTTTTATCCGAAATGGAAAATTATTTTAATTGCAAGAGAAAAGAAAATTTAAAGTTAAAAGTATTTTTATTAAGTCTAGAATAATTCAAGGAATTTCGTGAATTTTTCTAGAATTTTTGGAGTCTATTTGCTATTTTCTAAATTGCCTTTTGTTTTATTTGAATTTCTCAAATGAAAATGAATTTAAAATCCTTTTTTCGTTTAGGGGCGAATTCCTCCGCCCATCATCGCTTCTCCGTCGCCTCGCCGCCCGCGCCGCCGCCCTCCGCTTGGATCTCCATCCAACGTCTGCTGCTCGCCGCTGCCGCCTCGCCGGCCGCCGTTGGATCGAGATCCGCCGCATCCTTTCGCTTCGCGCTCCCTCTCTTTTCCGCCGTCGGATCTTCATCCGCGGCCCTGCTCACCTTCGCGCCTCCGTTTCCCCACCGTCCGATCGCAAATCGGACGGCGCCCTTCTTCTCCCGCCGCGCCTCTTCACCTCCTCACCGTCCGACGAATCGGACGGCTTTTCGCTCGCCGCTCTCTCGCTCCCGACCGTCCGACGAATCGGACGGCGCCGCTCGTCGCCCCGACGCGCCGCCGCTTTCTCTCTTCTCACGAGCGCGCCGCCGCGAATCCGCCACGAATTCAGCGCCGCAGGCGTTCGCCTGCCGCCACGCCAGCCGCGCCCGCGCGCGCGTCCCACGCCAAGCTCGCTCATCGCTGCTCCGGCTGGCACCGGAAGGCTTATAAACCGCCTCTTCCTCTCCCTCTCTCTTTCTCTCTCTCTCGCTTCGCCGCTTCTCCGTTTCTCCCGCCTCGCGTCGCTGTTCTCGCCGCCGTCTCCTTCAAATTTTCGCCGCCTGCCATCGTTTCTCCCAGGGCCGCCACTCCACCCCACTTCCTCTCTCTCTCGCTCTCTCTCTCTCTCTCTCTCAATTCGGGCCGAGCGACGTGGACGCGCACGCTAGCCGGTCAAGGCCACACACTTTCTTTCGACCGCTGGGCAGCCATTTGTCGCGATTGCGTGTCTTGTTGACGTCAAAGTCGGAATTTCGAGAAAATAATTCGAAAATCCGAAAACCCTAAATCTATCATTTCATGTGATTTTCAACTTCTTTTGGCTATAACTTTCACATCCGAACTCCGATTTGGGTGATTCAAATTTCTAAATTTATATAAATTCATCCTCTTTCATTTGGTACTGGTTTTGTAATTTTTGGAGTTCATTTGGTGCTGTTTTATTTATTTGTTGCTATTCTCGCACGTGTAGATTCCGGCGTTTCGGAAGATTTCTTCGACAAACGCATCAAGACCCTCTCCTCACAACGAAGGCAAGTCGAGGCCTTTGACCATGTTGAACCCATTTTATAAATGTATTTTGTATTAAATTATCATGCATGGCTAGTTTTATTAAAAATGGTTTTGGGAGTAGATAAATACCAAATTGCCATTATGCCCCCTTGAAGAATTGAAAATGAAATGTCTCCTTGAATGACATATATCCTTGGACACCATAGGATGGTTAATGCTAGTTGGACATAATTGTATTACCAACTTGGGTGCGTATTATTGCTTAGACATGCTCTAGTTACCCGCAGTACTTTCGATCACATGTTTATGATGGATGAAATTTGACTAATGGAACTATGGAATTGTGGTGTGAGGCCACTTTTATTAAAGATGTTGTGCCATGGTGGATTGCCATTTGGTCGGAATGAACAAAAATGATTTATGCTCGGGCTTGAGGTAGGAAGCTAGAGGGGTGTGTGATGCACATTGGGTTGTGGTAGACTTGTCCGAGCGACCAACTAAGGACTTAACTTTGCAAGTCATTGATCCGGGCCACCTCGTGCAACCATAAGTCCCAGATGGGACGGACCGCCAACTAATTAGGAAGTTTTGGGTCGGTTCTCGTTAGGGTTGATTATTGGCGCAAGAGGGGCCGTGATGGCGAAACCTTAGCGAACGTAACCGAGGCAAAATGGAACTTTGTAAAGGCCTTGTGGTAATCACTTAGTCGCACACCCTCGGAAGTGTGTCGACGGACATTACAAGTGATTTATCTCTTGTGGGTAAAGTGTACAACCTCCGCAGAGTGTCAAAAATCTATTCGAATAGCCGTGTCCCTGCTACGGACATGCCCGTGATTTCGCGCAAGGGGTAGCATTTTCAAAATGTGGTTTGGTTCGTTGGAAACGCTTGGTTGAATGGTTGGGAAGTGAACGGATGTTCACCGCTTGATTCAAAAGAACTTGATTATCTATGTATTATCCTTTTAAAATCTCGCTTTGCAATCTAATTATTGTATTTATCATTACACTTGCTTTCTCAAATTAACCATAAAGCCATCCTTGTTTAAGCTCGCATGAATACTATGTGCATACATTTCTCACGACTTCTTTCGAGTACTTTATGTACTCACGCTTTATGCCCTTTGTTGATCACCCCAAAGCAGAAGAACCAGAAATGTTGAGATCTACGAAGAAGGCTACTTTGAAGACTTTGCGATCTAGGTCACGCCCTCCACTCGATTGCTCGTGGGCATGTCGATTGGTCTCCACGTATTTTTTTTGAGATTTCATTGCGCCATACTACTGTTGTTGCTAAGCCCGTGAGGCGACTTTTGTAAGAACCTTGACCATAAGGTCTTTGGCCGTTTTAATTAATATTACTTTGTCTCGCTTCATTAGTTCGTTGTTGAATGGTTATGATTACATCATTGTTGCAACCGTGCAAGCTAGCTACTGATCATGGGACTAGCTTGGTATGCACAGAGGGTCTCGGGGTTGTGTGACACCCGGGGCGCCGACACAAACTGATCTTGATGTCCCGGGGTTGGTGCAACAGGAGCAGGTGTGTCGTGTAGGTGCCGCTGGTTCCTCCGGCTCACGCCTCTGCGGCTCTTTTCCGTTCAAATGGTCAATCGCCTTCTTCGGTCTTCTCTTGATGTCTTCTTCGTGATCGTGCTGTCCATAAAGGGTTTCTTCCAGTATGGCGATCCTTTCTTCAGCTCTTTGAAGAGTCTCGTAGGCACACTCGGCTCCGTATGGCTAACTCCAACGACTCCTCTTGAGCGGCGAATCGGGCGAGATGCACAACGGTGGCGCGTTTTCTCCTTCAGAGACTAAAACGCAAAGAAGATCCACGTCGGATGTGCGAGGATGATAACGAAAAACTGTGTCTCGAAGCTCTCGAGAGTAGATGTTGCAGATCCTCAGAATGGCAAGGCGCGAAGACTCCTGGATTGCTTCAATCCAAACACTCCTTCGAGCTGAGATGTTCAGGGGTTTGCTCGCCTTGGTGTTTTTCCTAGCGTAGACGGTCAAATGGCAGATCACTCCACGATCTCGGCCGTTCACGATCCAAGCATTGCCACGATACAAGGGACGGTCAAATCCTCCAAGTACTTGTAACAGCTTCCAAAGCTCAGCGGCAAGTCCTCCCTTGCGCTCTCCATAACTCTGAAGACGAGGCATCTGTCAAGATGGACAAGGAGATGAAACAACTTTAAAAAACAGCGGGGAGAGAATGAATTTCAGCAATAGTTGAGTCAAGAGAGACATGAGATGAGTTAAAGAGTTCAATTAATCTTGCAAGTTAATATTTGTTTTAGAAAATAATTTTGGACTCACTAAGAACGGCCAATCTAGCTAAGGTCAAGACCTACAGTCAATATGGCTCTGATACCACCTCTGCCGGGACCCAAATATGCAAATCTGACCCTCTCGTATTCTCGTGACTAGTCCAGATCACGCTAGTACACACAGTGTCAACATCGATGAAATATCACATCCATACAACGAATATAAGAATAAACGAGTACCTTTAAATAACAAATAACTGTTGGGACCTTACGGTCGAGTTTTACATTTATTAAGCCATGCAAGGTCGATAATAAAGAAATAAACCGCAATGAAACGAATAAACTCCGGTGGTTCTCATCAATTTACCACGTGCAACCGATCGATCAAGACCCTAACGATCAACCTTCAGAGAACTCTTTTTCAAAAGCGTGCAACGACTCCTCCACTTCGCTGATTGGTTTAGAAAGAGTGAGTACACACCGTACTCGCAAGTCATACCACGTAATGTAATTTATAGATGATGGCTTATTCCAAAGGAATGGCTTCTGTGGTTATTTTGCAGAAATGCAACATTTGCAATTGAATACAAATAATAGATTGAAAGTATAATTCAAAACAAATAGACAATAATAAGTTAACAATTGATTTCACAAAGAACACACAGTCTAATCAAGTTATTCACATAATGCACAAGTTATCTCACACAAATGACCTTCCCAATTGTTTTATGAAAAACTACCCTCGTATGAAATCCCGAGCATGTCCATAACCGAGGACACGCTATTCGAATAGATTGGTTTAAACACTCTGCAGAGGTCAGTACACTTTACCCACACGATACAACCAGCAGTAGCTAGCACCGACCATAATAATACCTTTCGAGATTTCATCTCAAACAATGACACTCGATGTGTTTTCCTGCCATCAATTTGTTCACATAGCCCTTGGAACGACACACACCGTTGGATGTGGATGCACGCGAACCGTCCCGATGTGACCCAAACATAGCGGTACACACCTCCACCCATCACATGCCTTAAATACAACCCGAGTTGTCAATGTCAAGACTCCATAACTTACTAAGTTAGGCCCCGCCCATACTAGGTATGTGGTCGCATGCAGAAGGCCCAGCCTCAATGGCGCACAAAGTTAAGTCCTTAATTGACCAAGGCAAGACTTCCAGCTTTTAACCCAAATCACAAAGTTTATATCACACAGCCCACCATTCACACAGATCCACCACTTGCCTCGGTCTAAATCTTTTCCCACCTCGTTGATTAAGTGCAACACATGCCATCAACGAGTAATAGCACACAAAGACACACAGCCATCACACGCTTCCATAATCACTTAGTCAAGTTTATAATTGCAACTCTCACATGAAATGATGACTCGTGGCATGGCTAAGCAGTCTAATCGTATCTAACCAACCCACGTTGGTGCTACGATAATACCAACTAATAATTAACCAACCTAGGGTGACAAAAGATCATGACATACAATAGACAAGGTGGCATAACAATTTGGATTAATAACTATCCCAAAAGCATTTAAATAAATACTTGAAATAGAATGCAATACATTGAAACAAAATATTTTGAAAACTGGGTTCAATATGATCAAAGGTATAACTTGCCTTGGAATAGATCTAGGTATTGGTCTTGGTCTTGGTCTTGGTCTTGAGGTGCTCCTTCTTCTGCAAAATTCCCCGAAGTATCGACGTCTACTCGCAAACGAGACAAAAGAAACAAAAACAAATAAATAATAGAGGCATAACAACTCCAAAAATTCAAATAAAATTCACCATTAAATAGATCTTAATTTTATATGAATTTACAAATTTGAATGGGCTCAAACGGAGTTCGGATGCAAAAGATATGGGCTTAGGAAGATTGGAAAATCAAATAAACCCTAATTTGGATTTATACGATTTCCCGAATTATTTTTATAAAGAAAAATCGGATTATTGCGCAATGCTTGCGTCAGCCGAGAATTTTTGGAAAAAGAATTAATTAAAACACCGGCCTGACAGGTGGGACCCACTGTCAGCCTCTCGGCTCACGGTGGACCAAATCCACCAAGCCGAGGGTGAGGGGTGGTGGTGGACCAAATCCACCGAGCCGAGGGTGAGGGCGGGACTCACCGGCAGCGAGGAAGGAGGCGGCGGCGGCACGGCCAACCTTTGTCGGACGGCGCGGCAACGGTGACTGGGAGGCTCTCGGGCGAAGGCGACGGTGGCGGGAGGGAGCTGGGACTATTGCGCTCACAATGGTGGTGGTGGCACGGACGCCGAGGTTCTGGAGACGGCGGAATCCGGCGGCGAAGGGGTTGCGGCCAGCGGCGAACCTTCGGGCAATGCGGCACAACGGCGATGAAATCAGGGCTGGAGCCTTAGGGATTTGGTGGAGGAAGTCGGGGCGAAGAGATTGGTGGGGGTCGTGGCCTTTTTATAGACGGAGGAGGGCGAATCCGAGGCGAAAACGGCGGTGGGCGCCACAGAGGCGAGTCGCCGGGCGCGGGAAGAGTCCGTGGAGACGACGATCTTGACGCGGCATCGGGCCCACCACCCATGAGAGCGAGGAAAAGCGCCTGCGGGCGAAAAGTGAGCGTTTGATTTCAATCCAGCGGCTGGGAGCGAGCGAGGCGAGGGCGGCTGCGATCGGCTGGAGGAGACACGCGGCGTCCATCCAAGCGGGGAAGGCGGCGATGCGCGGGAGTGGGCCGAGGTGAGGGAATAGTGCTGGGCTTCGACCCAATACTGTTCCGAGGGATTTTGTTTTGATTTTTCTTTTAAATAAATCCAGGAAATACAAATAGCAAGTAGAAAATAGCAAATGACTTTGGAAAAATTCTAGAAAATCCTATAAAATATATCCAAGCATATAGAATCTAAATAAAATAATTTTGACAATTGTTGATGTTGGGATTAAGCTCATTAAATCAATTTGTCCTTAAAGTCCATATTAAGCTTTTTAATTTAATATTCAAATAAATCCAAATGGTGAATTTTCTCACTACCACTATTTAAAAGATTTTTAAAGCTCTGAAAATTGGGATGTTACAGTCCTTCTCCGAAGACCGAGTCCATCTGCACGAAGCACTTCGCATGTTCCGCCACGTGTAGGTTTATCAACGGCTCTCTCCATGTCGGCAAGTCTCTCCCATCCGGCTCCCACCGAAGCTACCATGACACTTGCATCGACTCCGCCGCTTGATCAACCAACCGACCAATCGTCTGTTCGGTCATCCTTGTCTATTCTGCACCACACTTGAGTTCATTGACCTCACCCGGCATCGTCGATCGTTCTGGACCTCAGCTCTCTAAGCCTAGTCCCGATCATCCTCGCCGTTGACCACCAAGTAACCTGCACAAAAATAGACAAGCAAATCGAATCCGGGAACAAGTTCTTCACAACTTGACCCACGTTAGTCAAAACATGCATCATGCAACACATATGCACTGAAACTCATGACTTTGACCTAACCAACGAACAACGCCGCCACGAAGCCGATGTTCAAGGACAACCGGTCGATGAAATTTCGGGTCGGTCGATCGCTTCACCCCGCACGGCCGACCTACCAATGGGACTTAGCCAAATTTTGGCCCCTCAAATCCCAAACCCTACTGGAATTTTATATCTCGAATAACTTTTGACTGGAGACTCCAAAAATCATGAGACCAAGTGCATTGGGATCCCCTCACTTGCCTAGATCCTCTATTTTTGGCCCAGCCTGTTCTGACCATTTTTGGTCACGGTCGGTCCGACCGCCGCACATGGCCGGTCCGACCGATTTGGGACCGGTCGGACCGCCATGCCATGGCCGGTCGAACCGCCCCTGTCCAGAAAGCCTGACAGTTCTGAAACTTTGTCAAAAACACGTGAAACGACAAACCATAAATGGCATTGCCAATTGTCACATCATCCTAAGATCTGGAGCATATCCCCATGATATCCACAGAGGGGTTCGACTATATAGAGGTTCGACCACCTAGGGGTTCAACTACAATTTGGGTCTATAATTCATTTGTCATTTCGACAATGCTTTCACACATCTAGAGTAAAAATGAGCATCTAGTGGCCACTAGGAACGTACTGGTAGGACACGGAAGAAGAAAGCTAGCCGGAGATGGTCTGATGATGAAGGTCTACGATGGCGAAAGAGGCTCCAAGTGGCTGTGTTGGCCGACGAGGTCGATCCGACTACCGAGGCTGTTCTGGTCGGAGGGGAGGAAGAACGATGTCGACGACAGCTCATGTGAATATAGAGTGGAACCAAATGAGGGGAATCGCCTCTGGGGTTAGGTAATAAGAGCTGACGCGTTCAAGAAGAGAAGAGCTTCACTGATGGCTTCAACGCTTTTGGCGACGTCATGGAGGAGCTTGGCCAAAGCGAGCGCTCAAGCCTTACCTAGAGCTCAAGCTCCCTTGACGAAGGGAGGAGTGTGAGGAACTAGCACTCGGGGAACGGAATGGCAACGAGAGAGCTTAGGACTGCTATTTATAGCCACAGGGGTGGAGGTCGCTCGAGAGCATACACTGCATCCGGCGCTGTGCAGTACCACGGAGTGGTTGGCGATCTTGACTGAGTCGGCATCACCGTGCAGCGGTGTGATGGGTTGAGTGATGGCGCTTAATGGCTGAGCGTCGGCGGCTGCCAGCACATATGTCTTGTCGCATCGGGGCGTCCGTACTCGGCAAGTGTCGACACCGGCAGGGGAGAGGACTCACCAACTCGGGTCCACTTAGAAGACAACGACCAGGGAGCAGTCTTTGGTCGCACCGGGTTTTCCTAGCACACCAACTTGGGTCTACTCGGACGTCCAAGACTAGGGCACGGTCTCGGCTACACCGGTTTGGCTGGGTCACTGGTCGGAGGAACAATGGCCAGTCGAAGCATCAAGTCGGTACTACGGTACACAGGGGGGAAGCTACCACGACCAGCTAGGGGGCTTGGGGGCTTATGCGCTTCATGCCGGCTGTCAGAGGAGACAAGGGGAGATCAGGGAAAGGTTGGAGATAAGAAAAGGAATCTTTGCTTTTAAGAATTTCCCCAGAGGTGATAGATCCCAATCTGGTATTTGTTAACCAATTCTAATTGGCTCTTGAACATGGTTCTGATTCTAGGGTTTATGTCTTAGGTTTCACCCGTGTCGGCAAAGAACAAAAACGCAGCTCAAATCATTCCCAACAATGCTAGCAAAAGGATGGCAATAGATAACACTGAAAAAGTTTTAAAAATCCCATATTTTTGCATGCAGGCATTTTTGGGGTGTTATATATATAGGGTGACAAGGTATGAATATTACAATGTTAAGGTTTGGCTATACAAATGTATTGGGATTAACTACAATTTCAAAACAGGTATTTAAATTACAAAGAGTAGTAATAAGCATGCAATAATAATTGAAAATGTTATTTTAATAATTTAAAATACTAGGATCAAGCATGATCAAAGGATGTAACTTGCCTTGCTCAAATAATTGTTATTGTGAAACGACATAGAAATCTGGCCCCTAGAGACGTCGTAATCTATAAGCAAGGAGAATAAAATTCAAATAAACTCCCAAAATTTATAATTTTAGTATAAATAGGTATATTAGGATTTTAGATAAATTTATAAATTGGAATCACTTTAATCAGAGCTCGAACGAAGGAGAAAAAACTCTCGAAAGTTGGATTTCACATGAAATGATATAAATTCGAGAAATTAACAAAGGAGAGAGAATCTAACATGGCCGGTGGCGAATTATTGAAAAATCAAAATTACAGTTGAAAAGAAAGGTACATAATGTTCAAAACGAACATGCAAGTAAAAGGGTTTGCGAAAATACCCAACGGATGAAAAGATCAGGCTCGACGGAGTTCTTGCTAGACTTGGGGAACAAGATGTGGCTGGTGGTGCTCCAAAACACTGCTGTCGGTACTTCTCGACTCGGGCCATCTTATCCTGGAGCCGTTGGTGATATCCTGGGCAAAGGCGTTATAGCTAGGTGTTCTTCTGAGCTCTTGGTTTGGAATCTCTAAGATCGTTGATCTGTTGAAGTTCTCGAGTAGTTTCCGACTGGTACTGGACTTGACCAAGAAACCTCTCTGTCGGGACTCGAACATGCATATCCGGACCCTCTATGTATTCTGAACTAGTCCAATAATCAGTAGCTAGCTCATATAGTGACAACATCGATGAAAATCATATTCAAACAACGAAATAGCTAATAAATAAGAAAAATATTATTAAATATTAGCAGGGGACCTTATGGTCTAATTTTAGATAGTTTGTCATGCAGAGCTTAAAAGACAAATAGAACTCTTGCAGCGGAAATAAGATAACTTGTGGTAGCCGTCCGACATGCCCACATTAAATCGAGTGGGGAGTGCGTCCTAGTTTGCATATTCTTCAAAGTACTACTACTCGTAGAACTCTGGATTCCCATATTCTTCCTCAACAACTAATCAAGAATGGTATAAAGTCATGAGTACATAAAGTACTCAGCAAGTCATAGGGAATAGTATGAAATTAATATTCATGCAAGGCTTGTATAAAGGAATAGTTATATGGTTATTTTGCAGAAAGCAGTATTCATAGTAAATAGATTGTAAAGCATAGTTGGAAAGATTATATAAATAAAGTAAATAATTGATTTGAAACAACCAGTGAACTACTCGTTCACTTCCCAACTAACAACCAGTGAACTGCCCGTTCACTTCCCATCCATACCACCATCCAAACATTTTATGAAATCTCTATACCTCATTGTGAAATCCGCAGGCATTGTACATAACCGCAGACACGGCTGTTCGAACAGTTTTAATACTCTGTAGAGGTTGTACAGCTTTACCCACAAGAGATAGTTAACTTAATATGTCGGCCAAGACACGCTTCCGTTGGTGCGAGACTAAATGATTATCACAAAGTCTTTATAAAGTTCTGTCTTAACTCAATTCCGCCCGTTAAAGTTTCACCACCGATGGACCTCGCACCCAGTCGGGGGCCCCTCTTGTGCCATGTGAATCCACCCGTACATCTCGGAACCCACACCACCACATGGCATAACCAAAATCAAGATACTGCTAATTAATTAGCCATGTCTATCCCATACTGGACATGTGGTTGTACGATAAGACCCAGATCAATGGCACACTAAGTTAAGTCCTTAGAGTTCACCTAAGTAAAACAACCTCATCCCAAATGTACTACCCGCACCCCCTTTATTGCACAATCATTCGCGTGAGTATGAAACCATTTTCATTCAACTAGGACCAATGGCATCCCCTGCCATGGTACAACAATTTTTACAATAGTGGCCTCACACCACAATTCTATATTTTATTAAGTTAAGTTGATGAGGACATGACCCCTATGGATACAACCACATTTGATGTGCTTGCAATTCCAATTACAAGAGCCCGTACGCTTCACTTAAATTATCAGGTGAGCTCGTTTCTAGGAGTCTATTTATATTATATGAACTATCTGATGCTACCTAATGATGAAATATATATAAGTGCAGCTCCATGTCACTTTTGGTCCAAGAGAAGCAAGCAGTTCGAGCTGGACCCGTTTTGGAATCCAGTTCGGCCTTCGGAATCAGCCTGACACCACCAACTTAAAACAGACGTAACTTTTGCAAACGGAGTCCGATTCGGGTGTTCTTAGGCTTGTTGGAAAGCTTATTCCGAGAGATTTCCAATGGATTTGGCCTCACCTTCAAATTCTTTCTGTAGACTTCAGAATTGTCAAAAGAAGATGTTACATCACCTATTTAGGCCAAATTGGGCTTTGTAATCATACTCAACTTGTCTCATAAGCTGGTGGCCCACCTAGGGGTGTTGTAATACTCCGGAACCAGTTCGGTAAAAAGAAAGAAGTCGGAGGGAGTAAAAGAAACAGCTTTTTCGAAATTCCAATCAATGAGGGGGTAACGTTATTTTTGTCAACCCGGGCGCATCCATGACCTGTGGCCTAAGAGGGGCCGGCCGCCCATGTAGGGGCCGCCAAAGGGGGCACCACTCCCCAAACCCTAACCGCCACCCCCTCCCCTTGAGCCGCCACCACCTCCTCCTCCACCCGCGCCCCCCTCCTCCCATGCGCCTCCTCCATTGGTGGCTGCCATTGGTGTTTCCTCAGAGCTGCACTCTCGATCTTCCACGCTGCTCACCTTCTGTTCTTCCTCCGCCAGCTCATGCGTTCCCCTCGGTTCATGTGTTGGGGCCGCCAAAGGAGGAGAGGAGAGACCTTCGGAAGTTGATCCTCATCGTTCTTCGGTCTACAAGGGTAACGAGAGACCCTATCGCTGTTGGATGTCTTTAGAGTTGCAAATTCAATGGTTTTAGTAGTATCGCTTTTATTTCGTCTCAGAGATTGATTCTGTCCAGTACGTTGTACCTCAGTTTTGGGTGTCGTAGAGGCCGAATTGGATATCTGCGTCTTCTGGAGTTTTGATACTGGTTTCATTAGCTTTCTTTTGGCACCTGGATCATGAATTTTCACCCAGTAGTTTAAAAGTTATGACTGTTTTACCACGTACTGCTTTGTCTGACAAAAACTCTGGGTACAGTCGGTTACACCTAGGTTTTGATCTAGTTAGAGTCAGAACCAGGTCGGCCACCCAACTAGGTTTATGAAGATAATTTCACCATGTTTCCAGGCTGATAAAGATCACTTTATTTGAATCAGTGGTCTAAAAGTTAGAGCCTTTTCTTTGGGGCTGTTCTGAATTCTGGACAGACTGTGGATATAGTTTTCAGTAGATGTTTAGACCCCTGTTTTGGCCGAATTATAGTTTTCCGTCAACTAGAGTTTCGTAGCCTGTTACGCTAAGAGATGTTGAGCACTAGTTTCAGGTCTTTTGGAGCTACGGTTATTTTTTGGTGAATTTTCTAGTAAAACTGCCAGTTTAGGGGTATTTGGAATGTTTGGGTGAATTGATCAAATTGAACCTTTTGTTTGGTTGGTTTGGTTAGAGTTTGTGGGAGGGCACGTGTAGCAATGTCTTACTCATTTGTCCTTATTTCGATTATTCTATATTGTAGGCGGTAAAGCTGTGAGTGGAGGGGTACCTCAGTTACCTCCTAACCCGTCGCAGCGTGGCAGGCAAGTAACTTGTATGCTATTATTGATACAATATGTGATGTGTGAATGCATGGTTATACTTGTTTGTATATGTAGTTGAATGCCATGTGTATTTTTCCATTAATGCGTGATATTCAATCTTACCATGAGATCACATCATGTCATGCATAAATTCATAATGACCACGAAAGTGGATTTCCTTCGTAAGACCCATCAATTCCAAAGATGGGCATCCGAAAACCCCATCAATTCCAGAATGGGTACGTTTGTCCACCATTCCAATGTGGGCCACGTTGGACGGCTGTATGAAACGTTCTTCATACGGTAACTTTCAAGTGAACACCGACGGGTGTTTCACTCGCTATACCGGTATAAGCTGTGATATGTCCATTTCCTTCATTGCATCACTTCACTTCATCCATTCATAAACATTTGTTTCCGATAAATGTTCACTCTATGATAGAGTATATTGTTCATTGGATATTAACTGTTACTTTTAAGTACTTGCTTAGTCTTTGGCTCATTCTTGCTTTGTTGTTTTATTTATGTAAATGACAAGGAAGAACGGTATCGTGGAGGGTAGATCAACACGATGCACTCACTACTATAATCCAAAACATTTGAGAACTTAATATTGTCTTCTATTTATGCCTTGTGTTGAATTGTAATAAGCCAACTTGGCCATATTTACCTTATCTCCCCGAATTGTTTATCTCCACCCCGTTGATTAGACTTGTTGATGAATTCCTGTTTCCGTTTATCCTTGTTGTATGCAACATCTGGTTATGCGTATTGTTGTTATTCTCCTAAAGATTAGTGGTTGTAGGTGACATCTTGACTTCCTTATAGTCAGGGTGTTACAGTTGGTATCAGAGCGGGCTTTAGGTCCGTGGTTAAATTAAAATATGTTAAATTTGACACACTGTGCACAATAGGAAGGGTTGGGTAAACCATTGTTTTCCGTAATTGCCTGGTTATGTTCCAATTATTCTGTTTATCAGTTCGTTGAGCTAAGTGTTTGGTTTTTCTTTCTGTTGTGTTGTTCTTAGATGGCAAGGGGTAGAGGCCGAGGCCGTGGTCGTCCCCCGATTCGTGGTCGGGGACGAGGACGGGCCCTACCAAGGCCATCATCTTCGTCTGAGGCGACC
Source organism: Hsuehochloa calcarea (assembly GCA_036346395.1). Classification (NCBI taxonomy): domain Eukaryota; kingdom Viridiplantae; phylum Streptophyta; class Magnoliopsida; order Poales; family Poaceae; genus Hsuehochloa; species Hsuehochloa calcarea. The sequence goes on along the minus strand of JAYEVG010000042.1, from coordinate 94,557 downwards.
GCGGAGGCTACCGCTGATGAAATTGCATTTGCCGCTCCTCCAGTTGCGGATCCTCCAGCTGTAGATCCTCCCGTGGCCGGTCCTCCAGTAGCGGACCTCATTCAGAACCTACTGAGGGAAAACCAGCAGCTTCACCAACAACTTCAAGCGGCGCTTCCTGCGGCTGCTGCACCTTTGGCAGGACCTGTTATTGCTGCCGTTCCACCCGGGGCTGGATTGAGCCTCCGTGAGTGGATGTCGCTTCGTCTGGATACTTTTGACGGAGCAGGTACTCCAGCCAGCCGCGGATCGTTGAGGTATATGGAGCGCCGCTTGAGCAAAGTGAGCCGACGTCCGAGCAGAGGGCGCGATTCGTGGCCTTTCAGCTGAAGGGTCAGGCAGATATTTGGTGGGAAGGGGTCTTGTCTTCCAGAACCCCCGAGCAAGGTCCTGTCACTTGGGAGATATTTGTGGACAAGTTCAGAACGCAGTTTTATCCGGACTCTTTTATTGAGAAGATGGAGCAATCACTCCTGACTTATGTGCAAGGGAAGATGTCAGTATCGGAGTATGAGGCCGGGTTCAATAACCTGGTGCGCTTTGTACCGGGGGTGGCTAGTGATGATAAAGAGAAGGCTAAGAGGTTCCAGTGGGGCCTCAATCAGGAGTATCGCCAAATTCTGGGAGCGACAGGTCTACGTAATTTTAGCTCGGTGGTCAAGCAGGCTAGAGGGATGGAGTTGGAAAGAGCTCCTTCATCGCAAGGGCATGTTGCTAGTGGTTATGTTGCTACCGGTGGATCTGGCAGTGGCCAGAAGCGTTGTTTCGGTGGAGGAAGTGGGTCTTTTCAACACCACCGCTAAGAGGTGTCAAAGAACCGTAACTCCCGCCCTGCTCAAGAAGGGCGCCTTCCTCTTCGGCGCCACGTTCTTCATCTTCCGCCCCACCGATGCGCCCTGCTCTGTGTCGTGGCATGAAGTGTTTTGGTGTGGTGACGGCATCGAGCTTCATAATGTTCCTTCAAGGGAACATGCCAAAGCAGGTGGCCTGGAGGGCCACAAGTCCTCGCAGCAAGCAAAATCCACTAGTATCATCAAATGGGAGGCGCCCCAGCAGCCTTCTTCCTCCAGCCTTCCCGTGGGTTCGGGCCAGACTGGCAAGTAGCTTCCGCACCACAAGATTCTCCAAACAGGGTTCCACCTGCAGCTTTTACTCCGCGCCTCGCAGGTTCTATTGAATCTCGCACCATCCGCACCTCCGCTGCTCGTCCCTCGAGCAGCAGCCTCAGCTTTTCCATCGCAGAGTGTCGGTGCGCTTTTGCACCGGCATCAGGGGTCTACGCCATGCCCACCCCGAGACTATGGGACATCCCGATGTGGTGATGTACTTTACTAGTTGATTCGCATGATACCTTTGTACTGCTTTGATTCGGGGCTACTTACTGCTCGTGTCCTTGGAGTTTGCTAGAAGAGTGGGTTTGAGTTTTCACTTATTTCGAGTCAAGGTAGTCACTCTCCAGAGGTCTTATTTCTAGCTCTACCGTCATTCCGCTTGTTCTATAATTATTGATGATGAGGTTTTCACAATCTTATGGTTATTCAATTGGCACCTTTCGATGTTATTCGGTATGGACCGTTATTCCAATACCGTACAAGATTTGTTGTTTCGGAAGACGGTGACCTTGCTAGCTCCTTCCGTGAAGAACTGGTATACCGTAGCAAGGCACCGCTCGATTCAAGTTGTTTGTGCCGCTAACCTATTCCCTAGCCGCGATGCATCGACCATCGGATTACTTTGTTCCTCAATGGAAAGACCGATTCTTCGCGGTGTATTGAGGAGATCCCAGCCAGAAGGAGTTTTCCGATGTCTTTCCTCAGAGAACTTCCCGAATGCCTCCGGTGAGGAAAGTGGAGTTCCTGATTGATCTTATTCCGAACTCGGCCTTTGTCCATGTCTCCTTACCGATTGGCTCGCCTTTTCAGAAGAATTGAAGAAATAATTGACGACTGCTGTCCAAAGGTATGATTCAACAGAGCGATCGCCATGGGGAGCGCTCGTTCTTTTACTAAGAAGAAAGATGGCACCGGCGATGTGCGTGGATTATCTGCTCTTAATCAGCGATCGTGAAGAACAAATATCCTTTGCCTCGCATTGAGGAGCTTTTCACCAGCTTGAAAGGAGCTAGGATATTTTCCAAGATTGACCTCCAGTCGGGTTATAATCAGATTCGGGTTCGTGAGCAGGATATTGAGAAAACGGCTTTCTACGACGTATGGTCATTATGAGTTTAAAGTTATGTCTTTTGACTAACGAATGCTCTCGCGGTTTTCATGGAAGCCATGAATGTGATGTCGCATCAATACCTTGATGATTTCGCTGTGGTATTCATAGATGATATCTTGATTTATTCTAAGACGGAAGAGGATCACACCCACCATCTGCGGTTGGTACTTGAAACTTTAAGAGAGAATCAATTCTATGCCAAGCTGAAGAAGTGTGAGTTCTGGATTTCGGGTTGGGTTTCGGGTCACGTTATTAATCGTAAGGGTATTTCATTGATCCTAGCAAGATTTCGACAAAGGTAGAGTGGAAGAGACCAACCAATGTCAAAGAAGTAAGGAGTTTTCGGGTTTAGCTGGCTATTACCGGCGGTTTGTGGAGGGTTTTTCAACCATTGCTAAACCAATGTCCCAGTTGACACAGAAAGGTGTTAGGTTCCAGTGGTCTGATGCTTGTGAGCGTAGTTTTTGCATTTTGAAAGATAGATTAGTGACTGCTCCAATTCTTACTCTTCCTGAGCCTGGGAAGAGGTTCACTATCTATTCTGATGCATCCATAGTTGGACTTGGTTGTGTACTCATGCAGGATGGTAAAGTGATTGCCTATGCGTCGAGACAATTGAAGAAACATGAGCAGAATTATCCTACTCATAATCTAGAGCTTGCTGCAGTGATTCACGCTTTGAGGATCTGGCGCCATTATCTGTACGGCGAATCTTGTGATGTATTCACTGACCACAAGAGCCTGAAATGCATCTTTACCCTGAAGGACTTGAACTTGAGACAGAGGAGATGGCTAGAGTTGATCAAGTATTATGATCTTACTATTCAGTACCATCCCGGCAAGGCTAATGTGGTAGCTGATGCTTTGAGTCGCAAGGCGACACCTCCTACCTCGCTTGTCTTATTGCTAACTTTGAGCGTATGGATATTTCCTTCGCTTATGGGTACCGCATGCATCGAGACTCGCTTGCTTTTAGAGTCGCTCTTCCAGATCGGGTGCGAGCAAAGACAAAGAAGAAGATCGATGCTCCAACGAGTGAGGAAGCGCCAGCCGAGGGCAAACAAGGTCACTTCAAGTGGGACAAGTTTGATACTTTGCGATTTAAAGGACGCCTTTGTGTGCCACAGAGTCTCAAAGTTAAATCGAGATTTTGAAGGAGGCCCATCGATTTTATACCGCATATCCCGGTGAGACCAAGATGTACAAAGATTTAAAGAAAAGTTTCGTGGAAACGGATGAAAATTGATATCGCACAATATGTGGCATCATGTGGGTGTGCCAATGGTCAAGGTCGAGCACAAGCGACCAGCAGGATCATTGCAACCCTTGAAGGTACCGGGGCCATGGGACGATATATCTATGGATTTTATGAGTTGGTTTACCTCGCACGCAATGAGGAAAGGATGCTATTTGGGTAATTGTGGACCGGTTCAGTAAGTCTGCACATTTTATTCCTATTCGTACAACCAATTCAGCAAGCGATTTGGCTCCTCTTTATGTACGAGAGATTGTGCGGTTGCACGGAGTGCCAAAGACCATTGTTTCTGACCGAGATGCCAAGTTCATTTCCAAATTCTGGGAGAGTTTGCAGAGTGCATTGGGCACACAACTCCGTCTTAGCACGGCCTTTCACCCCAAACGGATGGACAGTCTGAGCGCACTATTCAGACATTGGAAGATATGCTCAGGTGTTGTGTTTTAGCCTGAAGGGAAATTGGGAAGACCATTTAACTTTGGCGAGTTCACCTATAATAACAAATGCCTATCATACCAAAGATTCGAGCCGCACCATTCGAGGTTCTTTATGGGCTTAAGTGCAGTCCTCGTTGTGTTGGGATGAGGTTGGAGAGCGGCGCTTTGGGTCCCGATTGGGTTCAAAGAAACAAAGGGCTAGAGGGCCGGTTAGGCAAAAATCTGCTTGTGCTCAGAGCCGGCGTAAGAGCTACGCAGATGTGAGAAGGCGGATCTGGAATTCAAAGTGGGCGACGAGGTTCTTATTGAGAGTTTCGCCATCTAAAGGCGTGGTACGATTTGGCACAAAAGGGAAGCTTAGTCCAACGTATGTGGGGCCATTCCCAATCGTGGCACGAATTGGAAAACTAGCTTACCGTTTGGACCTTCCCGATTCCATGAGTGGGGTTCACAATGTGTTTCATGTTTCGATGTTGAGAAAATTTCGAGAGACCTGAACATGTCATTCCTTTGGAGCCTTTGATTGTCAAGCAAGACCTTACCTTCGAGTCCCGCGGTGAAGATATTAGAAGAATCGAGCGGTTCGAGGAACAAAACCTTGAAGTGTGTTAAAATCTTTGGTCACATCACCAAAGAGAGGCCACTTGGGAGTTGGAGTCCCGCATGCGAGAACAATACCGACACCTGCTCGATTAAGGTAAATTGTTTAAGCTGTAATTTCTGGTCTTTTCTTTCGTTGATCGCTGTATGGATTCGAGGTCGAACTCGTTAAGGGGTGGATCAATACTCCTGAACCGTTCGGTAAAAAGAAAGAAGTCGAGGGAGTAAAAGAAATAGTTTTCATCGGAAATTCCAACGTGAGGGGTAAACGTTATTTCCGTCAACCTGGGCCGCAATCACACCTGTGGCCCAAGAGGGGCCGGCCGCCCATGTAGGGGCCGCCAAAAAGGGGGGGCACCACTTCCCAAACCCTAACCGCCACCCTCCCCTTGAGCCGCCACCACCTCCTCCTCCACCGGCGCCCCTCCTCCCAGCGCCTCCTCCTCCATTGGTGGCTGCCATTGGTGTTTCCCGAGCTGCACTCCCGATCTTCCACGCTGCTCACCTTCGGTTCTTCCTCCGCCAGCTCTTGCATTCCCTGGGTTCGCGTGTTGGGGCCGCCAAAGGAGGAGAGGAGAGACCTTCGGAAGTTGATCCTCGCCGCTCTTTGGGTCTACAAGGGTAACGAGACACCCTATCGCTGTTGGATGTCTTTAGAGTTGCAAATTCAATGGTTTTAGTAGTATCGCTTTATTTCGTCTCAGATATTGATTCTGTCCAAAGACGTTGTACCTCAGTTTTGGGTGTCGTAGAGGCCTAATTGGATATCTGTGTCTTCTGGAGTTTTGATCTTGGTTTCATTAGCTTTCTTTTCGCACCTGGATCACGAATTTTCACCCAGTAGTTTAAAAGTTATGACTGTTTTACCATGTACTGCTCTGTCTGACAGAAACTCTGGGTACAGTCGGTTGCACCTAGGTTTTGATCTAGTTAGATTCAGAACCAGGTCGGCCACCCAACTAGGTTTATGAAGATAATTTCACCATGTTTCCAGGATGATAAAGATCACTTTATTTGGATCAGTGGTCTAAAAGTTAGAGCCTTTTCTTTGGGGGCTATTCTGAATTCTGGATAGACTGTGGATATAGTTTTCAGTAGATGTTTAGACCCCTGTTTTGGCCGAATTAGAGTTTTCCGTCAACTAGAGTTTCGTAGCCTGTTACGTTAAGAGATGTTGAGCACTCGTTTTAGGTATTTTGGAGCTACAGTTATTTTTTGGTGAATTTTCTAGTAAAACTGCCAGTTTAGGGGTATTTGGAATGTTTGGGTGAATTGATCAAATTGAACCTTTTGTTTGGTTGGTTTGGCTAGAGTTTGTGGGAGGGCACGTGTAGCAATGTCTTACTCGTTTGTCCTCATTTTGATTATTCTATATTGTAGGCGGTGAAGCTGTGAGTGGAGGGGTACCTCAGTTACCTCCTAACCCGTCGCAGCGTGGCAGGCAAGTAACTTGTATGCTATTATTGATACAATATGTGTTGTGTGAATGCATGGTTATACTTGTTTGTATATGTAGTTGAATGCCATGTGTATTTTTCTATTAATGCGTGATATTCAATCTTACTATGAGATCACATCATGTCATGCATAAATTCATAATGACCACGAAAGTGGATTTCCTTCGTAAGACCCATCAATTCTAGTATGGGCATCTGAAAACCCCATCAATTCCGTATCGGGTACGCTTGTCCACCATTCCAATGTGGGCCACGTTGGACTACCAGATGAAACGTTCTTCATACGGTAACTTTCAAGTGAACACCGACGGGTGTTTCACTCGCTATACCGGTATAAGCTGTGATATGTCCATTTCCTTCATTGCATCACTTCACTTCATCCATTCATAAACATTTGTTTCCGATAAATGTTCACTCTATGATAGAGTATATTGTTCATTGGATATTAACTGTTACTTTCAAGTACTTGCTGAGTCTTTGGCTCGTTCTTGCTTTGTTGTTTTATTTAGGTAAATGACAAGGAAGAACGGTATCGTGGAGGGTAGATCAACACGATGCACTCACTACTATAATCCAAAACATTTGAGAACTTAATATTGTCTTCTATTTATGCCTTGTGTTGAATTGTAATAAGCCAACTTGGCCATATTTACCTTATCTCCCCGAATTGTTTATCTCCACCCCGTTGATTAGACTTGTTGATGAATTCCTGTTTCCGTTTATCCTTGTTGTATGCAACATCTGGTTATGCGTATTGTTGTTATTCTCCTGAAGATTAGTGGTTGTAGGTGACATCTTGACTTTCTTATAGTCAGTGTGTTACAGGTGTGGTACTGTTCACCTAAATAGTAATTCCATGGGTTTAGTCCCACCCCACTATTTCTTTTAGATTTGTGGCTTCCCCTTCCCTATGTAAGGAGGTCGCACCCTTTTAGTTTTCTTAGATTTAGTTGGGTTAAGGTTTAGCACTTATGCAAACTATTGTTCTTCAGTTGTGTCGAATGACCACCTGTCAAGACATCCTTCGGAATCCCACCTTATCAAATTTCATAGATATTTGCAATACATTAAATTGTGTTTTATCTTGTTCTTGCGTGTTCTTCGATTGCATGCAGAAATAGACCTTCGTGGTCAGGTTGATCGTGCTTCCAGCAGGTCAATAACATCTCGAAGTTGGTTCAACGATTGCTAAGGCGCAAGCGTCGTCGTACGGTTGTAGTCGGATCGCGAGAGTCGCCTCCACCAAAATCGATATTTATCAATTTCATCGAAAGATCGGGCACCCCGTCTTCATCAAGTGGTATCAGAGCTACAGTTCATCGGTGAGAGTTTCTAGTTTTCTAGTTGTAGATTCGTTTTTCATACCTAGAGTCCAGAAAATTGCCTAATTTTTTTTTCCCATCTATCATCCATACCGAGCCCGTTGAGCCATCACAATTTTTCTTTTCAGTTTGCTTGTTGAATCTTTGATTGCATTGTCGTGTCTAGTTGCTGATCTTTAGTTCTAGTTATTGTCTAGTTGGTCGTTGTCTATATTACTTCTCGTGTCTTCCTTCGCGTCGCTTAATCGTTCGTTTAGGGTTCTTAGTTTTTTGCATCTAAAACAGAAAAATTCGTAGATTAGCACTGCTCTAATTTGCACCAAAAAAAGAGAGAACACTTTGCTCTTATTTATGACTTCTAGAAAAGCCTAGGGCCGGCAAATAGTAGAAGGAGAAAGAGGCAACCGCAAGAACAAAAGCCGCAGTAGAGAAAAAAAATACAAAAAAAAGAGAAAAAAAAGAGTGTCCACCTTTCCAAAAAATTGAAAAGCATTTAAACTTTCGACAAATCTAGTAAAAATTGGTGGAGTCCTTCTACATATAGCCACAAGCTTGCACAAAACATTTCAGCAAGTTTGGCCCACAGAATCAAAAGATATATCAGTTTTAAGATTGAACCCGACTCGGTTTCTAGTACGATTCCGTTTTCGAGACACCTTCAGTAAAACGGGCATAACTTTTGCATACGGTGTCCGTTTTGGACGTTCTTATACTCGTTGGAAAGCTAATGACGACGCGCATCCTTTCCACTTGAAACACTTTTCACCCTCTAGGTACCCCAAAATCAGCCATCTTCAGCCCCGAATTTGCGTCGCAATTTTTCGGTTTCTGTTTTTTCCTTTTCTTTCAGTCTTCCCTTCAGAATTTGGGCTTCGCCTCAACAGCAAAGTTGTAGATCTCGTCGAAACATTTCAAACGAGCATATATAAGCCATATAAAAAAATTTCTTGTTTATCTTTTGTGACTAGTTGTTGTATACTGCTTAAACTAGAGGGTTGTTTAGACTGCACGTTATTCTGATTTTGTGCTCTACATCGTATGAACAATCTTGTGCTCTTACAAATAAGTTTGAGTAGTTCGCTAGCGTCTCTCCTAACACTTGGTGTGATAATTTCTTTACTTACATCAAGTCACATTGATCTTTGCGTGTGCGTTCATACACTTCTCTGGATTGGCTTTGATTAGCTAGCTCTTTCTAGGCTAAGATCAGCAACATTGAGTAGTACTTTGAACATTTATTCAACTTGCATTTGCTGAATTGATTGTTGCTAATCCTTGCTACCATATTTGAGCCTTCGAAGCTACACATCTTCTACACCGTATAGGCTGACCTTCACCTGGCAATCGTTCCATCCAATCTTCAGAGATACGTTGACACTGCTGGTTGCCTATTACCCCTGTTGCTTGGTAAGAATTGGTAAGAATTCGATAAAAGTCTTGAGTGTGAGCGACTTTTGAACCACTACATCCTAGTAGTTGCTAGAGACATATGCTTGGTTTCTACTAAACATGACAGGTTCAAGATCGCATAGTCGGATGTTTCGTGATATCAACAACACCATTGACTCATCTCCTGTTCCTGAACGAGGTAAATTTAAGTATGCATTTCCATCCTTTGCTGGTGAATTTTATCCTAATGCATATGTTGACTGGGAAATAGCATTAGACAAAGAATTTGAATATTATGATTGGTCTGATAGGCAAAAGATTAGAGTTGCCACTAGCGTTTTTGTTGAGTATGCAATACTTTGGTGGAAGCAATTAAATAGACATGGAAAAGTGCCTCCAACTTGGAATGCATTAAAGAAACTTTTGAGAGACGAATTCGTTCCTAAATATCATGCTGATTATTTACTAGCTAGATTACAATATTTAAATCAAGGTAGTAGAACTGTAATGGAATATTATCTTGAATTGAAAAATTATTTGTTGCGTTGTGGCTTAGAGGAACATGCTGAAGCTACATAAAATAGATTCTTGAGTGGGCTTAATCAAGAAATTCAGGACCTTCTTGTTCATAAAGAATATAGTTCTATCTCTCATTTATTTATACTTGCTTGTAATGTTGAAAGTCAGATTGAGTAGAAATTAAGAATACTTGATGATAGAAAACATGAGAACATGCCTGTGTTTGTGTCTTTTTCTACGACTGACAACTTGCAGGAAGTTGAGAACCATGCCGAAGAGGAGAATGAGCTGATTGAACCATTAACTCCATTGGTAGAGAAGGAAGATGAGGAGATGGATGCACCTACATCATTTGAGGAGAGCCTAAAAGATAAAGATTATGGTGCTATCATCACGAAGGGTGAGTATGTTTGTGAAGAACTACAACTGTCCACTGTTAATGCTATTTTAGAGCAAAAATTAGTGGAAAACAATTCTGATATGCACATATTTCACGTAGAGAATTCAGACTGCATTGATGTTAGTGCACCATGTGATAAACTTGTTGATTTACTTGTTGACTTGAGTGCACCATGTGATAATGATGAGGCCCTAAGTGCATCTACTACGGTAGTCAATATCCCTAAGCGGCAAGTGTGCATTAAGACTCAAGTTGAGCCTATTATGCATCAATGGAGAAAAAAACAAGAACCAGGTTCGACAAAGAGCAAGGATAGGGAGGAATGCCGACCGGGGAGCTTTAGTGGACATGGGAAGACACAACAACAAAGGACTTTGCATGTTGCAAAGTATACAAGAGAATTCCGCCAAGAAAAGACAGAAGAACCAAATTCAAACCCTATTCTAAAATCAATATATTTTCAGCCCAAGAATCCAAAATGGGTTTGGATTGGTGCAATTCCAATTCGGATCATTCTTTAAAAGAAGTTAATTATAAATTACTTGTAATAGGATAGTTTAATCTATTTTCAGCAATTAGAGTAGTTTAAATTTCGAATTAAAGGAGTTTGTAATTAAAAAAACAGTTCAGTCTTGTTCATGAACGATGGAATCGAAGTCTGCATCTTATTCATTCTCTGATGAACTGCTCGGATTCTTGCTCATTGCTACAGATCTTAGTCGGTCTACTATTCATGGGTCAGTATATTTAGGGGTTGAGCCCCATTGTAAGCAAGTTAGAGTTGAATAAAATACAGAAAAGTCACAGGTTTATGTGGCGCAAAATGAATACATGCGTTTCGGAAATTCCCATCTAGGGTTTTGTGATTGCGTGAATATTGGAGGGGAGGTTGTTCTTCTAAGATCCGTGATTCCTTGTGGATCATCTCACCAATTCGTAGCATCCTCAATTGCTCACGGTTTGGTGTTGTTCTTCCGGTTTGATTTTGTTTCTCTCTTCGGATTGATTCAACATCAACCAAGTGTTACTTGCTTTGGAGATATACTTGCTCTTCTATTTTGCCAAATCAAGAGAGAGGAAAGCGGGAATTTTACTTCATTCAGAATTGAAATAGAAGTACCGTGAAAGATTGGGCCACATTACGCATCAACACACGTTGATCCGTATCAGATAATCTTGTTGATTTACCTGTTGACTTGAGTTCACCATGTGATAACATAATTGAATTGTCCACCGTTTTGAGCAATTCATGTGTTGAATCAATCACATATAATGATACTGTGGAATTGGTTAGACATAAAGAAGTTTTAACTAGAATTTATCCTGCTGATTCTTTATGTTACATTATGTTGGAGCCACCTATGAAATTGTCACATGCTATGGAGAAAGTTTCTGAAATTGCATGTACAATCTCCTTGTCTAGTGCGTACACCCCTGGATATAAGTTTAATTTGATTGGAGATTATGGTGTAGAGAATCAATTTCTTGTATATCGAATATGCATAACTTGTGATCACATAGATGAATTGAAGCTTACTATTTTAAACAACAATTCTTGTGTGTCGAATCTTGTTCAGTATGAGAGGAAAATAAACTTTAGTGTTCATCCAATGCCTATGTGTTCATTTCTTATTGTACCATCTAGTAATGACAATCTGCATAATAATATTGAAGTATGGAAAAACTTTCAAATCTTTTCACCCTTGCTAGATGAATTTGCTAACGCTCAATTGAAATATGATTATATGGATAAACTTTATTTGATTCCAAAGGTTGTAGATTTGCCTATATGTACTACCACTACAAGTTTACAACTTCAGATATTTGAATTGTGTAAATGCTTCACTTACATTTGCAAAACTAGTTGCAATAATTGTTGTGTGAGAAATTTTATTTTGCTCATTAACATATATGATTATTCTTGGGCTAATAATACAATGAGCTTTTATGATCGCTGATGTGTTATAACATTAATTGTGCAACAACGAAGAACAGTTAAAACAGATGACATATACATATACCATGCATACACCTTGGCTTCTTTGTTACCCTATTTTCAGCTTATCGAAAGCCGAGGACGGCTTTGTTTTTAAGAAGGGGGGATGATGAGGACATGACCCCTATGAATACAACCACATTTGCTATGCCTGTAATTCCAATTACAAGAGCCTGTACGCTTCACTTAAATTATCAGATGAGCTCATTTTTAGGAGTGTATTTATATTATATAAAGTATATGATGCTACCTAAAGATGAAATATATATATGTGCAGCTCCATGTCACTTTTGGTCCAAGAGAAGCAAGCAGTTCGAGCTGGACCCGTTTTGGAATCCAGTTCGGCCTCCGAAATCAACCTGATAGCACCAACTTAAAACAGATGTAACGTTTGCAAACGGAGTCCGATTAGGGTGTTCTTGGGCTTGTTGGAAAGCTTATTCCGAGAGCTTTCCAATGGATTTAGCCTCACCTTCAAATTATTTCTGTAGACTTTAGAATTGTCAAAAGAAGATGTTACATCACCTATTTGGCCAAATTGGGCTTTATAATCATACTCAACTTGGCCCATATGATGACGGCCCAACTAGGGGTGTGGTACTGTTCACGTAAATAGTAATTCTATGGGTTTAGTCCCACCCCGCTATTTCTTTTAGATTTGTGGCTTGCCCTTCCCTATATAAGGAGGTCGCACCCTTTTAGTTTTCTTGCATTTCGTTGAGTTAAGGTTTAGCCCTTGTGCAAACTATTGTTCTTCAGTTGTGTCGAACGACCACCTGTTAAGACATCCTTCGGAATCCCACCTTATCAAATTTCATAAATATTTGCAATACATCAGATTGTGTTTTATCTTGTTCTTACGTGTTCTTCGATTGCATCCAGGAATAGACCTTCGTGGTCAGGTTGATCGTGCTTCCAGCGGGTCAATAACATCTCAGAGTTGGTTCGACGATTGCTAAGGCACAAGCGTCATCGTACGGTTGTAGTCGGATCGCGAGAGTCGCCTCCACTAAAATCAATATTTATCAATTTCATCGAAAGATCGAGCACACCGTCTTCATCACAAGTTATCAAGATTAATATTGTGTATAGGAACCCATCATACAACTAAGCATGACTAAGCATACTACGCCACCTATGTTGGTATTACAATTATATCCAACTAATAACAACCCAACCTATGGTGTCAAAGGATACACGATATTCACAATATTCAAGGTGGCATAATGTCAATTAGGTAATTAGCTACTCCCGAAAACAATTGATATAAAATTAGCATGCATGTTGATATAAAATAATATATTTTTTGTAAAAATAGGTACAACATGATCAAAGGTCTATAACTTGCCTTCATCAAAGATTTAAGTTACTCCTGCAGATTGGTCCAAGTTGACCTCAGCAACATCGGAGTCTATATGCCCAAAATGAGATAAATAAATAACTATAAATTAAAATAAAATCCAAAAATATATACAATAGGTACTGATACAGATATATTGAATTTGGATGAATTTAGAAGGAAGAATCGACTGAATCATAGTTCGTATGAAGGAGAACGAGCATCTGAAAGTTTTAAATTCTCAAGAAATGGTAGTAATTTAGGAAATTAATAAAGGGGGAATCCAACATGGCCAGCCGTGAATTATTGAGAATAACAAAATTCTACTTGAATATAAAGGAAGATAATGCTTAAAGGAACGTGTAGGTAAAAGAGCTCGCGAAAAAACCAAACTAATGAAGAGAACGAGCTCAACGGAGTTGTCGCCGGTCTTTGGGGAAGAAGAGGTGGCCGGTGGTGCTCCGGTGAACACCAAGTGAAACTGAAACGAGACGTTGTAGAGGATATCTTGAGGATACTCTAGTAAAAATTTGATGATCAATGGTTGACGTGCCAGGAGAGCTTGCCGAAGATGCCGCTAGAGTTGGGGAAGAAGAGGTGGCCGTCGGTGCTTTTGTGACAGCGGTGAATGAACAAGGAAATTAAAATTATGCTTGAATAGATGATACGGGGTGGCTCAGTCTTCTCGAGTAGAACCGTGGATAACTGGTGTTTGACGACGAACAACGTTCAGCTGTACACCACACGCCAGTGTACAGACTTGCAGCTCTATGGATATTCGCCGACATGCACTGGGATGATCGCCGCTAGACCACAAGCGGAGATTGCCAAGCCCTCAATTCCCAGCAGAAAAGTAAACTTGACCTTGACTTGCAGAACGAACAATGGATCGCCTAATTCTCTCTCTGAAATTCTCATATGAAATTCTAGAATAAAAGAACAAGCAATATCTTCGTGTTCAATTCATATGCATAAAAGTTATACACGGCCGAAGCCTTAGGCCTATGTCCCCCCACCCCCACACGCACGCAACAATGCAAACAGACTAAGAAAAGGAAATACATAACTATGTTTTGGAAATAATATGAACATAAAAGGAAATCCATATTGGAATTGATTCCACCCGTATTGATGTTGTAGACGTGCGTGACTTTGGTTCTAATTCTCCCAGCTTGTCTCCCACACGTTTCTTTCTTGCATGGCTCGGCTGATTGACAAGGTGCGCTGGCCATCTCCAAAGCATTCACTGCTGCTTGGATGCATGCATGGCACTAATACGAAATGTACCGATAGCAGTAGCAGTACACGTAACGTGGAGTTGATCAGGAATATATGTGTATGTTAGGCCTTGACGCTTGGTTAGAACATGTGACGGCCGGCAGACTTCCTTTTGATGATCTTGACGCGTAGACTCAGGGCAGCATCGAGCCCGTCTCCTACCTTCTTTTAGTCGTGTTGGAATCGCTAATATACAAAGTGGTGCCGTCTCCTGTACCACCTGTGACAGCCATTCTTCTCCTCCCTTAAACCCGAGAACAAGTACAAGTATTAGATAATGTAAAATACTTGCTAAAATTAATAACATGCTCTTTAAAAAACAAGGTCGTCTGATCATGCATCTTCTTAGCTCGAGCTCGAGTGATAGGATCAGAAGGCAAGTCTATTATAATATCATCACCATATACTTGTGTAGGAGGAGAAGAAGATGGAGTGATAGGGATGACCTCATCTGATACGGGGGGATGCCCGATCTTCTCGGTGAGGAACCGTGGATAACTGATGCGAAATAGACGATGTCGCTAGCTGAACACTCGCGCCAATGCACGAACCCTCAACTCTTTGGAATACGCCCAAAACACACCGGATAGTTGATCGTCGCGAGACCACGAACGACGATCGTCAAGTCCCCAATTCCCAATGGAACGACGGCTTGACCTTGAATTGCAGAACGAACCAATGGATCGCCTAGTCCTCTCTCAAAGTCCTCGCATGAACTCTGGTTTCGAAAGAACAAGCAATAGCTATGTTTCTATTCTTATGCATAAACTGGTCAGAGGTTACAATGGGGGTCTAACCCTCAATATATAGTGCCCCTTCTCCTCTTCATGGCTGGCCAAGAGGCCCTACTCCTACTCTAATTCAGAATTAGAACTTCTACTCCAATTCCGACTCAATCTAAAACAAAAAAGAAACTCTAGTTTTACAACCGTTATATTGTTTCAGTTATATCTTTTGACTCCGGAGGAATTTCGGAGTGATCCAGGATCCGTTGGATCGTGCTTGAAGTTAGCTTTCCAACAAGCCCAAAAACACCTCAATCGGACTTCGTATGAGAAAGTTATGACTTTTTTACTCCGGACTGTCCTGCTGATTCCGAATCCGAATTTGAGGCTGATTCCGAATCCGAATTGAATTCTGAGTTGATTCCGAATTTGATTTCAGTTGGGGTTGTGGGAGATCTGAATTGGGCTTGAAAATCTTATCCAAAACTTGAGCTTTAAGTCCCCTTTTGCTCTCCCATCACACGGGCTTCTTTCCTCCTTTATCAGCCGCATGGACTACTTGACTTTCTCCTTCCCAACCGCTTTGACCTTCATCAGTAGGCAACAAATATGGTTACCTTCCTCTTTGTGCTCCTCCATTACTTTGGCTCCGGCCTCCCTCTCCTCCCTCTCGGTTCCAAAGACTTTAAGTTTATCAAACCTGAGAATGCACAAAGTATTGATTTTAAGTAGTATCCAATTCCCATGGAAAACACAAGGAAACTCATTAAGAAACAAATGCACCTGTTGTTTTAGAAGTTTAGTTCTTCCTTCATGAACAACCTCATAATTAGTAGAGATATCCTCATCATCCTCCCTTTCTTCAAGAAAAGCCGTCCTCGGCTTTTGATAGCCTGAAAATGTGATAGACAAAGGAAACAATGTATATGCATGGTATATGTATTTATCATCCGTTTTACAAACCCTTTGGTTTTGAAGATCAGGAATAGTATAACAATAGCCATTAGATAGATGTGATGTATTCATCTCGACATGCCTTTGATGCACATTATTGTCCCACCCATGAAATGAAGTTGTCTTTGACTTTTGTAAGTATGTATCGAAATTATGAATGGACAGACAAAATTCATTTTCAAATGTAGACAAATTGCTCATATAATCATATTTCATCCTTACAACATCAGTTTTATATAATGTAGACGATAAAACTGTTTGTTTATTCCATTCTTCAATTGCACTACTCTGATTGTTTGTACATGATTGTTCAACAAAAGATGACTGAGCAGGCTTTACAAATATGTCTAAACAGTAGACACTCACATTTAAACTCATCTCTAAGTGATCATGACAGTTGCCAAGCGATGGTTTGTTCCAAGCATGCATTTTTCAATTCAGCAAGCTGATCACAAGTAATGCATATTCGAGAAACATGAAACGTGTTGTCTACACCAAAATTTCCAATCAAATTAAATTTATAAGTGACTGTGTAGGTACTAGCTAGCGATTTCAAACACGTAATTTCAGATACTCTCTCAATTACACTAGATAGCTCTATGGGTTCATCGAACATGAGATAGCATAAAGATACATCAGGGGATATTCTAGTAAGAACTTTATCATGAGTAATCAATTCCACATTACATAAATTAAGCGTATTAAATTCAGAACATAGAATATTCAAAGGAACACTAGAGTTTTCACACTTACGTACCTTTGCGTGATGAATATTGAATTCAACACCATTATTGTTACCTTTAGTGTCCTTCTCGGTTATTGTAGGTGTTGTAGCTATCAAATCATCATGACAAGACCACGGGGCAGCAAGCACTCCATCCCCAACCGTGGTTATCTCCTCGTCTTTTACTTCCAACGATGCTGGTTGTTGAACATTCAATTCCTCTTCTTTAATATCAACCTGCACAATGTGAGAAATAACACTAGAAGTAGCGAGTAAATCGTTAATTTCAGCAGTAACAACACTTTGGCTATCATCTACTTCTCTCTTTTCTGTTGGTGTATCTCTCTCACACTCAATGGAGATGCTCTCAACCTCATATTTGGTGGAATCACACAGCTCACGCTCTTTATCATTCTCACTCAATGTGGTTTTGGCTATGTGGCTCTCATTCTCACATGGGTTTGGATGCATCGCATCCACCAAAGATTGTGGGTTAGCAATGGAGCAATCACGAGTAACCACAATCTCTTCATGAAGCAATGGAGCAATACTACATGAAGCCGGGAAAATCCCATGCTCGGTCTCCTTCTCTTGTGTCACATAAGTGGACTTCAAACCTTGTCGCAACCCTGTCAATTTTTCCACTAGGGAACGCTTGTAGTGGTAAGGTACAAAACGTGCACGCAAATGCTGTTTCATCTGCTCCCAGGTGGTAATCGGCAATTCATGGCGCTCCATACGCATACGAACAAATCGCTCCCACCAATGTGTGGCATAATCAACCAAACCATTGGACGCAAGTAAGAGCTTCCTCTCATTGGAATAGTTGTGCATCCGAAATATTGTATCAATTTCAAGCTCCCAATTAAGGTATTCTTCCACATTTGCACGACCTGAAAATATAGGGATAGAAAATTTAGGCTTAGTGACAAAATCCTTACGATGCATATTGGGGTGGTTGAACATGGTGCGCAGCTCCAAGAAGTTGTTGTTGATGTCCGTACGTAGCTGCGTAACCTCCTCCCCGAGGTTGTTCAATTTGTACCGAACGGCCCCAAGCTCATTGCGCACACCATTATCACGATCAAGAAGTTGCTTTTGTAGCATCCTGCGCAAGCGAGTGTACTCCATCCATGTAACTGATAGATCCTCATGATGACCTGACATGGCAACAACTCACAAATAGCAAACGCGATTATATCCAGATTAGTAAAACAAAACAGCTCTCTCTCTACTCTCGCAACTCACTGTCCTGAAAACAAGATAAGCTTACCGTTCCAGAGTGAATCAAGGACTGCAAAACGACACTTGTGATAGCGAACGATCTCAACCCGGTAATGTATGAGCGTAACCAAAAGCAAAGGTAGTACACGAACGGGTGTAGGTGGAGTTTGGTATGGTATGTGTATAACCTATGCAAACTGATATTCAAGTTGTTGTAAAGTTAAGTAATGATCCAAGCTAGATTCTTTTGCCTATGTGCTGATCCAAAAGGTGTAAGCGAAGTGGATGAACGCACACGCAAAGAAAAATATGACTCAATGCAAACAAAGAAATGAGCTAGCAAGAAGGGATCTGAAAATGAGATCAGGCTAGCTCGTTTTGCACCAAGTACTAAGAGAGACGCTAGCCAATTGCAAGTGAAAATAGTAGGGCACAAGATTGCTCAAATAAAAAAAATGACTACACAATCTGAAATAATGATGGGCTGGTACTGTAGCAACCAATAAAATGCATGATCTGTAGCAATCGGCAAAAGAATTGTATTTTTCTTCCTCTTTTCTTTCTCAAAAGGTTTTTTTTTGCTCTCAGTTTTTATATACTCTTTTTTTTCTCAATGCCGTGGCTCTTGCTATTGTGCGGCTGCCTTTTTTTTTTGCTTTTCTCAATGGCCGAAAGTGTTTTGCTACCCGCGTGGGTGCATAAGCCCAAAAATTCAGCAAGGTTTAAACAATATTCAATAAGCAGCCCTAAAATAATATCAAAAGCTAGTCTCACAAGATGAAAGGATATAAGTGAAGCGGAGCTCGGACGCAAAAGTTACGACCGAATTACAAACAGTGTACCAATTGAACTCGGATTTAACGAAAATTGAGTTTAGGGACTGAATTTGAATTTTGGAATTTTTTTTTTTGGTTTTTTTTTGGAAGGAAACAAGGAACAAGGTACGCAAAGGAAACACTTAGATCAGCACTAAACAAAAAATTCTAATGGACTAAAACCTAACAAAACTCACAAGAAATAACAGATTGAAACTAGGGTTTGGAATTTTTGTGTTGCAATTTTCGGTTTAGTGGACTATAGGACAGAAAAAAAACTAAACTAAGGGTAAAAAAAACTCTCACCGAGTAAACCTAGAATCTGATACCATATGGTACGGGGGAATGCCCGATCTTCTCGGTGAGGAACCGTGGATAACTGATGCGAAGTAGACGATGTCGCTAGCTGAACACTCGCGGCAATGCACGAACCCTCAACTCTTTGGAATACGCCCAAAACACACCGGATAGTTGATCGTCGCGAGACCACGAACGACGATCGCCAAGTCCCCAATTCCAAATGGAACGACGGCTTGACCTTGAATTGCAGAACGAACCAATGGATCGCCTAGTCCTCTCTCAAAGTCCTCGCATGAACTCTGGTTTCGAAAGAACGAGCAATAGCTATGTTTCTATTCTTATGCATAAACTGGTCTGAGGTTATAATGGGGGTCTAACCCTCAATATATAGTGCCCCTTCTCCTCTTCATGGCTGGCCAAGAGGCCCAACTCCTACTCTAATTCGGAATTAGAACTTCTACTCCAATTCCGACTCAATCTAAAACAAAAAGGAAACTCTAGTTTTACAACCGTTATATTGTTTTGGTTATATCTTTTGACTCCGGAGGAATTTCGAAGTGATCCAGGATCCGTTGGATCATGCTTGAAGTTAGCTTTCCAACAAGCCCAAAAACACCTCAATCGGACTTCGTATGAGAAAGTTATGACTTTTTTACTCCGGACTGTCCTGCTGATTCCGAATCCGAATTTGAGGCTAATTCCGAATCCGAATTGAATTCTGAGTTGATTCCGAATTTGATTTCGGTTGGGGTTGTAGGAGATCTGAATTGGGCTTGAAAATCTTATCCAAAACTTGAGCTTTAAGTCCCCTTTTGCTCTCCCATCACACGGGCTTCTTTCCTCCTTTATCAGCCGCATGGACTACTTGACTTTCTTCTTCCCAACCGCTTTGACCTTCATCAGTAGGCAACAAATATGGTTACCTTCCTCTTTGTGCTCCTCCATTACTTTGGCTCCGGCCTCCCTCTCGGTTCCAAAGACTTTAAGTTTGTCAAACCTGAGAATGCACAAAGTATTGATTTTAAGTAGTATCCAATTCTCATGGAAAACACAAGGAAACTCATTAAGAAACAAATGCACCTGTTGTTTTAGAAGTTTAGTTCTTCCTTCATGAACAACCTCATAATTAGTAGTGATATCCTCATCATCATCAATAGAAATGTAGGGAATTTTAAGAGGAACTCACTTGTAAAATTTGGTGCATAACAGAGCAACAGACGAGGAGATCGGGCTCGTCAGAGTACTCGCCAGACTTGGAGATGAAGGGCTAGCAGAGAGGGCTCTGAGAGGCTTTAGCGAAAACTGAGTGAGTACGTTGTGGGGAATGGGATGGAGAGCCTACGGCCCAATTTATAGGGGGCAAAGGAATAACGGATTGGTCAGAATTAATCGCAGAAGTTATGGCCGGAGTTAAGCGGTGGTAACCTGTATTGGTTATTGTTCTGGCTGGTAACGGAAAATCATTAATAAATGTGGAAAATAGATATTTTTCTTTTGAAAATTCGAAAAGACGCTAATTAAATCGGAACAAATAACAATTCAACTCCGGCAAATTCACTCTCAGAAACTTAATACAACATTTTGAGTAAAAAAAATTAATTCTGTTTTCAGACAGTAATTATTTTAAATTTTTTTAAAATTCTTTTTAAACTTGAAAAATAGTAAAATAGCTCTAAACATTGTATAAATTTTCAGAGTAATTAAATAGGGTATTTAGAGCTTAAATAACATATTTTTTTAGCACAAATTTAGTTTTTATTTTTGAACATAAAATTATTTTTCATTGCTAGAAATTACAAGAAATCAAAAGGACTTCTAGAAAATGGCAATTACAGTTCAAAATTCTGAAAAATTTCACAAAAATTCCCTGAATTATCTTGATCTTAAATAAATTATTTCCAACTTAAATTTGGTTCTTCATTTTTGCACATAAATTATTTTTCATTTTTGGAAAATAGAAAAAGCCTTTTAAAATTCCAGGAAATACCTTGGGACCTAAGGAATGCAAATAAAATAGTTTTGAATTTAATAGAAGTTTGATTTATTCATACTAAATTGTTTTAGTTTTTAAAATTTCAAATTAAGATTTAAACAACTCAATAAAATTCAACTGATTCTTTTTATTTTGAAAATTTTAAAATGATACAAAAATTGGGATGTTACACTCTCCTAGGCCGCAGTCCTTTTTCTCCTGGAAGCTTTGGTATCATCTATGTCCGAGTCTGCTGAGGAATCTCTCGGCGAAGTGCGACCGCCTCTAGGACATCACTTACGCTCATGAATATTGAAATGTCCCTCATTGCCGGAGTTCTCGCCATTCGGACAAGTGCTAGAAGGGTATGTACGGCAAGCAACATCCTGGAACCCGTCACGTGGAGAGTGATTAGGACTGCAGGGAAGGCAACGACCTCTTAGATGCTACTAGCACCACTGGTGGTCAAGCCCTCCTAGCTCGATATGTAGTCGAAAGACAATGACTCACGACTCGAAGTAATTCCTATCAAGAAGGGGGATTCCGGGTTATAACTGTCTCCAATCGAAGGCGTACTTTCCAGGTGTGTGGTCGAACTCGAAACTTTAGAGTTTTTTACCACGCCCTGGGCAATGGTAACCGAACAGTGACGGTTAGCCGATGGCGTCTTAGCAAGCTTCGGATCCTAGCTAGTACTCCAGTTAGGGCAATTCCAATAGTTTGATACTAAACCTGGATACTCGAAGAGAGAATTGTTAGATTTTAGAAACAACCATGTCAATGATCCGACACTAAAGCTTGATACTATAGTCCCCACTTGTTGCATTGATCTCAAAAATTAATACTACATGACCCACAAATTTGGTAACAAACTCCCCAATGCATAAAGGTTTGATGCTAAAATGCTTGTTTCCTAAAAAGGCTTGATACTTACATAAGTATCAAATTTCTTCTCTCTCTTTCTTCCACCTCACCAAAAAATTGACATGTCATAGCCCAGGTATTAAGTAAATTTGCTTGTTGAGAGTGTCCTTAGCTACACAGTGCGGTAGCGACATACAAGGCACAAAGCACTGCTGCTGCTACTAACATGAAGCAGCGGAGGAGACGAATATTTTTTTTAAAGCACAAAACCCCTAATTAAAAAAAGAACAAAAAGGCACCACCTAGCCCACTTGTCGGCATCACCTCCGTCTTCCTACTGAGCCAAAAAAAAAAAAAGAAGAATATCAAGAAAATTTGATTGTTGAGAGTACCCTTAGCTACGTACACATGCAAAGCACAAGCACTATTACTATCACGAAGCAGGGGGAAGAGAGGAATATAATTTATTTTTAAAAAGCACAAAAACCCCAATTTTTTAGAAAAAGAACAAAAGGCGAAGAAAGCCACCACTGGCCCCACTTGTCAGTCCGGCTCGTCCCCTCTGCCTTCCTTCTCTCACCTTTGCCCCAAATCCAATTCTTTGCTTCCCAAATCGGTCATCCCAATTCCCCCGTAGACCACTTAAAAGAAAACAAGAGAAAGAAAGGGAAGAACGAGCTAATCACCCCAAAGCCAAAGCCATAAAGCGAAAAGCGCACTCCACACACACACTCTCTCCTCAGCATCAACACACGGCCTACTAGAGCTCTCCTCTCCTCTCCTCTCCTCTCCCTTTAAAAAGATGCATTGCCCCGCTCCACTCCCTTCCCTTCCATTCCTCACCGCCACCGACTCTCCAGCTGATCACCACCATCGCGTCGTCCGCGGCGGCCACGGTGAGGTAGCATGTCGAGCGGTGGCGGGATGTCGCGGCCGCAGCCGTCGCTGCGGCGGGGCTTCTCGTGGGCGCTCACCATGTGGCCAGAGGGCTACTTCGGCGAGGAGGGCGGGGATGCCATCATAGAGGAGAGAGAGCTCGTCCCCTCCTCCCTCGCGCCCATTGTCCCCATCCTCTGCGCCGCCAAAGAGATCGAGGAGGAGAACCAATGGACTTCTCGAGGGCCGGTTCCGAACACTACTGTCATGTTCAAACATGATCTTTTTTGAAAGAAGACGGCCTCCTAAGCAAGCTTCTGATCCTAGCTAGTACTCTAGGGTACTATCAATAGTTAGTTTGATACTAAACCTTAATACTAAAAGAGAGAGTGGTTAGGTGAAATTTTAGAAACAGCCATCCCAATGATGTGATACTAAAGGTTGATACTACAGGGTCCCACTTATTGCATGGATCTCTCAAAAATTGATACTACGTAACCCCACAAATTTGATAACAAACTCCCCAATGAATAAAAGATTAATACGAGAACCTTAGTTTCCTAAAAAAGATTGGTATTTGCATGAATATTAAAGTTCTTCTCTATCTTCCACCTAACCAAAAAGTTGATATGTTGTAAGCTAAGTAAGAAGCAAATTTGTTTGTTTGGAGTACCCTTAGCTACGCAGTACGGTGACTACATGCAAGACACGAAGCACTGCTACTACCCACATGAAGCAGGCGAAGAGAGGAATATTTTTTATTTTATTTTTTTTAAAAAAGAGTACAATACCCACGAATGAAAAAAAAAAAGAAAAAAAGAGGAACAAAAAGCGACCACCTGTCAGTCCGGCCTGTCCCCTCCGTCTTCCTACCTGCGCTCCAATTCCAATTCCTTGCTTCCCTCGTCGGCCAGCCCAGATTCCCAACTCCCCACGAAAGCCAAAGCCAAAGCGAGAAAGCGCACTCCACACTCACACACTCTCCTCAGCATCTACCCACTGCTTATTAGAGCCCTCTTGTCCTCTCCTCTCCTCTTAAGAAGATGCCTTGCTACCCTCCGCTCCTTTCCCTTCCCTTCCTCACCACCACCGCCACCACCGATTCTCCAGCTGATCACCACCATCGCGTCGTCCGCGGCGGCCTCGGCAAGGCGGCATGTCGAGCGGTGGCGGGATGTCACGGCCGCAGCAGTCGCTGTGGCGGGGCTTCTCGCGGCCACCCACCATGCGGCCGGAGGGCTACTCCGGCGAGGAGGGCGGGGATGCCATCATGGATTTGAGCGTGATGTCGCGGCCGCAGCCGTCGCTGCTGCAGGACTTCTCGCGGGAGCTCACCATGCGTCCAGAGGGTTACTCCGGCGAGGAGGGCGGGGATGCCATCAAGGATTTGAGCGAGCTCGTCCCCTCCTCCCTCGCGCTCATCGTCCCCATCCTCCGCGCCGCCAACGAGATCGAGGAGGAGAACCCGCGCGTCGCATACCTCTGTGCGTACTACATTTTACACACGCAATAGTTAGTACCAGTTGCATACATGATACACACGCACGCTGCTCCTACCTCCACCTTCGTCTCACCTGGCTGCACGAATGCTTACTGTTTGCTTCATTGACAATATTTTTTGCCCAAGTAAAACAGAGCATCACATTCACATTTCACAGCTAGTAAATCAAACGGCGTTCCCAAAGGGTACATGAATACAAAATTATAATTTATTTCTATTTAGCTATAACTTTTGTTTTGCTAAAATTTACAAAAAAGAAGAAGCTTGTGTATGTTTGTCATGTTGCTTCGTTGATCGACAATTTTTTTTTTAATTCATGTACCTCTGTTTTTCCTCCTCTGTTTCCCCTATCTGTCTTCTTGTTATGACTGTGTGCGGTTTCTCGTGCTTGCTCAACTAGGCCGGTTTACCGCGTACGAGAAGGCTCACACTATGGATCCAAACTCAAGAGGACGTGGAGTCCGGCAATTCAAAACGTATCTGTTGCATAGGCTGGAAAAGGTATGCCGACGCTTGATGCTAAACTGTCAATGCCATAACTCAGCTATCTACTCATCAACGGCAAAAAAAAAAAAAATTGAGAATTATGTTGATCTTGATGGAAACAGGTAGGCTACACTAGTGCACAATTCAAAATTCTACCGCGTAAACTAGGAAATCATGCGAATAAGAGATCATAAATCGTTATCACTAGATGCATAGTGCAGCGGAAAAATAGTCAATTGTCCAATGTGCTTGGCCACTGATCGTCTCTTCCAGCAACTTCCCGTGTTGCCTACGTAGGTCGCGGATCGTCCTCGATTAGCGCAGCATCAATCGCAGCAGCGTCTCTACGGTATCCACAAGTTCCGAGGTGGGACGTCGTACGCTAGTGTGCTAGCACCAACGCGTATGACAAAGCCTTCGGGGAGGTGGCGACTAGAGTTTCTGTGGGTGGTGCAACTCTTTTCCCAAAAGCCCTAGTATCTCCCGTTATAAAGAGCCCATAACGAACCTAATCTGAACTAGCTTGTTCCAACCCGTTAAGCGTATAACCCTATAGGTTCGTGCGTAATCGGTCGTGGACCTGAAACTCTTTCCGATTACAAGTCGGTTGTGGTTTCTAGCAGTACATAGCGACTTCTGAATACACATAAAGATCAAATCGGACGAACCTTATGCAACATGATTTGCGACCAGGTCTTTATCACTCACGACCAGTTCGTAACTCATTACAACCAGCTCGCATTTGGTCACGACCAGTTCGTAACACCTTACGACCAGTTCGTCGACCAGTTTGAAGTCATGTACGGCCAGTTCACGACTAGTGTGTATCCCCATGCGACCAGTTCGTATCTGGTCAGGCTAAGCGATCTGTTTGTGTATTCTCTTTTTGCCTCACGATATCTGATCGAACTCTAGGTGAGATATATGTTATCCATGGACTGTTCAATCTTTTCTCAATCTAGTGATTGATAACATCATGTGGTTGACTCTTCGATCACTTGTGGCACAACCATGCACTTCCTTTATTCGAGCATATTGAGGGGCCCAGAGATATTCTCCTGTTATGATAGGAGGGGCAAATCACATATCCGACTAGTCACATCCCTCCACATATTTGGTAGCATACCCGAAAGCTACCTTTAGAACTACCCAGTTACGGAGTAGTGATTGGTAACCGCTAAGTGTACTATTATGCATGTAGGAAACCATGTTGATCTCAAGTCTAAGGATTATACATCATCATTGCTTAAGATTAGCTGATGACACATAAAAACATAACAATCTCAATATTGTCTAAAGGTGGGTCAATCCAACATCATGTTCTCTAACATGTGCTCACACTCTTGATTCGATATCCCACATATCTATGACCGGTGAAACGTGGTCTTCAATTAATACATGTTCTGGTCTATAAGTCACTAGTGTCCCGACCAGTGACATCCGACCATAGATCATTTTAGAATGATATCATACAACTATTAAAGAGTTTCACCAATAAGTTACATATTTGCTAATATTTATAAATGATAATTCATCCAAGGAATATAATAACATTTATTCTATAACTCATAAATATTGCCGTGATACAATCATCTCTATGATTATCTCTTATAATATGTCAGGCATTATGATAAATTTGACTGGCCAAGTAATCTTATTAAAAAAGATTAGAAGAAGTTATGTCATGATAAATTTGACTGGCCAAATAATATAATTAAAGAAGATTAGAACATGTTACTTTTTCATATTGATTCCTTTGCTGAATTTATTGACCCTAATGTAAACATGCAGCATCGAAACCTTGGTTTAAGCGGACTATAGAGGATTTTGCCAATTAGTTTTACCATATCTCCAGAGGACTCAGAACTAGTGTTTCTAAAATTGGTACAAAACCAGGTACCACTTGGTTGCCTGTTCTTTGCATTTAGTTACCGGTGATGGTCTTGGTACGAGCTGAGACAATGTTTCCTGTAAACTTGGCATTTCGTTATTCATGCAGAAACCAAGTAGTCTCCGTTAGTTTCTGGCAAGACTTTGTGGAGTGGGAAGTTATATAATTTCGCCTTTTTAAAAGAATAATCTGAAATTAGGTGCTCATGTATAAGAGTAATATCAAACTCAAATAGAATCATTATTCTATTGTGGGTTGTTTGTAACTCAGAGAGTAAAAAGGCTCAGTATGCTAATTACTCCAGCTGGCTTTCGAAAGCAGTGATACATGTGCCTCCACATGTTTGACGTTTGTTATTTGACAGGATGAACAAGATACAAAGCGCAAGCTTGCGTCAACTGATGCAAAAGAGATTGAAAGGTTCTATGAGCAGTATTGTAGTGAAAATCTTGAGGGTCTTCAAATGAGAAAACCGTAAGACTGACCAGAGTTGCATAGCATTGGCAATCTTTTTTGTACAAATTGTCATCCTTAAGCTATGTTCACTTATTATTACTATTTTTGGGTAACATAGGGATGAGATGGCTAGATACTATCAGATTGCGTCTGTCCTGTATGATGTGCTAAAAACAGTGACACCTGAAAAATATCACCCTGAGGTTGTACATCCATCAATTACAAATACTTCCAAGACACTCCACTTTCCGCACGTCATGAAATATGATAACTTGGAAGAATTGTTTTGCAGTTTGATAAGTACGCTAAAGGGGTTGAAAAGGTGAAAGCTTCCTATTCACACTACAACATTCTACCACTTAATATTTCTGGTCCCACACAACCAGTAATGGAAATTCCTGAGGTCATATACCTTAAGTTTCATCTCGGATGCTTTCGTAGGTACCACATGTAGTATGAATGATTTTATTGTGATGTGAAAACTGCAGATAAAAGCAGCAGCGGAGCTTCTCCGCACGATAGAGAACCTTCCAATGCCAAGGCCAGATCCAACTTCCATGTCTGAAAAGAAAAATAGACATTTCGTTCCTGATTTGCTTGATTGGCTGTGGCAAACATTTGGATTTCAGGTACAAACTAAACTATACTTGAATTCTTTTTCTAGACTCAAGTCTATTAGCTTACCTGATCCAAATCTCTCATCACTGCATGATAGGGAAATTTCCGATTTTCCAAATTTTTTTATTGTGATGACTTATTTCCATCTTTTAGAGAAAAAAAATTCTAAATCAATTCCGGAGATTTGTTTGCAAAATTTAGTAGCTTTAGTACTTAGTTTGGCATGTAATCCAGAAATTTAATGCTTATGGCATTGGAAACATACACCGTGGGGTTATATCATATAAGTACTTATTTTTAACTCCAAGTAAAGATATCTGCTATGTATATAATTTGACTTCACTTATTCCTGAATTGCGCTATAAATAATAATATAAAAAAAATATGAATTACGCTATAAATAATAATATATAAAAATGGCATGTTAACTAAATTAATTTATTTCATTCTACCTATAGTTTCTGTACTTAACGGGAAAAAATGTTCTGTTAACTCTACTGTGCTCCAGTTACAAAATAACACGGTGGTTTTCGAGTTGGGTGGCTGGGCGCCAAGGTTCTCTGTGAATGCGTTCTTCGTTATTTGTTTAGCGTTTTATTTTATTTTATTGTTGTAGAAAGGCAATGTGGAGAATCAAAAGGAGCATTTGATTTTGCTGCTTGCCAACATTGATATGAGAAAAGGGGGTGGTACCCACCAGGGTGAAAGACACAATCATGTGGTAAATCTTTCTTTGAAACTTCTTTTTATCTCACTAATATTTAATCAATTCAACATCTTGGAGCCCTTTTGCATATGATTCTCAGTTCCTATAAATTTATCAATGTCAAACTGATTCATGAACTTCTAATATGACTTGCAGATATGTGGTACTACAGTGATGTACTTGAAGAAGAAAATATTTGAAAATTACACTTCTTGGTGCCAATATCTGCATTTGCAGTCAAACATCAAGTAAGTAACATAATAGTTTGTTGCACATCTGGTGCTCAAAATCATCAACCTTGTTAATCGTAAAGAATTTTCACATTGCAGAATTCCAAACAATGCCTCCACACAACAATCAGAGCTTCTTTATATAGGGCTGTATTTGCTGATTTGGGGTGAAGCTTCTAATGTTCGCTTTATGCCTGAATGCCTTTGTTATATTTTTCACCATGTAAGTGACAACTTTGTTCTTCTATCTGTGATAACTTCTACTCTCTTTTTTGCGAATCAAATTAACTTGTATTTACGATACATTCCTTAAATGCTTTTTCCCTTAATTTTGTTTGTTGTTTTATTGAAAAATCCTTTTTGTATCTGCGAAGTTGCAGCAATGCTGACAAGGCAATAAATGTCAAATCTTGTCACTATATACACTATAGAGCTATATGGGCTTTTGTGTCGTGTACATGTGAACTTTCTAGTACTATTCACACAACTACAAAGGTCATCATAGACGATTCTAAACTGTCATCACAGACGGTTTGTGAACCGTTTGATTTTATGTGTTTGTGATAACCAGCGGTTATCACAGACAGATTTTTAGCCGTCTGTGATAAATAACAACATAGACTGTTTTTAAAAGAAATTATCTGTGAAGGCCTACTATCACAGACGGTTATATGTAATAACCGTCTGTGATATTTAGGATATCACAAACGGTTCTTTTTTACTAACCATCTGTGATTGGAGACATATCACAAACGGTTAGTAAAAAAACTATATGTGATATCCCGTATATCACAGACGGTTTTTGGCGATAGCCGTCTATGATAGTAGGCCTTCACATACGGTTTATACCATAAAACCGTCTGTGATATGTAGGCCATCACAAACGGTCATATATACCACTCGTCTGTGATTGGAGAAATATCACAGACGATTAGTAAAAAGAACAGTCTGTGATATCAATCATATCACAGACGGTTGTTCGTGATAGCCATTTGTGATAATATGCATTCACAGACGGTTTATACTATAAAACCGTTTGTGATAGTTCGTTCTATACCTAAATATTTTTTTTTCCATTTTTCGGTTAGCCTCAGGAAATGCTAGCCATGCCCTCTGAAAACAAGCAAGTAACAAACATATAAATCACAATTAATTTGATATAGAACAGTTCAAATTGATTTAAAAAACAAAATCAATTACAAAAGCATGCTCATGTATTGTCGCTAGAGTTACAATTGAATTACAACTCAAAGTGAATTACAACTCAAAGTGAATTACAATTGAACATATATTAATCGGTG
This sequence comes from Hsuehochloa calcarea, assembly GCA_036346395.1. Lineage (NCBI taxonomy): Eukaryota > Viridiplantae > Streptophyta > Magnoliopsida > Poales > Poaceae > Hsuehochloa > Hsuehochloa calcarea. The sequence goes on along the minus strand of JAYEVG010000042.1, from coordinate 64,660 downwards.
TCACCAGAGTGAAACTCTCCGTTTGGGTTAATGATCTCCAACTTGATGAAGGCGCAGTGCCATCCTCGAACGTCCGAGAGTTTGTCCAGATCGAATGTAGTTGATTCAATTGTCATACATTGTCGCTAGGAGTAAAGTAGTAAGCATATTATTTAAATTGATAATTAGGAAATAATTATTACGAGATTGATGAACCTCTAGATCCTTCGGCTTAGCACCCATGATTTCTTGCATATGACGGCAAACATAGAATGCGCATATGTTGCCTTGTAGTTGCTAGTGGCACTACAAAAATAGAATTATATATATATGTATAGTCAGTTCGAGATGCCAGGTTACGAAGTGTGATATAGAATTATTGTGTTGTAGTGGGTACCAGATATCACTTCCTGTGTCACAGTGTGGCGCTCGGTTCGTTTTGTTTCCCTCCCCTGGCAACATAGGCGTTGAACGCCCTACGTGATTCCAAAAAGTTATCCTCGGCCATTTCAAATGAAGGAAGACTAACAACATAGTTACGTATGGAGGAAATGAGCATACTTGTCGAGTACTTATTGCACAAGGGTGAAGTCGTGGTTCTTATTGACTAGGGAATCAAGGTATATTACCTTGTTCCACTTTGGTACAATAACTAAAAGGATCCAGTGCCACCTACTCTTGTATGTCGCTATAGTCATTAAACATAAGTTCGTGTTGCATATAATGTACAAATAAAATTTGTATAGCAAGTAGTGAAGCACTTGCCCCTGGTTGTAGGGCACCAATATGTAGTCCTTATCACCATGAGCAAGCAACCCGCTCGTTATGTATTTCTCGACGTAGGATGCATCTTCGTTGATGCATTGCTCAGAGATCAACTATGGGTCGAAAAAACCCACCGGTTGTTAGGATCATCGGGCTTCTTTCATCATGTATCTATACATAAGCAACGAGTTATGACATTTATCGGTATTGCATGAATGTAGAACTTGATTGTACACACTTACAGTGTCCATCATCGTAGAAGTGAGGTGTCGAGGGCGTTGAGGTTGAATAGTTAGAATAAGCCTTGGAAGCCATGACGATGTAGCCCGCCTTATGGAGGAAATGGTTCTTCGTGTAACTGACGGTGAATCCAGTAGCGTCTGCTGTCATCTCGGTGTGCCGCATGTACCAGGCATGCAAACTCACGCAACCCAATCCAAGGTGGGGTAATAGTGTGTGGGGGACCAACGGTCTTCCGAGGCAGAACATCTCGGGCTCGTAAGGCGCCTTAATGATCTTCGATTTGTCTTTAGTGCCTCGTCTGTCACACGTCTTCCCGAAAGACGACTCATCATACTTTTCTTGTATCTTTGGCACTATAGGCAGCTTAATCTTCTTCGATTTGTCCTTGGCGCCTCTCCTACCATGCGTCTTCGTTGGAGACGACTCGGAACACTTTTTTTGTATCTTCGGCGTTGTCTCCATGGGAGCCGATGCGGCGGCCTTCTGAATCAGAGGTTGAGGTGGAGTCGTCTCCACGAAACCAGCTGTGATAGTTTCTTCCATAGTTAAAAAATATTCAACACGTTATACATAGAAGATAGTAAGATCTAAAAACGTTATTCAGTAAACATGTTCAACATTAGATAACATTAAATTCAACTCCAAACTAGATTTTTTATTTTGTATTTATATATGGCCAAACAGCGTGGCTAGCCGCTTCTTACAAAAGATTTTCTTTAAAAAAATTATAAATAAAAAAGATCAACTTATTTCTAGCGGCCCAGGGTGACTACTCTCTCCATCTTCAATTCTTCATAGGCGACGTCGTAGGCATCGAAGGGTTCAAGTCAGTGTAGGTTCCCCGAAACACGGCCACCCATTGACACACTCGTTTGAGAGTAGCCCAAAGACACTCCGACTCAAGGACCAAGTCGAAATGCGCTTAGAGGCTCTCTTTCCTCGCTCGAGGTGTCTCGGCATGGTCTACCCATTCGATCGCTATCTCGATTTCGCATTCCAAGCGTATAGTAATCCTCCTGGAGACGTGTATCGTCTTCCTCGAGCAATACATCGATGTCTTGGTTAGCTCACTGGAAGTGGCAAACCACCCGGAAGATGTGGTAGAGGAGGATGTCGAGACGGCGGAAGGTAGCCATCACATGCTCCGGCATAACCTCCGTCGGAGGAGGGAGGACACTGTTAGCACAGTGTCCTTCGGCAGCATCGGCAAGCGTACGGTCGGCAAGGTGGTCATACAGAATGGCTAAGTAGACCATTAATGCCGGCGTCATGAGAGAAGAGTGTGGAGCAATTTTTGTAATTGCTATTTGTTTGTGCTTGAGAGTAGAGCGATGTGGGGAATCATCTTCGTGGCGGATGATCATTTTTATAAAACAAGAAATAAATTCATCGCGGGAGACGAAAAGACGACACATCGGGAACAAGACGCATATCGGGGAGCCGAAGCAGCAATGAGTGTTTAAGAGATACATATCACAGACAATTCCAACCACAAACCGTCTGCGATACAACATTATCACAAGTGGTTCTTGTTAAGAACCGTCTGTGAATTATCACAAACTGCTAGTATTTAAAACCGTTTGTGGTCTCTACAAATATCACATACAGTTTGTATTTAAAACGGTATGTGAAGTATCACAGACGGTTCTTAATAAGAACCGTCTGTGATAATTGCAATTTTCACAGATGGTTCTTATGAAAAATCGTCTGTGATAATGATGTATCACATACGATTCTAACCACGCTAGTAACATAGACGGTCACGCTTGTAAATCCATCTGTGATAATTATAACACTGACGGTTTCCAAAAACCGTCTGTTATGAGGCGTCCAGTATAGCATGTTTTCTAATAGTGGATCATATTATGCCAATTACACTAGTCTATGGGTAGCAAATTAGCAATGATCAAATCATATGCAGAAGAAATGTCTTCTCAAGTTTTGATCCAAGTCTAAAGGTTATGATGCCATGTCACGTAGAGTTCTGATTTCTGAGTTATGCATAATGGATTCCTATCATACCCATGAAAAAGAAATTTACGTGGGAAACTACGTGGACCCGAATTTGCATCCAGAACCCTCTGTGAATTATGGGCTAGTCTCATGATCAGTATCTAGCCTATATAGGACGGATATCGACGAATATCACATCCATACAAGAACATAAAAAATGAGTAATTAATTATTACAAAACATGGTGAATAGGCCATAAGACCAAAGTTTACAGGATGGGCCGACAGGGCAAATAGTTCAAAGTAACAAAGTAGTGAATTTTTTTAAAATAATACATTTTAAAATAGAATTATAGTAATAAATGCATGTTTGATAAAATTACAAAAAATAAGCTTCTATCGCCGGTCCAAATGGTGACAAGGGCTTGTCGCCATTCCAAATGGTGACATGAGTCCTGCCGCCAGCCAAACAGTGTTAGATGTCTATGTAGCCATTTGGAATGGCGGCAGATATCAAATCGTCACTTGAAATGGCAACAAGTTCATGTCGCCATTTCAAGTGGCAACAAGAGCTGGATTTTGATTATTATTATTTTTGCAGAAATAATAGAAATAAAATCATATTTATATTTGTAGAGAATGTTGCTTCAAATTTTACTGGATTTGACTAAGTTTTTTTTTGTAATATCTTTAAGTGTATGAGAAACTGATCCTTTTCAAAAAAGAGAACAAAATATGAAGTAGGGAACAATTTAGGAGCTAACTTTAGACGATGAGATTTTAATTGCGGCAATAAGACTTTGGAATGTATTTGCGAATTTCATGACACATAGGGTTTGGTTATGTGCATTACAAATGACAGCATGCACGAATCATCAACTGATCTACACCTAGGATACATGTGAGCCTTTTTGGAATAAGAAAAAAGGTGATCAAAAACGAAGTTAGTCTTGGCTACCCATCGGTGACTTCCCCTTGTCTCCTATAGACCCGTGGTCGCGGCTAGTCCTAAAGGCAGCCAACCACTGGGCTTCGATGATATCCCACCCCAGAGGATCATCGGGAGCTCGGCCAGCTCCCGATGGGACAATCGGTGCCTTCCTTTTTTCCTGCAAACTCCCGAGCGCAGCCAGTCCCAAAGGCAATCCTGTACTGCGACACGGATTGAAAGATGGAATGATGTTACGAGAATGTAATGCCAAATCAATAATCAGGACGCAAATTTAACATAACTTACCTCTTCGATCCGTAGTGCGCCCGGGCGATGGGGAGTGCTAGGATGGACGCCGGTCTTAGTAGCAGGAGCCTTCCCCTTGTTTGCTGCGCGCATGGCCCGGTCCTCCTCTGTGGGCTGTTCGGGGGTCATGCACCACCACCCCGGCTTCTTGGGCTCGACCGGTGCCTTTTCAATGTGGTCGGGTACGTAAGGTTTCTAGTGGGTGAAGACCTCGGGTGACACCGCGTAGTTGAACATGTACTTCTGCTCGATAGACGCCCTATCGTACATGTCCAGGCCGTCGATCCATTGGAAGAAGAAGCAATGATCCTCTAGCTTCCATTATGCACGGATAAAGTTAGTGATATGTGGAATGCAATGTAAAATACGAAAAATTGATGTGTGAGAGATTGTCTTACGCGGATATCCCCGGACGCGTAGTATGCCTGGGCGGCGGGCTTCGGGTGTATGGACTGAATGATCCATGTCGGGTTTTGGTAGTCGCACAGCGGGCGTGGAAACTCCAGTGGTACATGCGCTTCCTTCATTGAACAATTCAGGTAGGTTTTCGCCTTCCCAGTAAGCCACTTGCGCTCGCTTCTGCTTGATCTCCGCATAGCCCGACTTGTTCTTCTCTAGCTCGTTCTCTTCTCCCTACTTTCTCTCTATTTTGCGAAACAAGTTGTATTGAAGTGCTGGCTGTGGTGGTGCAGTGTTCTCCATAGGAGCCATCTCCCTCCTTTTATAAGAAAATAGGGTGTAGAGCTAATGGCTGGTGAGTGGTGCCCACTCATTGCGAAAGGATGGTAGGTAATGTCCACCCACTAAGAAAGGCAGTTTGTTGTCATTTTGGTCTAAAAAGGTGGTGAGGCAGAGTGTGGTCATTTCTGTCTGAAAAGGTAGTGTGGCAATGTGGTCATTTCTGTATGAAAATGTGGCTATATGTGCCGTGATAGGGTGTGGTCTTTTTATCAAAAAAGGTGGCATGACAGTGTGTGGTCATTTCTATCTGGAAAGGAGGTAGTGTGTAGTGTGACTAGGTGTGGACTTTTTAGTCTGAAAAGGTGGTATGACAGTGTGTGGTTATTTCTATCTAAAAAGGAGGAAGTGTGTGGTGTGATAGGGTGTGGTCTTTTCGGCCTGAAGAGGTTGTAGGGCATTGTATGGTCATTTCTATCCAGAAAGATGGCAGTGTGTGGCGTGACAGAGTGTGGTCTGAAAAGGTCTGAAAAGGTAGCATGGCAGTGTGTGGTCATTTCTGTCTGAAAAAGTGGTATGACAGAGTGTGGTCATTTCGGTCTGAAAAGATAGTGTTGTAGAGTGTGGTCATTTCTGTTTGAAAAGGTGGTGGTGTGTGGCGAGATAGTGTGTGGTCTTTTCTAAGATGAACCTGGCTACACAGTTTAATTTCATTGCGATATTGGAGTTTGATGGTATTATAATGTGAATTGAACATGACTTCATAACTTAGTTTGGTCAGTTCACTCGCCCTGTCCCCTGACATGTTACGTTCATACAAAACCAATAGCCAAAAAGACATCCTGCAATTCATAAACAAGCATACAACATCGTGCATACATGAATCCCTTATGCAGACAACGACCACTACTACATACATATTGAACATACTACAAATAGGATACACACACATAAGTTTCTCGAGCCACTTCAGGTGGTCAAGAATCATGTCCAAGCGCTCGTCTGCAGATGGCATGTTCACCATTAGACCAAATGCAACTACATGTGGACGTTCAATGGCTCTTTTCACCACGACACCAACAGAGTCCGCCCACTGAAAGTACTGGCATCCACCGCCCTGAAAACCACACTGAATAGTGAAAAAGAACTGACAAAGCAAACCCAAAATCCAAATACCAACATTCACGAAAATAAAACTCATCAACAAATACAGACACTTGTAGAACACATGCCCCATGTTATCTTCAGTGTTGGAGCACAGGACATTTGCTTGGACCCCACAGTTTGGGCAGTTTACATGGCTTGCATTCACCAGCGTCGCCGCTCTTCGACTCATCGAACTAGATGACTGAAACATGGTGTCGAGGAGAGTAGTGAGACAAGTGCAAGTATATGAGAAGAGAAAGGGTTGGATGGGCTTTTATAGTGGTGGGGTTTGGCTCTATTGGCGCCAACGTATCTATCATCTCCTTAAGTCATACGCACAAGAACAACAAATGATATAAAAAACTGAACAAAAGCATAATGTTAGTCGTACATAAATTAATATCTACATAATATGAGTCATACATCTAGTCACGGGCCCTCTTTGGGCGTACTCCACGGGTGGCTGCTGCCCACGTCTGACAAGATCGCTACTAGTGTGAGTACGTCAACTAGTCCGGCACTTGAACAACCCTAGTGGTGTGGCGAACTCTAGCGGTGTCAGCTGGGATGGTGGAGGCGCACCATGGAGTTGTGAAGCCCCAACAAAGACCTGGCTGGGAGAGCCCTCGAGCTGCAAAGGTGCATCGTCATCTCATGCAAATAGGATCTCGTCCTATGCGGCTAAGTGTCCCTAATCCCAACTGTGCTGACACCTTGTCAATTAGTAAGAAATGCATGTAAAAGTAATGTAAATGCAAAATGGATGCACAACGAGTGAGCAGTAACCAACCTAGTCATTGCATCGGATGGGATGTCCCCCGTGCTGCGGTCCTGTTGCAACAAATTGGCCTTAGCTAAAAAACAGTTAGAAATGAACAAGCTCTGGTGAGTTCTATAACTGTACCTGGGAACTCGATAGGTTTAACCCTGGCATGGTGCCATGAGGACCTGACCAGGATGTCTGGGTGCGGATGCACTGTGGCCCACCTCCCGTCCACGTACCCTGTCGGCGCATGATGGTGCGTCCACCACATCTCTCGCCCTTCGACAGGACGTGAGCTCATCGACACGCCTCCCGTAATCCATGAGCAGGACCATGGCCTCCCTCAGCTCCTCCAGCGTTATGTGGAGGCGGTCCCCAATCTCGCTGTGAACAGACCTCGCTTCAGTGTGCACCTCCTATTTGAGATCGCTCTGTTAGGCATGAAGATCTAGTAAAAATGTAATACCTAACAGGTAAAGAAATATTAGGGACCGTTCAGTACGTACCACATGGTGGAATGCAGAGTCCGGTTGTGTGGGGTAGGTGTCGCTCGTCGCGGCGACTTGTGGTTGTGGGTCGTCCACGATCCGGACGCAACGCACTCTCGTCCGAGTGTTGTACCACTCGATGTAGTCATGGTACGTTCGATGGTCATACAGGGCATCCTCCTACACCACATTGTCCAATGTGTTCACCCACTACTGGACCCACGGCCCATGCGTACTGCCCAGGATGTGGTACCTGGGACACCCTTCCTGGTGTACCGGTAGAAAGCAACACGACAAAAATTTAAGTACATAGGGAAAACAATTAATATGCTATTCAAGAAGAACCTACCCGTGGACGTGCGGCGGCAATGCCTCTCCCTAGGGGACTAGGACATCCTGCTGTAGACCGAACTGCCTCATCACCCAGTGGATAAAATATGACTCAACATACAAGTCATGCACCAGGCAGCTCTGCATGAGCCAGTAGGCGAAGTCTCGTGTGCACTGGCTAGACAACCCATGTGGTGTGCGCTCCAACACCCTCACGGTAGTGAACGGTCTCCAGATGACGCGTTCATATGTCAGCTAGTCGAACATCGCCACGTAGTCCAGGTACAAGTCGTGCGTAGTGACTGGTTTGAACGTGAACTATAGAAGAAAGCAACACACATCTCAGCACGTAGGGCATCTTGAGAGTATGGTGCTATCCGCAACCCTCTGGAAAGCGTCGCAGAGGCCTCGGTACATCACGCACAGCACGGCCGGGCCCTAGACGTACTGCTAGATCTCCTCCAACTCAACGTCCACCAGCTCCTGAGCATTTTGTATCATGTGCTTGCCGATGCTGTTGCCATTGGACCTGCAGAAGAAGACCCACCCGAAGAGCCACAAAAAGTAGGTCTCAAAGTGCCTCCTTACTATGTTGTCGGAGTCATGAGCGGCCATAACATGTGGCTGCACAATAACAAGGATCTGTTAGTAAGTTCTCCGAAAAAATGAAGCGCAAACACTAGAGAGGAGCAGGCATATGTAGAACTGGCAGAGCCACTTGAGCGATGTCCCGTGCGTGTTGTTAAACTCCTGGTAATCGACGCCTTGCGGCAACACCCCAATGAACCTGGCGAGGAAGTCTATGTGTCACATCGGAGCAACATCGTGCACCTGCAAAGGAAAGCCTACGCAAGGTAAACCCGTGAGGTATGTAACATCCTGCAGCGTAGGAGCCATATCCCCTCATGGAAGGTGGAACATGTGCGTCTTCGGCCTCCAAAGGTTCACCACGCCGTCAACAAGGATTGGTAATACGAAAAACGCCTGGATGTACGGACGTCGAGGTCGTCCTCCCACGTGGCCTCCACCATCCTCACAAGCGAAAACAGCCCAGACACTCTCAACCTGCATCAAAACGATCAAGAGAGCACGTAAGTACACCCATACAAGTCGGATTTAAATTGAGAAAAAATGTCACAACTGCACGTACCTAGGAATCCAACATGGGTCGACCCTTCATGCCCTCATGGGCGTACGCAAACGAGACACGCCATGCTCGATGAGTGCCTCGCTAGGCTAGGGATGGACGGTACTGAGGTGGCTACGGTGGCCCGCGTCAATGGCTGGGTCCAGTAGCTCGAAGGGCCACTATGCAGAACCTCCTGCGGGCGCCATACCTAAAATAATGTGACAGTGCTTACATTAATATTAATAACAAGCATAAATAGAAAAAAATAAACAATATTAACCATAACATGGCAATCCTCATTCTAAATATTTTGAATAGCGACAAACATTTGGAGGGTAACCGGGTTCCTGTCGCCAATCCAACTCGCGACAGGGACATGCCACCAATCGGACTGACGGCAAGGCCATGTCGCCATTTCGAATGGCGATATAAGCCCATTTTTATTAATTTATGAAATGTGCATTTATTTATGTAATTATATTAAAAAAGTAATATTAAAATAGAAAATTAACGACAAATCTACAACTAAACTATACACTACTAAAAAGATTTACTAGACTACATAACCATACATCTCAAACTATCTAAACCATTCAATTACAACACCATAAATAATTTTTTTACGACTAGCCACATTTCTAGAACTAAACTACACACGCCTAATAAAGATGCACTACACCGAACTACATGTCGGGACCCGAATTTACACATTCGAAACCATCTATGTTTTCTGAACTAGTCCCAGATCAGTAGCTAGTTCACATAGGAAACATCGATGAAATATTATCCATTTATCGATTTAACTAAAAAGATCTAAAAATAACAAATAGTAATAATAACTGAACCTTATGGTCAATGTTTACTTAACTTGCCACGCGGTGCTAAAGAAACAAATAAACTCTTACAGCGGAATGGGAAAAACTTGGAAAATACCAATCAACATGCCCATAGGCAATCGAGTGGAGAACACATCCTAATCCGCGAAGCCTTCACTAAACTCATATTCGTGGAACTCTTGAGCAGCTTGATAATCTTCAACTGAGTAGTAGAATTTGAAGTCGTGAGTACATAAAGTACTCAACAAGTTGTAGGAAAAATATATGCAAATAATATTCATGCAAGGCTAGAACAAAGGATTAGCTATATGGTTCTTTTGCATCAAGCAGTATTGATGATAAATACAATAGATAGATTGATTGAAATGCGTAATTGAAAACAATAATAAATAAATAAACAATTACTTTTAAACAACTAGTGAACTTCCCATTCACTTCCCAACCAAACCAATCAGTGAATTCCTCATTCCCCATTCACCAATCGACACAAACCACCATGTGAATTACCCATTCACGAAACGAACATTATATTCATCAGGAAGAAAAAGGAGAGCATCAGGAAGAGGGGAATGAGGCGAACCCAAGGAACATGACCTTCAAGGTCGAAGCTCACCGGAACTGCGAGGAACGGGCGGAGACAATGAGGACAATTGTGGATCTGGGCGCGGTCGTCTATGTCTTCCCAGCGATTGAGCGATAGAGAGAGGTGGCGACTGGAGGGGAAAGACATAGGATGGTTAGGCGTTCTCGGTGATGCGCTCGGGGCGTCATTTAAAGTGGAGAAGAGGGGAGGCGGAGACGGCGATGTGGCAGCCATCTCGGCGTTTTCTCGCGAATGCGCGTGAATTAAGTTTCGGCGAGCTGGCGGAGTGACGGGACGAATTCACGGCACGACGGTGCACTCGAGGCCTGCCGTAGCAGAGGCACTCGAGTGTTGAGGCTTAATTGCGTTTAGAGAGGAAGAGAGAGGGGGGAACACGTGCAGGCGAGGGAAGGAAGAATAAAAATAGTAACAGCTATTAGGCTGGGATGCTGGGGCCATGTTAGTAGGCGCGGGCCCGAGCGCGAAGCAGGCTGGCAAACTGAGATGGGCTGGTGCAGCTGCAGCGTGTGAAGGCAGGCTGGGCCACACGGGAAAAGGAGGGAGAGGGAGGCGGTTGGCGAGAGAGGGTCGAGAGAGGAGTTGTGACGCACACGAGAGAGGGGTGGACTGGGTCGACTGTTGGGTTGCGGCCCGAGGGGAGAGAGAGAAAGAAAGGCTTTGAAAATTATCTGGATTGAATTTGAATTGGATTTCAATTCAAAGAGGTTTTAGCAGTTAACTTTTCTTGTAGATTTTTATTAATTCAATTTATGGTAAGGATTTTGATTTGACTTTTGAAATGCGGCCAAGTTTTTTTGGTAAAAATCACAAAATGTATCAAAAGTTTTTTGAAAATACACAAATTTCAAGGAAATTTCAAATGTTCACAAAATTGCACGGTTATAGAAACGTGAGTATTGGGAAAGGCACATCATGATTGCTATTGCAATGATGCATCTTTTTTTAGAAATTTGCTTAGTAACATCGCAATGATGTATAAATTGAAAAATAACATTCAATGTGAGGATAACAGGTGAGCCATGAGACCACATGTCTTATGGATGATATTTTCCAACTCGTGATAGCTTTGTAGTGTTAGTGAGCAAATTACCCCCTTCTTTTTTTTTCCACTATAGCAACTGGCTGTTAAAGAAAGGGAATCTCACCTCTCCCAGGTGGTGTCTTGTGTGCATGAGAAAATGCACAATAATGATAGATTACATAGTTGTTCAGTTAGATGTACGCTACACTAAAAGCAACATGTAAGATAATCTACCGACATTACTTTAAAAAAAAAATTCACCTTTTAGGGGATGTTTGGATGACAAATGTCCTAAATAGATTATGTTAAAACAAACTCCGAAAAATATATTTCATTTTGTTGACTGTTGTGATCACGTTTAGTGAATATCTTGTTTGGGAAAAACAAGTTTTAAGTTCACCTTCTTTAAAATCCTACTAAAATCTATTTTCTGAAACCTTATTTCCAATTTACCTTATCCAAACAACAAGAAAAACCTGGTTTTGATATAAGTCATTTATTGAGTTTAGAGAAAACACTTTTTTGTTATCCGGATGTTATTTGTAGCAACCAAACAAGGTATTGCAGTTAGAGACCACATCAAATATAAACAAACTTGCGTTTTTTTTTTTTTTGGAAAAGTGAAGATACAAACAACCACGCATCGCGAAAAAATAATCACTAAAGGACTAAGTTTTGTTAGGTGCTTCTCGGGAAAAAAAACTGTTTTTAGAAAAAGCAAAAAGTAGTCATTAAGTAGTATACTTCTAGACAGATACCCAACAGATCAAAAAAAGAAAAAAGAAAAAAGAAAAAAAGAGAGCGGCTGGAGACAGAGTGAACAGTAGCTTCGTTATGCTCAAAGGCCATATAAATTCAAAAGCTGTTGTCCCCACAAATGCCTAGGCTATTTACTGTTCACATCAGGTAATTAACCATTCTCCTTTGTCTTGACATTGGACGGATCACAAAGTGAGCAAAACCCAATCCAACGATAACCATAGGTGGTGTAGCTGCTCATAGGTTCAGACTCTACATTTATTCGTAAATTCAGGAATTATGTACATTTTTAGCACATTTCAGGGACACAAGTACAAGAACGTAATTATGTCCACGTGTTAATGCATGTAACACATAAAATTGCTTATGGATGAGCATAAACTTCAAGAGAACTATGTAAGGCTGAAGTACACAAAATAAAAGATGGCTTCACAAATTATAGAAGCGTCTCTATTTTGTTTTCAAATTTTTTTAAGGAAATTTGTGTTTTTATATTAAATAATCATTTCAGATATATTTCGAAAAATGGACCTGCATACAGGGAACACAATTTCACCACTTATTTGCAAAAACTACAAGCCCGATTTCACAACTAATCGCCCATTCCACCCATATGCAATCATTAACTATTGAAGTAGGCTTGTTTTAGCCGCTTTTACATGTTCCAAAATCACATTTAAAAATTTAACAAAAAAATTGATATTTTCAAAAAAAAATCGAGATTTCACCAAGAAAATATCTCAGTTGGTAGGCGGTAGCAATATTGGAATCCCTGCTTGCACGCAGCATTATTTTTGCATAAACAAACCCCAAGGATAACGCTGTGGGAATTCCCTGAATATACACTAACCCACTAATCAATCTTTTTCTCCACAAATTCATGAGCTAGATGGCAAGGGATTTATATGTCATAATATCTCATGGAAGAGAAGATTATTTTGAGGCACCCTTTCGGCGAGAGGGGAGCGATGATGCATTTCTACAGCTAGTTATTCAACCCATATACAGTGTTTTGCAGAAGGTATGTGCCCAGATGTTATATCTACGTAATGTTTTTTAATGTTCTTTGGCTATGTTTATTTATTTAATGTTTATTTGATGCGAAAGGAAGCTGCAATGAGTAAATGTAGTACTGCGAGCCACTCAAAGTGGAGAAACTATGATGACCTGAATGAATACTTTTGGTAAGTTGTTCTTAATAGTTCATTTTTGTGCTTTACCTATCAGTAGGGGCTCAGAAATTTAGGCAAAAGAGCATTTCTTGCTGGGTCACCTTTTTATCATAAACCTCCACACATTCAGGTCGAAGAAATGCTTCAAAAAGCTTGGATGGCCAATGGATCTGACAGCTGACTTTTTTGCAGATCCTACAAAAACTACAAATGAAATCGAGGTTATTCATTAATCCTTTGCATTGCTTTTTTGTGCAACAAATACTATCTGCAATATCGAATACAAACAAGAGGTTGTTATTTGATTTTCTAACAAGTGATGCTACATCAGACTATCATAGGATGCATCATCAATTTGTTAACATTTGTAGGGATTTCTGCCTAGTATAGTTATTACTTATTCCATTCTTTCTAGTACAGTGGGAATAGACTATAGTACATCTGTGATTTTTTTATTATTAATGAACCCTTTTTAAAATTTTATTTTAAAGTTAACCTCCCGTGAACTTTATTTCCAATTCTGACCCCTTTGGTCATGCCACCACCTGTGGCGTGACAAAATAACACTGCCACGCCAGCCTGTTTCTAGGCAACCTCTTGTCACGCCAGCCCGTTTCTAGGAAACCTCTTGTCACGCCACCATCCATAGCGTGACCGTGTTGTTTGGTCATGCCACCACTAGTGGCGTGACAAGAAGTATTATTTTAGTGGACTTATCCTATGATGTAACAATGTTGTTATGTCACACCACGGTTGGTGGCGTGACCAAAGGGTTTAGTATTGGAAATAAAGTTTGTGGATGTTAACTTTAAAAAATAATTAATTAATAAAAAAGTTCTACATCTGTTGTGAACTTCTAATATTCACTGTATTATTTGATCAATGTTTTCAATACACAAGTCTTTACTCGTTAACTAAATTGTGGAATTTAGTTTTATATTGAAGATTTGTTCGGTCATGTTTCATATTGTTAATGAGTACACAGTATCATTTCGTGTAAAGTTGTAAACTTCTCTAGACTTGTGGTCGGAAAGCCAGCCAAAAAGTCTACTAACGCTGGCTGGCTTTGCTAATGGAATGAAATGGGCATACTTGGAGAAGCGGTCCACCACTGTCAAGATGATGGACTTTTCGCCGACCCGAGGGAGGCCCTCGATGAAAGTCCATGGCAATATCCTCCCACATGTGAGAAGGAATAATTGGCAAGGACTGTAGTAGCCCTGCAAGTTGGAGGTGCTCCGTCTTGTTGCGTTGGCATGTCGCACATGCCTAGACATAATCTTGCACCACCAACTGGGCCTGCGGTGTGTGGAAGTCGCGATGTAGCCGGTGTAGAGTCGTCTCGACGCCCTCACAAGCAACGTCATGCGTGACGGCGAGGACATCCCCAAGAAGGGTTCAGTTCGGCGGAATATAGATACGTTGGTTGAAGAGTACTAGGACATCCACCAATGTCCAAGGAGTACCAAGTTCACCAGTTGTGATCTGGTCATGGAGGGCCATCAATGCCGGTTCCGAGGAGGTAGCCTTGCAGACAACATTGAAGAGGTCGAAGTGCAATGTCGATAAAGCGAAAGAGGCGCTGATGTCCACATCACGGTGGGAGAGTGCGTCGGTGACCATATTAAGTCGTCCCGATCAATACTCCACCGAAAAATCAAAGCCAAGCAACTTGTTGACCCAATGGTGTTGGTGAATCGTCGCTAGGCGTTGATCAAGCAAAACTTCAAACTATAACGGTCTGTGTGGACGAGGAACGAACACCCCCAAAGATACGGCTGCTAGTGTCGCACATCTTGTACCAACCCAATGAACTCGCACTCATATGATGCAAGCGTGTGATGACGGGCTGCGATGGGTCGGCTGAAGAAGGCGATGGTGCCACTGGCTTGGTGAAGGACGACGCCAAGTCCTATCCCCGAAGCGTCGCATTCCACAACAAACTGAACGGTAAAGTTTGGAAGTTGCAGAATTGGTGCAGACGTAATGGGCCATCCTAAGAGTCTCGAACGCCTTGTCGTCCCGCTAGTGACCACGAAAATCCTTCTTGTAGGGATATGGGTATGCTACACTAGCCGTCAATTAAAAAATTCTACCACGTAAACCAAGAAGCCATGCAAGCAGTAGATCATAGTTCATTACCACTAGACGTGCACTATAGCGAAAGAAGAGTTGGACCAGCCTGATCCAACATCGAGCACGTCAATGTAGTGGTCATAGTCGATCGTCCAACGTCCTCAGCACTAATCGTCTCCTCCAGCAATCTATCACGTCCTTTGCGTAGGTTGTGGATCGTGCTCAATCAGTGCAGCAGCAACTGCAGCAACGCCTCTATGGTATCCAGATGTCTAGGGATGGAACACCGTACACTGTTGTGCTAGCACCAATGGGCACGGTAGGGCCTTCGGGGAGATGGCAGATAGGGGTGGTGGAGCAACTCTATTATGTCCCAACAACCCCATGCATCCCCTTATAATGAGCCCTTAACGGATCCTATCCGAATTGGTTTGTTCCAACCCGTTAAGTACGTGACCTTGTAGGTACATGCGTAATTGGTTGTGACTCAAAAACTGCTTTCCGACCACAAGTCGATAGCAGTTCCTATCAGAACATAACGATTCTCGAATACACATATGTATCACATCAGACAAACCTTATGCAATATGATCTGCGACCATG
The DNA here is from genome assembly GCA_036346395.1 of Hsuehochloa calcarea. NCBI lineage: Eukaryota > Viridiplantae > Streptophyta > Magnoliopsida > Poales > Poaceae > Hsuehochloa > Hsuehochloa calcarea. The sequence continues at coordinate 48,879 of JAYEVG010000042.1, read as the reverse complement.
TCCTTTTCACTTATGACCAGCTTGTATCTCCATACGACCAGTTCACGTTTAGTCACGACAAGTTCATAACTCCTTACGACCAGTTCTCCGACCAGTTAGTGATCATGTCCGACCAGCTCACGACCAATCTTTATCTCCATACAACCAGTTCGTATCTGGTCGGACAAAATGATCTGCTTGAGTATTCTCCTTTTGCCTCACGATATCTAGTTGAATTACATGTGTGATATATGTCATCCATGGACTATTCAATACTTTCTTGATATAGTAACGGAAAACTTCATGTGGTCGACTCTTCGGCCACTAGTGGCATGGACATGTACTTTCTTTATTTGACCACAATGAAGGGCGTAGAGATATCTCTCCTGTTATGTCAGGAGGGGCAGATCCCATATCCGACTAGTCATATCTCTCTGTATGTTTTATAGTATACCCAAAAGCCACCTTTATAGCTACCCAGTTACAAAGTAGCATTTCGCAACCCCTAAGTTTACTATTACACATATAGAAAACCATACGGATCTCAGGTTTAAGGGTTATACATCATCATTGCTTAAGACCAACTGATGATATATAAAATCATAACAATCTCAATAGTGTCTCAAGGTGGGTCACTCCAACACCATGTTCTTTAACTTGTGTTCACATTATTGATTCGATATCCACATATCCATGACTGGTGAAACATGATTATCAATCAATACATGTGTTGGTCGATACATTACCAGTGTCCCGACCAGTGACATCCGACCATAGATACATTTAGAATATCATCATATAACTTAAAGAGCTTCACCAACAAGTCACATACATGTTAATCTTTATAAATGATAATTCATCCAAGGAATATAATAACATTTATTTTATAACTCATAAATATAGACGTGATACAATCATCTCTATGATTGCCTGAGAGCATATCACCAACAGTCTCCCATTTGTACTACAGTCAATCAAACAAATATCTAATACACATAGCTCTTATGCGTACTTTTTGCTTAGGCTGTGAGAGAGGCTTTGTTAACGGATCAGCAATATTCAAATCCATGTCCACTTTACATATCTTCGCATCACCTCTTTCAACAATCTCACGAAAAATGTGATATTATCGAAGTATGTGTTTGGACTTTTTATGTGATCTAGGCTCCTTAGCTTGTACATTGGTTCCATTATTATCACAATAAAGATCCATTAGACTGGAAACACTATAAACCACACCCAGTTCATAAATGAACTTCCTTATCCACAAGGCTTCTTTTGTAGCTTCGGAAGCCGCGATATACTCAACCTCTGCTGTACAATCAGTAATTATTCCTTGCTTGGAACTTTTCCAACTCACTACTCCTCCATTAAGACAAAACACAAACCTAGACTGCGATTTGAAATCATCCTTGTCGGTTTGGATGCTAGCATAGGAGTAACCATTTATGTCCAGTGATGAGGACATTAACCCTAAGGATGCAACCACTGCTTCAACCTGCTGCACTACATCCTCTACTTCAACCATATCTTCTTTAATAGGACTTTTGACTATTGCAATGCCATATTCCCCAATTGGACAGAGCTACTTCTACTCCTACGAGCTGAGTTGCGTCTACATGCCATCGTACTACATCACATGCCATCGTACTACGTCTACATGCCCTGGTGTTGCGTCACCTCTTGTTGGCCCTTGGGCTATGTAATGAATGCGCTGACTTATATCATGAATAGGCTGACTTAGCCCATATGCTGGCCGGCCACCCTAGGGAGCCCATACTGTTTATGTGAATAGTACCCCACCCTAGGGTTTCCACCTCCTAGCCGCCCTCCTCATATAGGAGCCACCGCCCTTTAGCAAAATTCGGGTTTTGTTGATTGAAGTTTAGGTTTGCTACTTTATTCTTTGTCATCTTGTTCGATAAGATCAACAACGATATTGTCTTTGGAACCCCACTTATTAATACAATTTCAATTCATATTTGCAATACATCAGATTGTGTTTTACCTTGTTCTTTGCGTGCTTCTTCGGTGTATGCAGGAATCGATCTTCGTGATAAGGTCAATCGGGTATTTGTACACAGTTGATAATGACTTGGCGAGCAGTTCAGCGATTGAGTAGTTTCAGGACTTGGGAGTTGGTAGCTAGGATCAAGAGAGTTGAGCGACTTCTACTGAATTTACCTTCTCATCGAAAGACCGTCCACCACATCTCTCGCCCTTCGACAGGACGTGACGCACTGTGGCCCACCTCCTATCCACGTACTCTATCGGTGCATGACGGTGCGTCCACCACATCTCTCGCCATTCAATAGGACATGAGCTCATTGACACACCTCCCGTAATCCATGAGCTAGACCGTGGCCTCCCTCAGCTCCTCCAATCTGGCTGTGAATAGACCTCACTTCGGCGTGCACCTCCTATTCGAGATCGCTCTGTTAGGCATGAAGATCTAGTAAAAATTTAATAAACTAACAGGTAAAGAAATATTGTGGACCGTTCAGTACGTACCACATGGTGGTATGCAAAGTCCGGTTGTGCGAGGTAGGTGTCGCTCGTCGCGGTGACTTGTGGTTGTGGGTCGTCCACGATCCGGACGCAACGCACTCTCGTCCGAGTGTTGTACCACTCGATGTAGCCATGGTACGTTCGATGGTCGTACAGGGCATCCTCCTACACCACATTGTCCAATGTGTTCACCCACTACTGGACCCACGGCCTATGCGTACTGCCCAGGATGTGGTACCTGGGACACCCTTCCTGGTGTACCGGCAGAAAGCAACACGACAAAAATTTAAGTACATAGGGAAAACAATTAATATGCTATTCAAGACGAACCTACCCGTGGACGTGCGGCGGCAATGCCTCTCCCTAGGGGCTAGGACATCCTGCTGTAGACCGAACTGCCTCATCACCCAGTGGAGAAAATATGACTCAACATACAAGTCATGCACCAGGTGGCTCTGCATGAGCCAGTAGGCGGAGTCTCGTGTGCACTGGCTAGACAACCCATGTGGTGTGCGCTCCACCACCCTCTTGGTAGTGAACGGTGTCTAGATGACGCGGTCGTCTGTCAGCTAGTCGAACATCGCAACATAGTCTAGGTACAAGGCATGCGTAGTGACTGGTGTGAACATGACCTATAGAAGAAAGCAACACACATCTCAGCACGTATGGCATCTTGAGAGTATGGAGCTATCCGCAACCCTCCGGCAAGCTTAGCAGAGGCCTTGGTACATCGCGCATAGCACGGCCGGGCCCTAGACGTACTGCTAGATCTCCTCCAACTCAGCGTCCACCAGCTCCTGAGCATTCTGTATCATGTGCTTGTCGACGCTACCGCCGTTGGACCTGTAGAAGAAGACCCACCCGAAGAGCCACAACACGTAGGTCTCAAAGTGCCTCCTTACTATGTTGTCAGAGTCATGAGCAGCCATAACATGTGGTTGCACAATAACAAGTATCTGTTAGTAAGTTCTCCGAAAAAATGAAGTGCAAACACTAGAGAGGAGCGGGCTTATGTAGAACTGGCAGAGCCACTTGAGCGATGTCTCGTGTGTGTTGTTGAACTCCCGGTAGCAGACGCCTTGCGGTAACACCTCAATGAACCTGGCGAGGAAGTCTATGCGTCACATCGGAGCGACATCGTGCACCTGCATAGGAAAGCATGTGCAAGGTAAACACGTGAGGTATGTAACATCCTGCAGCGTAGGAGCCATATCCCCGCATGGAAGGTGGAACATGTGCGTCTCTGGCCTCAAAAGGTTCACCAACGCCATCAACAGGCATTGGTAATACGAAAAACGCCTGGACATACGGACGTCGAGGTCGTCCCACGTGGCCTCCACCATCCTCACAAACGAAAACAGCCCAGACGCTCTCGACATGCATCAAAACAATCAAGAGAGCATGTAAGTACACCTATACAAGTCGGATTTAAATTGAGAAAAAAATGTCACAACTAAGTCTTTCATAGAGAAACTATTTCTTAATGAAACTCGGATTCAATTATAGGATTATCATTTCTGACCAGTAATATGTATCCACATATAAGATCAGAAAAACAAGTGTGCTCCCACTAACCATCTTGTAAACACATGGTTCTTCTTCATTCTTGATGAAGCCAAACCCTTTGACTACTTCATCAAAATGAATATTCCAACTCCGAGATGCTTGCTTTAATTCATAGATGGATTTCTGAAGCTTGCATATCTCTTTAGCTTCCTGTGGATTGATAAAACCCTCAGGTTGTATCATATACACATCCTCACTTAGGTTTCCATTTAGGAATGTCGTTTTAACATCTATTTTCCGTATCTCACAATCGAAATATGTAGCAATAACTACAATGATTCGGATAGACTTGAGCACAGCGCGGGTGAGATGGTCTCATCATAATCAACACCTGGAATTTGTTTAAAACCCTTTGCCACCAATTGTGCATTATGAATGTGAATATTTCCATCCATACCTATCTTTTTCTTAAAAACCCATTTATACTCAATGGTTTTAACACCATCAGGTGGATCAACCAAGTTTTGAACTTGATGTCATGCATGGATTCCATTTCGGATCCCATGGCTTCAAGCCATGACTCAGAGTCTGGTTCCATCATCACTTCCTCATAAGTCTTAGCCCATTATTATCTAATAATAAAATGCCATGTCCATACCTTATAGGAAATTGACGTGACCTTTTAAATCTACCTGGGGCTGATGTCTCATCACAGCTTCTATAACATTTTATTTATCCTGTAGAGGTTTAGTAGGAGTTGAAACATTTTCAGATATTTCTTGAATTTCTTCGAGTTGCACCTTGCTCCCACTGGCTCCTTTGGAAAGAAATTCTTTCTCCAATAAGACATCATTTCGGGCAACAAGCACTTTGTCATCATCCTGCTTATAAAAGTAATATACTTTAGTTTCCTTAGGAGCATTTCTCTGACTTGGTTGTGAGTTTATCAGACGTCAACATTTTACATATACGTCACAACCCCATATCTTGAGAAAAGACAATCTAGGACACTTCCTGGCCCATATCTTATATGTTGTCTTCTCTACCGTTTTTTATGGAACCGTGTTTAAAGTAAAAGTCGTTGTTTCTAAAGAGAATCCCTAGAAATATAATGGAAGATTATGTTAGCTCATCATTGACTGAACTATGTCTAACAATGCCCGGTTCTGTCGTTCAGATACCCCCATTCCATTGAGGCGTTCCTGGCAAAGTAAGTTGTGGAACAATTTCACATTGCTTTAGATGATCACCAAACTCATGGCTCAAATATGTGACTACATTATCTGATCATAGATGTGTAATTATCTTGCCAAGTTGAATATGTAGCTCATTCTGAAATTCCTTGAACTTTTCAAATCATTCATACTTATACCTCATTAAGTAGATGTAACCATATCTACTAAAGTCATCAATAAAAGTTATGAAGTACTGAAACGCATATCTGATCGAAATGTTCATTGGTCCACATACATCCGTAGGGCCAATAAGTCACTTGCCCTCTCACCTATACATGTAAAAGACGTCTTTGTCATTTTGCCAAGTAAACAAAATTCACACGTTTCAAATTATTCAAAATCAAATGAGTTTAGAAGACCATCTTTATAGAGCTTCATCATGTGCTTTTCGTTTATATGATCTAGACAACAATGAAATAAAAAGTGGGATTCAAATAATCAGGTCGAAGTCTCTTAGCATTTTAATGTTATAGACAAGCACAACCTCAAGATTCAAAACATATAATCCATTCACCAATGGAGCATGACCATAAATCATATCATCAAAATAAATTGAGCAACAATTGTTCTTTATTCTGAACTCATAACCTTCTGCTCCTAAACATGAAGCTGAAATAATGTTTTTTATAAAGGCGGGAACATAATAATAATTATTTAATTATATAACTTATCTTCAAGGTAAAGCTAATGGTAAAATGCCAATAGCTAATACAGCAACTCTTGGTCCATTGCCCACGCGAAGATCAACCTCGCCTCTTGCCAAACTTCTATTCCTTATCAGTCCCTGCATCAAATTACAAACATGAACCACCGATTCGGTATCAAATACCCAAGAACATGTAGGAGAAGTTGCAAGATTAATTTCTATAACATTTATACCTGAACTGGAAGTCTTACTTTTGTTGTTCTTTTTCATCTCTGCCAAGTATTTCTTACAATTCCTCTTCCAATGCCTAGTCCCATGACAATGGTAGCATTATGTATCAGACTTAGGACTTAGCTTGAGCTTCTTAAGCTTAGTCTTGAGACTCTCGATCTCATCTTGAGTCTTTCCTGTGCCTTTTCCTTTCCCCAAGACTTACTTTTCTTCTTGAAGCTAGTGGTCTTTTGAACCATTATCACCTGATTAAAACTTTTCTTGATGCTCTCCTCGGCACCCTTAAGCATGACATGCAACTCGGTCATTGGCTTCTTCAAGCCATTCATATGAAAATTGAATATGATGGGCTCAAAGCTCGTAGGGAGTGATTGGAGAATTACATCAGTAGCCAACTCTTGTCTAAGGGGAAAATCAAACTTTTCTGAGCTCTTAATGTGACCAATCACCTTGATCATGTGAGAACTTGTTGGGCTACCTTCTGACAGCTTACAAGAAAACAATGCCTTGGAGGTATTGTACCTCTCTACCTTACTTGGTCCTAAAACATGCCTTTCAGACCCACAATCATATTGTAAGCATTCGTGGTCTTATATTGCTTCTGAAGCTCAGAGCTCATGGTGGCAAGCATAAGGTAGTGTACATTGACTGCATCATTGCAATGCTTCTCATAAGCAGTCTTTTCGGTACAAGCAACATCTGCATTCAGTTCATTGGTATAGACCCTCTAGAACATATTATTTCTTTTCTTATTTATGAACAATTCTCATATTACAAAACCAGTAGATGAAGTTTGTTCCATTGAACTTTTCTTTTTAAAGAATACATCGCAAGGTAAAGGTAGGTGTGGAGGAAGTACTAGGTACCATGATCTACAATAGAAAATATGTATATGCAAAACTTCAGCACTTTGTTTATGTAAGATCTTCTATTAAACAATTTAACAAAAGATACCCCCACTATATGTTCTAAATCAAGTTTCCCTCTAACTTCATATAGTGGGTTCAAGATCCATATTTTATTAAGTCCTACTGAGCTTTGGCATCATTGCTAGAAACCTAGTGATTTAGGTAAGCAGTCCCTTGCTAATCATATCCCATATGACCTCTTGTTTGTTGAGTGGCATCTCTATACCCTGGCGTCCAACACTATGCCTCAAGGCCTAAAACCATTTTGATAGCCATGTCAAGTTAAACCAATACTATGCACGTGAGTATCCGACATCCACCCTATCTTAATAAGATTGTTAATGGCACCCTCCTTTGGTAGACCTACCAACTAACGATCAAAATCGTGATAGGTGTAACAATTGGAAAGGCATCAAGTTTACTTAATTTTTATTGAGGGATACTACTCTATCAAGCTAAAACATCTAATGATAGAAACATGATCAATAGCATAACATGAACAAAGTAAACATTCACAGATAATCATATTAAACTGTGAAATAGTATGACCCTTAACATGGCAATCTCTATCACCACGCTTCATGTCCACCGAGCCATCATGCTTGGAATCACCATATTCATCTACTAACCAATTACACCTAAAAACTAGTAATGAATTATATATGATAGTATCAAGCATTACATGTTAGCACGCAGACCGTTATACAATAATATGTAGCTCGATGGCTATAACACAACATGACACGCAGGCCATGAAAAATCCATACATGCATCACATACGCAATGGGTCATACTACTCACATCAATCCCTTCAAAAGGTGTTATGCATAGAATCCAATTCTATCGGGTGATATGAACACATAATACTACAAACCCATCTACTATCGCCAAAATTGATTGATCTTATCAACCAGTGCATAAACCGCTCCATCTTTATGAACTGATCTAGGTTACCATATCAGAACAGTAATAGATCCAATCTACTACTACCACATATCAAGTATATATGACCGATCTAGATCAAATACTACACAAAATGGCTCTTATACTACTTTAGGGATACGGGTAGACAACACTAGCTGATAATTCAAAAATTCTACCAAGTAAACGAGGAAGCCATGCAAGCAAGAGATCATAAATCATTACCACTAGACATGTAGTGTAGCGGAAGAGGAGTTGCAGTAGCCTGATCCAACATCGAGCATGCCGATGTAGTGGTCGCAGTCGATCGTCCAACGTCCTCGGCACCGATCGTCTCCTCTAGCAATCTATCATGTTCCTTACGTAGGTCGTGGATCGTCCTTGATTAGCACCGCGGCAACGCCTCTACGGTATCCACAAGTCCAAGGGTGAAACACCATACGCTGGTGTGCTAGCACCAACACATATGGTAAGGCCATCGAGGAGATGGCAACTAGGGTTTCGGCAGAGCAATTCTCTTACATTCCAACAACCCCATGCATCCCCTTATAAAGAGCCCATAACGGATCCTATTTGAACTGACTTGTTCCAACCCGTTGAGTGTGTGACCTGTAGGTTCATGCGTAATCAGTTGTGACTCGGAACCTCCTTTCCGACCATAAGTCATTAGCGGTTCCTAACAGGACATAACGATTCCTGAATACACATAAATATTATATCGGATGAACCTTATGCAACATGATCTACGACCAGGTCCTTATCACTTACGACCACCTTGTATCTCCATACGACTAGTTCATAACTCCTTACGACCAGTTCGTTGACCAATCAGTGATTATGTCCGACTAGGTCACGACCACTCTGTAACTCCATACGACTAGTTCGTATCTGGTCGGACTAAATGGCCTACTTGTGTATTCTCCTTTTGGCTTACGATATCTGGTTGAACTCAAGGTGAGATATATGTCATCCATGGATTGTTTAATATTTTCTCGATCTAGTGACAGATAACTTCATATGGTCGACTCTTCGACCGCTGGTGGCATGGCCATGCACTTTCTTTATCCCACCACATCGAGGGACCCAGAGATATCTCTCCTGTTATGTTAGAAGGGGAAAATCTCATATCCGATCAATTACATCCCTCCGCATGTTTTATAGCAGACCCGAAAGCTGCCTTTATAACTACCCAGTTACGGAGTAGCATTTGGCAACATCTAAGTGTATTATTACACATGTAGGAAACTATGCTGATCTCAGGTCTGAGGATTATACATCATCATTACTTGAGACCAACTGATGACACATAAAATCCTGACAATCTCAACAGTATCTAAAGGTGGGTCAATCCAACACCATGTTTCTAACATGTGTTTACATTATTGATTCGATATCCCATATCCATGACCAGTGAAAAATGGTCATCAATCAATAGATGTGTTGGTCGATAAGTCACTAGTGTCCCGATCAGTGACATCCGACTAGGGATACGTTTAGAATATCATCATATAACTTAAAGAGCTTCACCAACAAGTCGCATACTTGTTAATCTTTATAAATGATAATTCATCCAAGGAACATAATAACATTTATTCTATAAATTATAAAAATAGACGTGATACAACTATCTCTATGATTGCCTCTAGGGCATATCACCAACACTTCCTTCGTGAGTAGTTGTGTGAGGGGTGCAGCGATCGCTCCGTAAGCCTTGATGAACTTGCGATAGTACCCTGCGAGGCCTAGGAAGCCACGGAGCGCACGGGCCGTCTTGTGGTCAGCTAGGCCATGATGGCCTGGACCTTCTAGTCGTCCATGAATACCACAGTAGCCGAGATGATGTGCCCTAAGTAGGACACAGATGGCTCGCCGAAGGAACATTTACTGCGTTTGAGGAAGAGCTTGTGCTAGCGAAGAATGACAAGAACTGCCTGAAGATGTCGTAGATGTTCAAACCACAACGTGTTGTAGATCAAAATATCATCAAAGAAAATGAGAACAAATTTATGAAGAAAGGGTCGGAGCACGTCATTCATCAATGCCTGGATCGTGGCCGGTGCATTCATCAAGCCGAATGGCATGGTGAGGAACTCGAAGAGTCCGTCATGAGTACGGAACATCGTCTTCTAGATGTCTGACAGGTGCATCCGGACCTGATGATAGCTGGAGGAAAGATCGAGCTTGGTGAAGTAGTGGGCTCCTTTTAGTTCGTCAAGTAGTTCATCGACCACCGGTATAGGGAACTTGTCTTTCACTGTCTTGTCATTGAGGTCACGGTAGTCAACACAAAAGCTTAGGAGTTGTCTTGTTTTTGAACTAGCAGCATGGGCGAGGAGAAGGCGAACATTCTATGACTAATGGGGCCTTGATCCTCCATCATCTAGCATTGGTGTTCAATCTCATCCTCTGGACGACTGGGTAGTGGTGCATAGACACGAATGGTAGTCCTATAGGCTTGGCGAAGACATCGTCGAATTCCCAGATAAGGTCATCGAAGAGCTCACGACCATCGCATGCATGCAATTTCGCATTGTGTATCGGTTCACGGATGCTGTTCCACTGGAGTTGGTGAACATACTACCAAAACGCCATGGTGAGGAGGCCAAAATACCATAGGATGGGCCCAGTGTGGTGAGCCATTGCGTTCTGAGAACCACGTCGTACCCACCCAACGAAATTTTATAGAGGTCGATGATGAAAACTTCCTTGGCAATGGTGATCGTGGCATTAGGACAGACGTCAGCGCAGGTGACCTGTTTACCATTTGCCACAGCCACCCATAGGTTGTCGCAGCTCAAGAAGGATAGGGCTGACCGGCAGGCTGCCTTAGTAGACAAATTATGTGTCAAAACCGAGTCCAACAGAGCCACAAGGACCGAGTTGCTGAGCGGGAGTTCAACCTGGATCATCTCGTTGGTATGGACACCTGCGAGTGCGAGCAAGGAGATTCGGGGCTCCGTATCCTCGGGATACTTGTTGCTGTCGAGGCCATAATCAACCTCCATGAGGAAGAGGTTCTGGCAGGTGTGGAAATGATAGAACTTCTCGTCGTAGTTTTAGCAAAGGCCTAGACGCTTCCGTTCTTCCATCTCTAGCAACGTAAGGCGACGGATGTACCGGCCGCCCGTCGAAGCAACCGGAAGTGCGCCCGGCAGTGCTAGCCGCAGCATGCCTAGGGAAGGTGCGCTAGTGGGGGTTGCTGCCCTCGGGAACCCATCAACGCCAGTGGATGATAGGTGTGTTGGCATCCGGAGGCACGAGGCAGGGGATTCGCCACCTATTGATGAAGCTCATATGCGCTAGCCAGAGTCATGGCCACCTTCAAGTTAAGCGGGCATTGGAGCTTGATGTCGATGCACAATGGATCGCCGAGCCCCATGGTGAACATCTATTGTTGTTCGAAGAGGGAGCCTGCCTAGTGAAAACTTTCTCGGTTTCAAATTTTTACCATAGGGGACCGGTAAGGCCGGTTACCGGTGAAAACCGGAAATTTCGGCCGAATTTATCAAAAAAAAATTGAAATTTTTGAATTTAAAATAAAAAAAAATCAAATTCGAACATAATTCATGCAAATTTGATTTTTTTTGACAAATTTTATCAAAACTGATTTTTCGCCGCTGGTAAAAATTTCTACTGGCTACTGTCGGTAATATTTTCACTGAGCCTGCCCGATTGAGAAATGTTAGGAACTTGTCTTGGTAGTCAACGACCATGGCTGCGCGTCTGCACGAGGCCAGTTCCCCCAAGGGGTGGTTGCGCAGCAGAGTACCAAAATAAAGGTTGACGAGCTGGTGAAGCACCTTCAGTTTGGTATACAGCCAACATGTAACAGCCTGTAGTACCATTGCAGGGCGCCCTCAATGACGTGGTAGGCGGCAAGCCACACCATTTCCTCCTCTAGCGTCTGCTGCCCTGAAAAAAATTGTTCGCATCGATTAATCCAGGGTAGCGGATCGCTCTTGCCGTTGAAGGTGGGAAATTACAACTTGTAGTACCGAGGAGGAGCACGCTCGTCGTTGGGAACCGACAGTGGTTCCTTGGAAGCGCTCAGGGGTCGTCGGTCACGGCAGCGACCGATTTACCACCCTCGTGACGGGTGAGGACGGTCTATTGTGATTGTTTTGTTTGCTCCAGATCATGTAGTTTTGCTTCAATGATGTCCAGCTACTTGATGTGCACCAGGATCTCGACCAGTTGTGCGGCCACGACGTCATCACTATCCGCCGTCGAGGAAAGGGCAACGCATGTCTATGATACAAGTTGTGACGTGTTCCAGGAAGAGAACGAATAGGATATGTGTGCGTCGTAGGTGGTTTAGCCCCGGGCTTACGCCCGGGAGCCGTGGTGTCGAGGGAGGAGGAGCGCAAGGAGGAGGAGGAGGGTTCGGCAAATAGGAAGGAGAGCTAGGGAAGGAAGATTAGAGATAAACTGATCCTGCTTGCTTTATTCCTTGATCTTCTCCCCTTAAATAGAGACACTTAACAAATCTAAACTTCCAAATAAAGATATCAGAAGGATCTCAACAAATCTGATCTTAAGGACCTTATCCTAACTTGCAAGCAAAGTAAAGATGGCTAGCTAGCCCAAGGTTGCGCCAGATGGACCGGGACACCCATGGTTGCCGCCGGTTGGACCGGGACCTTATGGCTCCGATGATAAACCCGACCCCACATGACATATATCTGGTAAGAGAATGGAACTAACTTTATATTTTTTGCACTATGCAGCAACATGATCATGCAGTTAGCAGACGGAGGATGTCCAAAACTAATTTTGTTGAAGTTCGTACATTTTTGCACCTATTCAGAAGTTTTGATCGAATGTGGGCTTTCTTTATATTAGCTTTCCAGGTATATCAATTGGCCTGTCATTGAATAAAAAGTTGTTATGTTTTTCATTATTTGTCATATCATGTGTTTCTTTTCTTGTAGGCCATGGTATTTATTGCCTGGAGCCATACTCTATCACCTTCTTCTATCTTTGAACCAGCTGTTTTCATAAATGTGTTGACAATATTCATAACAGCTGCATTTCTAAACTTCCTTCAAGGTACGAATGTACTTTGGGACTCAAGAACTTTATGCATCTTGTAATCCTACTTAGTTGTTTTACTCCAAATTCTTAAGCAGGCATGTCTTAATTTTGATTTGTTTATGTCACCTCAATCGAATTTGAAACTACTTTGGCTCTTGTTGTTGATTCAAAATGCTGCACAATTTCTAAAATTGGTCTCTTAAACTTTTTCAGCCACACTTGAGATAGTTCTTAACTTTAAGGCTTGGAGGAGTCTGGAGTGCTCGCAAATGATACGATGTATTCTGAAATTTGTTATAGCTATTGCCTGGTTGATAATTCTTCCGACAACGTACTTAAGTTCTATTCAAAATCCCAAAGGCCTTATCAAGTTCTTGGATTGGATTCAAATTGGCGGAGCTTAATCGGTTTATAATTTTGAAGTTGCTCTCTACATGTTACCGAACATATTCAGTGCCTTGTTTTTCTTATTTCTACCAATTCGAAGGGCATTGGAGCGTTCAAATTCTCGCATTGTTAGATTTCTTTTGTGGTGGACTCAGGTATATTTGACTAGATCTATCTACATGTATTCTCAGCAGAATTGTTTGTAGTTGTCGGTTCAGTTCTCACACATATTTTTTTATTAATCAGCCAAAGTTATATGTTGCCCGAGGCATGTATGAGGACACATGTTCACTTCTTAAGTAAGTCTGACATTTTCTTGATACCTAAATTTTCAATTTTATCATCTTTGTCTAAAACTAATGTTTTTCTTCATAAAATAGGTACACATCATTCTGGATTCTATTGCTTATATGCAAGCTTGCCTTCAGTTTTTATGTTGAGGTTGGTATAATCTAGGCATTATAGTTTCCTACTACTTTAAGTAGCAATGCGCAAATAATGAGTATGGCGACAGGGTGATTCTGGGTGCTTACGTGTATCCTTCATTCTAATGACAGGATAGAACCTTTGCATGTGGGCCTGACGTGTAACATCCCAGTCCAATTTGACCAAAACTAGAGTGTTGTGATTAGTCCCACACTCCCACATGTTTATTTGTAGAAATGTCAGAAAAACACATTGTGTAGGGAATAATCCGCACAGCCGGCCTAAGACTGATGCAAAGTGAGGATGAGAACCTTAGGTTACATTTGTTTGGGGTTAAGAGGTAGCTTAGAGGTTTTTGTAGCACCCTAGCTCAACAAAGACCCTAGAATGTCACCTTTGTAATTTTTACTCTAAATTTTAATCATACTTACTTAATAATTACAACAACCTATGCATTAATAGAAACCCACAACGGTTTACCCTACGACAAGCATAACAAGATAAATGCATTAAGGATAAATGTTAACACAACTTGGGACCTCGCACCTAAGAATGATCGGAGCCATACGCCTGAGAACGTTCAAAACCATACATTCAGGAACATTGATTATCAATATAACTATAGGATAGTCATAATACATCATTACTACGCCATCAACACCACTCATGATCCACATAATCAAGTTAATGAAATCAATGCTCACTAAGCAAATTCTAGATAAATGCACCAAGTCTCTAGGTATAAATGTAGCAAATAAATAATTATAACTTCATGATTGATAGCATGTGATCTGTAATAGCTACTTCCATCTCATGCATGTCACTTTCAATGTTCACCTAAAAACAAAAATAAAGCAGAGTGGGTCTAAGACTCAACAACTACATAATAGAATAATAGACATACACATAAGAAGCTTATCATTCATGTATTCTATTATCATCATCATCTTTTCATTAGTGCAATGCAATTGTACTCTGCATGCTCATTTGCTCATCTCATGGCTCGTACCGGTATAGCATAAGTAAACACCCATAAGTGTCCACCCTTTCATCAGCCTATCCTCCACGAAACCGGGGATCCCTCCACTCCCGTGGAGTCCTACCACCAAAGTAGATCTCACATACCCACCCAAGGCGGTCCTCTTTCATGACATTATTGTGCACATGACGCAGGAATGCAATTTATTCCATTATCCATTAACATGAGCTATTATCATCGTATTACCATCATTATCATATCATCATCATCATCATCATTGTCATTGTTGGAGTCGAATCACTCAACTCCTATCTCTCGTTCTCTCTTGTCCTCATGAACACACATACACACATGCATATGAGATAAGCGCACACACATGCACCAAAGCAGCTAAACTAACTCTAAACAACACGAGGAAGCCTCGGAAGGCTCTCACAGCCCCCTGCCGGCCACACTTCTTCTCATTACTGAATTCAATATTTATACATAGATAAACACTCATGCTGCAACCAACTAACTAGCTATCAACACATGCACCAGCCCTACTTGATCCACAACTCACGCCATCACTTGCTAGAAGCAGCCACTAATTAACTGTTCAGGAACCGTCGCTGGCGAGTCCAGTCCGAGCGATTACCTCGTAGACAAACTCAGAATCGTAAGAACAATGCAAGAACATAAGAATAGAATAATAGATTGTACTTCTCAAAAGACGTGCGTTACAATGAGGGGTCCTCCTCTATTTATAGGCATCAGGGGATGAGGAGTTCAATTGGGCCAGGACTCTCCGAGAGTCCTAGGCCCGGTTTCTTAACACTCCCCCTTGGACACTCATCCGACATGTTCATGTCTCGTCAAAACTTCATAAAAACCCAGTGCGAAAAATTTGGAGAAAGAGTACATGACATGCGTTCTGCTGTGTTGCACGAATTACCTCATCAAAAACCTTAGCTAAGAAACTTCAGGAAAACTCGTAAGGGAAAAAGAATACAATCCACCCAATTTCATTTAATCTCCGGGATTTATTCTTTGGGTACTCGATATTCGTGATCAAGATTCAATAATGAGTTCGTGAAGATTCTCCCCCTGAATTATGCACTTCTCTAAGTCTTATCATTCCAATTCTACGTATGCACCTTTCAAAGCTAGATGCTAGAAGTGACTTAGTTAATAAATCTGCAAGATTCTCACATGACTTAGTATGCAATACTTTAATTTCGTTCATCTTTTGCAATTCATGAGCATAGAAGAACTTGGGGTTGATATGCTTAGTGAGAGAACTCTTCACATAACCCAATTTGCACTTGTGCAATACAAGCTGCATTATCTTCATAGATAATTGTGGGGGTTTGCGCGGTATTCAATCCACATAACTGCTGGATGTGGTGAATCTTCCGCCGAAGCCAAGCACATTCTTATGAGGCCTCATACAGTGCTATGATTTGCAAGTGGTTCATCAAAGTCAATACAAGACTTTGCTTAGACGATTTTCATGGAATTGCAGTTCTACCACATAGGAATACATAGCCTGTTTGCGACTTGGCTGTATGCGGGTTCGACAGGAACCCGACATCTGCATAGCCATTCATAGATAGGTCTTGGTTCTTTCTGTAGAACAGACCAAGTTCTTTGCTTCCTTGGAGGTAACGGAAGATGTCCATTATTTCCCACCAATGCCTTTGGTAGGTTCTGTACTATATCTTGCTAATAGGTTTACGGCAAATATAATGTCTAATCTATTATAGTTTGCTAAATACATGAGTGCTCCTACTGCACTCAGGTACGGAAATTCTGGTCCCAAGACTTCCTCCCCCTCTTCTTTAGGTCTGTACGGGTCCTTGTCTTGCTACAAGGATCTCCCGACCATCGGCACTTTCGAAGGATATAACTTTTCAAAGCCAAACATTTCCAACACTTTCTGAGTGTAGGTTGGCTGATGTACTAGAATCCCTTCCGGGGTATGCTCAAGCTGCAAGTCTAGGCAGTATTTGGTTTGACTCAAATCTTTTATTTCGAACTCCGACTCCAGGTAAGAGCTTGCTTTCTTAATACCTTCTAGGGTTCCAATGATATTGAGATCATCTTCATACACTAAGATTATACAAAATCCATTATGGGATCGTCGTATAAATACATAGGGATAATTCTCATTGTTCCTGTAGCCTTTCTTGCATAGAAATTCGCTTCGAGCGATTATACCACATTCTGTCTGATTGCTTCAGTCCATACAGTGACTTTCTGAGTTGCATACTGTATAGATTTCTATTTGCTCTATCTTGGTTCGGGACAGGGATACATTCAGGTATCTTCATATAAATGTCCGAATTCAAATTTTCATAAAGGTATGCAGTTACCACATCCATCAATTTCGCTTCTAACTTCAAAGTTCACTGCCATTGAGATAAATATCTAAAGGTAATTCCGCCCATGACTGGGGAATAGGTTTCTTCATAACAATCTCCTAGACGTTAAGTGAAACCTTGTGCAACGAGCCTTGCTTCTTTGATTTCTCTTTCGAACAAATACCCACTTATGCCTTACGGGGTGCACATGGGGAGGTGTGCGGCTTACAGGCCCAAACACCTCTCTTTTATTCAGAGAGAACAATTTAGTTTCTATTGACTTCTTCCAATCTTCTCAATCTGATCTTTTCTTACATTCAGCGAGCTATGCAGGCTCTAGATCAAGATTGATGATTGTGGTAATTTTCTTTGCAAAGTAAATGTCGACATTGGCTGTTGGCTTATTCATAGATTCTCCCGAGGTTATAAAGTTTATAGCTATTTCTTCAAAGGGCAATATTTCTA
The DNA here is from genome assembly GCA_036346395.1 of Hsuehochloa calcarea. Lineage (NCBI taxonomy): Eukaryota > Viridiplantae > Streptophyta > Magnoliopsida > Poales > Poaceae > Hsuehochloa > Hsuehochloa calcarea. Next base: position 31,312 of record JAYEVG010000042.1, on the reverse strand, counting down.
ATGCTTCTACTTGCTTACCGCAGATTTCAATTGTGGGACAAATCCCTTTAGTTTTTCAGCTCTGATGTGTGCGCACACATCCATGCTGATGTCTCCCTTCATGGGGATGTTCAATTTTGGTATGCCTTTTCTGAAGGTATCATACTGGTGCTAGGTCTCAACTGGCTCCCCTTCTGGTTCTGGGGAACTTTGGTGATCGGCTGTGTCAAGTCCTTCTTATCCTTTTTCACCAGGCGTCCCCGGTTACTTCGGATTCGAGGGGCTGGAATTCTCATCCTTTTAGAGGCCTTAGGACGGGATTAGGGATACATTCATCGGTATTTCAACCCTCTCCGGTCCATTGCGTACAAGCATATGCGACTTGGTCATGCTCTTCAAATCACTAAAGTGGTTAGGCAGTTGATTCGCTAATGCTTGTAAATCAATTATCTTCTGGACTTCAATTGTCTTCTAGACATCAATTATCTTCTATACTTCAATTATCTTCTGGACTTCTCTATTTGCTTCACTAGGGTTGTGGATCATATGCATGGATTTCAATTATCTTCTAGACTTCAATTGTCTTCTAGACTTCAATTATCTTCTGGACTTCTCTATTTCTCAACATTTTTCATCAAGGGTTGATTTTCCCCCCTAATGACGAGAAATAATTCTCATCTAATATGCTATCAGCAAAGCGGGCTGCATGCAAATCTCCAGTCGTGGGGTCCAAATACCTGATTATAGATGTTGTCTCATAACCAACGTATATCCCAGACTTTTGGAGAGTGCCCATTTCAGTTTGCTGTGGTGGTGGTATAGGTACATAAACCTTGCAACCAAACCTTCAAAGATGAGAAATTTTCAGTGTTGACCCTTGCGCTAGTTGCATAGGTGAATGGATGTTATATACCGGTGGTCTAAAATTGATGAGAGTTGTTGCGTAAATAACAATTCTGCTAGTACATTCTGGGTGTGGACGTGCGGTACGGGATGCTCAATTTTCATTTTCATTTTCACACAATAATCATCAAATGCCCTCGAAGTAAATTCTCCGGCGTTGTCCATTCTGGTGGACTTCACATGATGATCAGGGAAATTATTCTTAATGTTAATTATCTACGAGATTAGCTTTGCAGAAGCGGGGTTTCTCGTAGACAATAAACAATCGTGCGACCATTTCGAGGAAGCATCGATGAACACCATAAAATACCTAAATGGTTATGACAGTGGCTGTTTAGGACCACAAATGTCTCCCTGGATACGGTCCAGGAATGCAGGGATTTCATCCTTTACTTTCAGAGTAGAGGTCCAAGATGTCGATTTCCGTTGGCACATGCAGGGCACACAAAATCTTCCTGATTCGGGAAGTTCTTTACATTGATATTATTTCCCTGTGAATTGTTAATTATATTTCTCATCATCCTAAGACCTAAGCGGCATGATCTATCATGCCCGAGATAGAAGAGTTTCAGAGCTTCTAAATACAGTTTTCAGAGCAGTATATGCTGCAGATGCCTTAATATTAGTGTAGTATATTTTCAAATGAAGGAAGTCGTTCTAATACTATTTTTCTACTTTCTTCACACTTTGTAATGAACATGTATTCCTTACCATGCTCTTCTTCAGTCTCTACGTGGAAACCGTTAGCGCGAATATCCTTGAGAGTTCTAGTCGATTATGGGTACAACAAGGCTTCTTTAATGACCAAAGTTGTATCCCGTTGGGAGTATAATTGTGGCCCTTCCTGAGCCTATTATACAAGTATCGCTGCCTGCGATTGTCGTAAGGCTACAGGCATTCTTACTGATCGACTGAAAATTTTTGTCTCTCTCAAGGTGGTATTCATTGTGTCGCTACCTGCTAAGAACACTTCCTCCACAGGGCGCCACACACGTTCTAATATAATGTACTTTATTAATATGTAGTAGAAATCAAGCAACACATAAATAAAATAATGCAGATATCAGAACATAACTTGCGATCATAAATACGGGAATATAAGTCCTGCAGGACTCATCATAAGAATTATAATGCTTAGCTCTCCTAGAGCTTACAACCATTATTCAAATAAAATAATTCAATGTTCTATTTCAATTGCAAACTGCAAGTTATTATAAAAGATCCAAGTGCAATGCGTGCACTAGATCGAATCAGCGAAGTATTCAGAAACTTCTGCCTCAATCCGCTACATGGCGATCTTCTCCTTTTTGGCAACTACGGCTGCGGCCGCTGCTATGCCCAAAGGAGGAATGATGGGGGCAGCTACTAGGTTGTCCACATCCATAAGTGCAACTAATAGGTGTGGATCCTTCATGTCTGCAATAGCGAGGTGTGCCTTATGCTATCATTTGCCCTTTTCTTAGACTGGAAAACATCAATAACGTGATGTGACTCACGACCTTACCCTTCTTGCCCCTCTCCTTCGTGAGAGACTTCATCGCCTTGTAGCTGCTAGCATTGTCTTCATGGCCAATATTGCTACTAAGCGGCTATGGGATGTAGTTCTTTCTTAAAACATCATCTTGAGCTTTCGCAACTTTCATGATGTCAATCACTGCGGCATACTTCTTGTAGCCATTTTTGACAATAGTTGCGTGCGGATTGCTCCGCATTCGGGTGAAAGGTAGAGTGAGTCTTCTTAATCTTCTGCTCATCTGTGATTACCTTATCACAGAGTTGAAGACCGTACAAATTCTGGTTATGCTGGGTCAGTTCTTCGAACTCCTGGTTCGTGATGCCAGTCATTTTTCATATTCATGCAAAAAAGTTCATAGGATTACTGCTGGTAATTTACATAAAATGGTTGCAAAATTATCATAATGCACTTCGAACTCCCAGTTCGTGATCCCGTATTTTTCCATGCATTTCATGATTTACTGCTATTTTCAGTGATTAAAAGCAATGTAAATAATCACAAATAATAAAAACAGTAAATATAGTACACAAATTGCATAGAAATAATAATAACAAGGTAAAATATGATTCAAATGCAAAAATCGATTCAAAATTTGAATTCCCGAGGCCTTTTTGTGCTGGAATATGAATTTTCGGCGAATTCTGCAATTTCCATGGGGTAAAACGCGAAATTTCAGTTCAGAGAAAACTTTTTGCGTAATTGTCAGAAGGTCCAAGGGGTTTTTGCAAAATTTCCTTATTCACGAAAAATGTCTCGTAATGTTCATAATTACGATGGTCTTTTTGCAAAATTACCTTTTCTTTTCTTTCCCCCTTTTTCAACCGGAGGATTTGGGCCGGCCTTCATTGGCCGGCTTGTTTGGCCCGCTTCGGGCCTTGCTAAAAAGGGGGGATTGGGGGTAGGGTTTCCCTACCCCCAATCTCTTGGGCGGCGACGGCTCCCTCCATGGGAGCTGCGAGAGGACAGCGGCATCAAGGCGATATCTGGCGTGGCCGCGTGACGATAGGAGAGCAACGTCGGGCCCCTGGGCCACGTCGAGGCGGCGGCCGATGCGGGCGGTGTGAGCGACACGGCCGGTGTAATACCCGACTTTGCTCGTAGTGTGGCCCATGTGGCCCATGAGGAGTTGTGTGGTGGGATTAGTCCCACATTGCTTGTCTCAAGTGAGTTGTACTAGTATATAATGCCTGTTGGATCCAAGCGTAGTACCTCGGGTTAGCCCTTTTACACGAAGCGAGGACGAAAGTGTAAGTGGGGTGCTATGTGTGGGCGGGTCCGCCCCACGGTGGGCTGGGCATTGAGCCGATTTTGGGTCAGGGTGTTACAGATGGTATCAGAGCATCAACTTTATTGCGGCGCGGCATATGACGCATGGCACATGTGGGCCCAGTGGACACATGGCATGACATATGTGCTTAAGACTAGACGCACGGGGCGTGTCCGAGGGTGGTTACGGGCATTTGCAGCGTATGCGGTATCTTTGCCGAGGGGCCCCTTAAGGGGTGAATGTAATACCCCGGCCTGCTCGTAGTGTGGCCCATGTGGCCCATGAGGAGTTGTGTGGTGGGATTAGTCCCACATTGCTTGTCTCAAGTGAGTTGTACTAGTATATAATGCATGTTGGATCCAAACATAGTACCTCCGGGTTAGCCCTTTTACACGGCGAGGACGAAAGTGTAAGTGGGGTGCTATGTGTGGCGTGTCCGCCCACGGTGGGTGGGCATTGAGCCGATTTTGGGTCGTGGTGTTACAGATAATGTAATACCTGGCTCCTTTCAGAGTGTGGCCCATGTGGCCCATGAGGAGTTGTGTGGTGGGATTAGTCCCACATTGCTTGTCTCAAGTGAGTTGTACTAGTATATAATGCATGTTGGATCCAAACATAGTACCTCGGGTTAGCCCTTTTACACGGCGAGGACGAAAGTGTAAGTGGGGTGCTATGTGTGGCGGGTCCGCCACGGTGGGGTGGGCATTGAGCCGATTTTGGGTCAGGGTGTTACGATGGTATCGAGCATCAACTTTACAGACAGCGCGTGCGGGACAGGCACGGGCATATGGCGCATGGCACATGTGGGCGGAGTGGACACATGGCATGGCATATGTGTCGGACTTTGGGCGCACGGACGTGTACCGAGGGGTGGTTACGGGCATTTGTCACGTGTGCGGTATCTTTGCCGAGGGCGCCCCTTAAGGGGGTGAATGTAATACCCTACTTTGCTCGTAGTGTGGCCCATGTGGCCCATGAGGAGTTGTGTGGTGGGATTAGTCCCACATTGCTTGTCTCAAGTGAGTTGTACTAGTATATAATGCCCGTTGGATCCAAGCGTAGTACCTCCGGGTTAACCCTTTTACACGGCGAGGACGAAAGTGTAAGTGGGGTGCTATGTGTGGCGGGTCCGCCCCACGGTGGTGGGCATTGAGCCGATTTTGGGTCGGGTGTTACGATGGTATCGAGCATCAACCTTGTTGCACGCAGCGTGCGGGAGCAGAACGCACGGCATATGGCGCATGGCACATGTGGGTCGGAGTGGACACATGGCATGGCATATGTGTCGGCACCGGGGCCTGCGGGCGTGTCCGAGGGGTGGTTACGGGCATTTGCAGCGTATGCGGTATCTTGTCGCCGAGGGCGCCACTTAACGGGGTGAGTGTAATACCGCGGCTTGCTCGTAGTGTGGCCCATGTGGCCCATGAGGAGTTGTGTGGTGGGATTAGTCCCACATTGCTTGTCTCAAGTGAGTTGTACTAGTATATAATGCCCGTTGATCCAAACGTAGTACCTCCGTTAACCCTTTTACACGGCGAGGACGAAAGTGTAAGTGGGGTGCTATGTGTGGTGGTCCGCCCCACGGTGAAATTCGGGCATTGAGCCGATTTTGGGTCGGTGTTACACGGGCGCCGCTTGTCGGCATGCGGCCGTACGGCGGCAGCCGCATGTAGGCTGCCGGAGGGCCATGCGGGCGAGCTCACATGAGGCAAGACGCGTGATGGCCGGCGCGACGCGGCGAGCCACCGGCATCTGCAAGCCGCCGCAGCTGCTGGCGGATCTCGCCGAGGTCACATACGCGCCGCTTCAGCGGCGGTGGCGGCTTCATGGCCGTGGTAGCACTTCCTCTCTTCCCTCTTTTTTGTTTTTTTCTTTGAGTATGGTGGCGGCCGCACGCGGCGCAGACGGCGTTCGGCTGCGGCTTCAGCCGTGGGGCTCAGTGCGGACGAGGCGTGAGGGGAAAACACGTGCCGGCAACGCGTCCACGTCGGGCGGATCGGCGATTGAGCGCCGAGACGGCTTCAAGCCGGTGGAGGCACCGGCCGAGTCCCCTCCCCATCGTGATTTTCTTCTTTCGGCGGTCGGTCGCCGTCGCAGGCGGCTACGGAGGTGGGCTTGTGTCGACCGATCCGCCACGCCGGCCGTGCCGATGGGGGTGTATTTACGCAGTCGACGTGATTTTTGTTTACTGTTTATATGCACGTGTGATTTACTGTTCATCACAGAGAGTAGATTTTCGTTTCGTGCAATTACCGATCGGCGACTTCGAGTCGACTCGTGGTAGATTAGAACGAATTTGCAATTTCAATCTACGGTACAATCGACATCCGATCTTTCATGCAATCTCCCGATCGACATTGTGTCGGTGACTTCAAGTCGACTCGCGGTAGATTAGAACAGATTTGCACTGTAGAAAAACAATCTAGAAAGCAAATTTGCATAATTGATAGCAAAATCTAGAAAATACGATTCAATCTATGAGTGTCGTTCTTCGACGGTTGCCGTTCGATGTGAGGAGAGTCGATCGTGCTGATAACGTGTTCAGGAACCATCGCTGGCGAGTCTAGTCCGAGCGATTACCTCGTAGACAAACTCAGAATCGTAAGAACAATGCAAGAACATAAGAATAGAATAATAGATTGAACACAGAGATATGAGGGGACTTCAGGGTCTGCTTTATTGCTTCTCAAAAGGCGTGCGTTACAATGAGGGGGTCCTCCTCTATTTATAGGCATCAGGGGATGAGGAGTCCAATTGGACCAGGACTCTCTGAGAGTCATGGGCCTGGTTTCTTAACATTAACAAACCTCCTAACTTGCTAATGTGGAGCTACATGCAGGCCGAACTACTGCTACATGCAAACTAACAAACTTGACGTGCACACATAACTCAACACAATAAATGTCCAAAGAAGAATCTGCAACAAGGTTAATCTAACAATTACCCCCTTAATCTTATTGCATATTCCTCGCACCCTTCAGGCTAGCTGTGCTTCACACATCTGCCAAGCCATGCTTCACGCATCATTTGCTGCCGCATTGCGCTAGCCACAATGTCCTCTGACGTTTTCACAGCATCAGACTCCACCAACACATCTCACAGCGGCCTTGCACCACTATTCATGCATGTCGTGAAGTGGCTTTGCACTAATATCATCTCCTAGTGGCATCACACCGTCATCATGCGATAGCGGCCTCCCATCATGATCATTATCGGCCTCACACTGACTCACCATGTGGTGATCACCACTGGCTTCACACCGAGATGCCACCATCGGCTTCACACCATCTCTTCTTCGCAGCGGCCTCGCACCGCCACCTCCATGGACACGGCCTCTAACCATTGTTTATGGCCTCCAACACAGCCTCTCGCTGCTAATCTCGACGTCGTTGTTGTCGTTGCTCCCCACCGTAGCACCGGACACCAGCGGCCACAACCTCACATGGGGCCTCCACGTCGCCAAGTCGCTGTCGAGCAACATCACCTTCAACATCTCCTCAGGATCGAATCACCCTCTGATACCAAATGCTGGAGCTGATTCACTCAACTCCTATGTCTCTTGGTACCAAATGTTAGAATTAAGACCTAAGATCACACACACGTGAGGAAGACAAATAGTAACACAGGAACTTGGAAATGCAGCCCGACACGCTTACATCTTTGTCTTCCTCGTGTACGTGTGTGTGTGGGTGTTTTAACTCCTGTGTGTATGTCTTTGTGAGGGACACAAGCAGAGAGAAGAAATCAGTGAGTGATTTCCAAGAGTATTAGGAGTTGAGTGATTCAACTCCAACAGTCATATCATCATCAAGACATTGTAATAAGCATGGATATATCACAGCAAATTAATCAATAAAGACTAATGACACACAAACCGATGTCTACCATTCTACCATATGAAGGCGGCATCGAACCCGAAGCAACACCACCTGGACAAAGCAAATATTCACTTAAAGGACATGCAACAACAGTACAAAAGCATAAAGCAAATCAACATCGCTCCTACGTACAAACCTGACATAATTAACCCCTCTTCACCAGACAACCCACCCGTTGTCCCAGTTATCAAACAATCATAACTTCTAATTCTGGAATCCAACCATAGTAAACCATATGAATTTTGGAATCTACACAAAATTTTCTACACTTTCCTAGTTATGAAAACTCCTTGAATATGTTGTCTAAGCCTTCATTTTTAACCCTAAAGGTTAATCTGATGCACTACTGATTAGTAGGGTTATTAATTTTATATCTATTTTCTACAGCATAAAAAGTAGCAAACCTTACTACTTCTGAAAACTATGAAAAATAACCTAACTTTTCCTAGTCATGACTATAATTTAATTCGACCAACTACTATAGGTAATAAGGAAAACAACACGGTTGCTACCAACGGCGATGGAATTCTAGACAGCATCGCTCCTGAAGCCATAACTTTTACATTTCTCCACTAAACCCGTGTTCTTGCGCTCTCTAGAAAGATTAAACAATGATCTACAATATTCATAACACGACAAAGCTATGAAACAGGACGTAGATGCCCCAAAATTCCTTCATAAGGCTCAGCAACACACTGTGTAGAAACAGCGTATAACCAAACCACCAATGCCCACTGTCGATCTACCCTAAACTTTGATTAAATGCCAATCTAACATCGCAGCACAAGTTTCCAGATCGTTACCACTCAAAATCGGACGATAGAGACAATGGAACGCGAAACCCTAGCTTCCCTTATTCTTCCTCTTGTCCGTCCTTCTTCCTTGCTCTTCCTTGCTTCCTCCTCGTCAACGAGGCGAGTGGCGCAGCCTTGACCAAGGAGCGCAGCCGCCATAGCAAGCGGCGAGTAGAGGTGTGGTAGGGTCGGTCTCAATCCCGCATAGGAAGACACACTCATTTCCTTCCTCTGGGCAAATGTAGATGTATTCGCATGGCAAGCATCCAACATGCCTAGGGTCCATAAGGGGGTAATTAAGCACAGACTAGCTTTATGACCTAATAAGAAACCCGTCAAACAAAAGCTGTTATGCTTCGCTCCCGACCAACGGGAAGCCATCCGGTCCAAACTAGACAACTTAAAGCAGGTTTCATAAGAGAAATCGACTACCCTGAGTGGTTGGCTAATCCTATAATGGTTAGAAAGTCTAATAGTAAATGGAGAATGTGTGTATATTTCACTGACTTTAATAAAGTTTGTTCGAATGATGATTTTCCCCTTCCACGTAGTGACCAATTAGTTGATTCTACTGTTGGTTGCGATAGGTTTAGTTTCCTAGTTCAATATTTTGGATATCATCATATTAGTATGTGTTTCGATGATGAAGAAAATACCTCATTCATTACTCCATTTGGAATTTTTTTTGCTATGTCAAAATGTCATTTGGATTAAAGAATGTCAGTGCATCCTTACAACGCCTTATGCAAAAGACATTTTATCGTCAACTAGGCAAAAATTTGGAAGCCTATGTTGACGATTTGGTCGTAAAAATCGTAAGGGGCTGAAATCACATCTCCGACCTACAAGAACTTTCGATAACCTCAGAAAACACTGCTTATAAACTCAATTATGATAAATGTGTGTTCAGAATTTCTTTGGGGAAGCTACTTGGATTCCTTGTCTCTACTTGACACATTGAAGCCAACCCAGAAAAGATCACGACCATCCATCAGATGCGCCCTCCGACAACAAAAAAGGAAGTCCAAAAACTCATAGGGTGCATGGCATCGTTAAGTTGCTTTATAGCTGTAAGATCGAGGAGGCCGACTAGAGGGGGGGTGAATAGACAGTTTTGAAATCTTTTGGCTAAAATTGAGTTTTATGCGAAATTATAAATCAATCCGGTTTTGCTCAAATAAAACCTAAAACAACTAGTTTAGACTAAGTACACTAACAAGCTAAGTCTAAGAAAAATAATGCAATCCTAAGGAGACAAGCAACCAATTTAATTCTATAAAGGTAAATTGCAAGAAAGTAAATCTTAATAAGGCAAACCACAAGAACACTTGAACTTTTTCTCGTGATGATCGAAAACTTGTCAGTTTCCCCTAGTCCATATCGAGGTAAGCCCAAACGAATTGGACCAGCTCCACAAATTAAGCTTACACCTCGAATCCACTTGGAGTTACTCTTTCTCCACTCCGGAGATGGCGAGCACAAAGCCACTAAAAAATGCTTAGGTCTTCTCACAACCATTTTTAAGAAAATCACCGGTGCAACTCCACCAAGCCGTCTAGGTGTCAGCAAATACCAAGAGTAACAAGTCGGTGACGCTGATCACTTGAACTAATCAAGTGTAAAAGCTCAATGGATACACAATCCAACACCTAATGCAACACATGCACTAGGATTTGGCTCTCTAGCTCACTAAGTGCAACACATGCACAAAAGAGAGGAGAGTGCTTGCTCTTTTCTCAAACGAATGAAAATGGCACAACTGCTTCTCCCACAACTGGCCATAAGGGGGGTCTTCAAAAAGCCAGGGAAAACAAGCCGTTGGAGGAGAATCTTCACAAAACTAGGGAAAATCAGTCTGACCGCCAACCAATGACCAGTCAGATGTCGGGACCCAAAAATACGATTCAGGAACCCTCTGTGTATTCTGAACTAGTCCCAGATCAGTAGTTGGCTCACACAGGAAACAGTGATGAAATACCATCCATTTATTAGATTTGATTAAAAAGATCTCAAAATAACAAATAGTAATATAATAACTGGACCTTATGGTCAATGTTTACTTAACTTGCCATGTAGGACTAAAGAAGCAAATAAACTCTTAAAGCGGAACGGGAAAGTTGGAAAGGCCAATCAACATGCCCACAGGCAATCGAGTGGAGAACACATCCTAATCTGTGAAGTCTTCGTAGTCCTCCTTCTGAAAGAACTCTTGAGCAGCTTGATATTCTTCAACTGGTCAATAAAGGCGTAAAGCCGTAAGTACATAAAGCACTCAGCAAGCCGTAGGGAAATGTATGTAAATAGTATTCATACAAGGCTTGACAAAGGTTAGTGATTCTTTTGCAGAAAATAGTGTTGACAATAATTACAATAAATATATTGAAATTCGTAGTTGAGAAACAATAATAAATAAATAATTGCTTTGAAACAACCAATGAATTCCCCATTCACTTCCCAAGACAAACCACCACGTGAATTACCCGTTCACCAAACGAACATTATATTCATCAAGTAAACTTCTCATTCACACTCTGACACATTTTATAAAGAAACTCTATCTCTTGTGTGAAATCTCCGGACATGTCCATAATGACGCGGCTATTCGAATTGATCAATTATCACTCTGCAGAGGTTGTACACTTTACCTACAGGATACAACTGGTGTAGCGATCACCAATCATAACAAAACCTTTTAGAAATTTCATCTTAACAATTGACTCTCCCGTTGTGCATACTGTCACCCCAACCTCACTGTTGGATTAACGCACACTGTTGGGCCTGGAAGCGGTGAACCGACCATCGATGTGCCCCTAGAAAAGCATACACGCCTCCACCCATATACTACCTAAGTAGTCAATACCAAAACTCTAAATCTTACTAAGTTAGGTCCGTCCCATCAGACATGTGGTTATACAAAAGGCCCAGTTCAATGGCGCACAGGATTAATTGCTTGACAAGTTACTCAGGCGATCTTACAATAACCCACAACGTTCTAACCACACCCTCAATCTATCATCAGTCGCCTGAGCGAAAACTATTTTATTTAACTAAGACCAATGACATACCCTGTCATGGTACATAAATTTTAACAAGAGTGGCTAACCACCACAATTTCATATATCATTAAGTCAAGATTAATGATAATGACACATGTGATAATGAACCCATCGTAACTAAGATTGACTAAGCATTTGTACACTACCCATATTGGTGATACAAAAAGGTGGCGTAGGCGGCTGGGCCGGGCTGGACCAAGACGCAACGGAAACGAATGGGAGTTTGAGCCCAAAGGGTTTTACGAGATTCTAAATAGATTTTCCATTTTAGAAAATTCAAAAAATGCAAATAGAAAATAGCAAATAGCAAATGAACTCATAAAAATTCTAGAAAAATCTAGAAAACATATCCAAGCACAAAGAATCCAAATAAAATAATTTTGGCAATAGTTGAAGTTGACATTAATCATATGAAATTGTTTTGCTTTTGAAATTCCATATTAAGTTTTATTTTAGTTCAAATAAGAATTTGGTGAATTTTTCCACAGGGCTAAGCTACTCAAAAAGATTTTTTAAAACTTCAGAAAATTGGGATGTTACATCAGACCGCTCTTGCTCCAACAGCTATAAAACTAGTCGTTGGACAGACATCCGGACTGACTACCCTCACAATGACCAGTCAGACCGAACCAAATCGGTCAAACCACCAGAGGGGCAGTCAGACCACTCAACAGAGGAACAAAGCAAATACCAGAGAAACACCTCCTTTGGAAAAAAGTAAACCGCCAACTAGAAGATGGCCCTACCGCACTTAACTTGCGGTCTACCGGCAGGAGGTTTTGACTGTGGGGCCGGTCAAACCAGCTAACACATGGCGGTCAGACCGGTTTCCCACCAGTCAGATTGGTCAAAACTAGCGGTTAGATAGCCAGAAGGTTTTGACCGGCACTCTGCTTGGCAACCAATTCAAGGGTCGGTCAAACCGCCAGACTGAGAACGCTAAAAAATAGATTGCACTTTGCTTCAACTCAAATCGCGAAACATATTTGCCGATTGATGCATGATGCAAACAAGTATTGAAGGCGAGATTCTCAACAAGTTGCAAAATACATTTGCCGACTTTGAGAATCATGTCATAAGGAATACGGTACATGGACTTAAACCATTTGGAAAACACATTCGAAAACTAAAGTCATATGCTACAAGGATTATGCATGAGCCTCAACTATTTACAAAACACATTCGCAAATATAGGCAACATGCTAACGAGAGCTAGAGCAAGCAAAATGGTCTATCAAACATGACACACTCAAGCTACTAATCAAGACCCCTCTTAATAGTACAATAACCTATACAAGCAATCATATCTTCCAACCAAACACTAGGACTGGTAAAAGACTAGGAATACATTCTTAGCCTATGTTAGTCGTACCTTTGCCTGCGTATATAATTGGAGTTTTAGGATGATGATCCACACATTTTCTTCCTAGATTGGATTTGACTTGAGCATCAACACATGATGCCACTCTTTTGATTTGATGACATTCAACACATTTAGCCATCAATTTCCTTGATCATCATGTGACTTAACCTATTTCACTAACTCATGAAAATATTAGTCCACATGACGATTGTCATTAATTACCAAAATACTTCATTAATACATAACGGCGGGTCTAGATTCTTCAATAGCCCATTTAGGAGAAAATTGACTCCCTTTCTTTAAACTTCTTAGAAAGCATGAGCGTTTCGAGTGGTCTGAGGAGACAAACAAAGCCTTCGAAGATACAAGAGATACCTTACAAGTACTCTGATCCTGGTTTCTCCACAAGTAGATGAGTCACACTCTTTGCACTTGGCTGCTACGCCACAAGTAGTAAGTGCAGTACTAATCACTGAATGTAAAAATACTCAACGACGAGTATACTATGTAAGCAAAGTCTTACATGGGCCGAAGGGGCGTTACCCTTAGGTCTAAAAACTTTTATATGCCCTCCTCATGTCTTCGAGGAAGCTACAACATTATTTCCAAGCACACAAGGTTACTGTGCCATTACAGAAAAGCAATGGGACGCATTGCTAAATGGGTGATTAAACTCGGGGAATTTGACCTTCGTTTTGTGTCCCGAACGGCCATAAAATCCTAGATCTTGGCAGAATTTGTCACTGAATAGACAAACCCTGAGCCATTGCAATGTCCCAAGCACGAGTTCCACGACTAGTGGACTATGTACTTCGACGTATCTTTAGCTTTAAGTGGCTCGAGGGCTAGGGTGGTCTTGGTTTCTCCAACCAGAGAGACATTTAAATACTCTATCTAGTTAATCTTCCCTACTATTAATAATGTGGCAGAGTACGAGAGTTTACTGGCTGGTTTTCGAGCGGCGAAAGCACTCAGGATTCGCGGACTACTCGTGAAAGATGATTCTCAGTTAGTCGCGAATCAGGTTGGAAAGGAGTAACAATGCTCTAATTCGACTATGTCTTAATATTTATCAGAACTCGGGAAGTTAGAAAGGCATTTTGTTGGCCTTGAGGTACAATATATCCCTAGAAAGGTTAACTTTCTTGTAGGCCAATTAGCCTGAATTGATTTTTCCCGGTCAATAGTTCCACAATGAGTCTTTTTGGAACAACTCCAAAAGTTGCCTCTGGTAAAAAAAAAATCCAAAGACATCTCCGAGTGAGATAGCTTCTCTAAAATACGAGGATACTTGGATGAATCCCATCTACAAGTATCTTTAGGAGGGTACAATACCTGAGGACGATATTGAAGCTGATCGTTTATTCAGAAAGGCCAAAATGTATACTTTGATCGACTGAGTCCTCTACAAGAGAGGTACTCAAGGGGTGCTCATGTGTTGTTCATCACAGAAAGAATGAGTAGAATTCCTTAATGAAATACACGGAGTTATCTGTGAGGTGCATGCCTCTTATAAAACCTTGGTCGGTAAGACCTTTCGACAAGATTTTTACTGACCGACAATCCTCGACGATACTAAAGAGCTCATTATTAAGTGTGTACAATGCTAGTTTCATAGGAGGCAGATATACTGACCAACTCAAGCATTGCAAACTATTCCTTTATCTTGGTCTTTCGCAACCTAGGGTCTAGATATCCTATGACCATTCCCAAAGGAGCCAGGTGCCTCGAGTACCTTCTTGTAGTAATTGAACCTTTTTTTGCGATAACCACTAAAGCGACCAAAAAATTTATGATGAACAGTGTGATCACTCGATTTGGTATTCCAAGTCGGATCATAACTAACAATGGTACCCAGTTTGCAAGTGCATAATTTCAAGAATTTTCCGAAGAACTAGGTACTAAATTGTGTTACACCTTTGTTGCCCATGTACAAAGTAATGGAGCAGTCGAAATGGTAAATGGCCAAATTATGCAGGGAACCAAAACTCAGGTTTTCTGCTAGCTTATAAAGTGCTTGGGGGCTTGGGTGAAAGAATTACCCACATTACTTTGGGCAATTCGCACGACTGCTAGTCGGGCTACAGGCGAAACGTCCTTAGTCTTTATTTTTGTTTCTCGTTTCTTTTTTGTCTTATGAGTTACTGACTACTCGAGAGGAAAAAAAGACAACTTGCAGGAAAATAAAGATTTATATACACATTCAAGAAAGTCAAATAGTTCTTTACATGCAGCTTGCATTACAAACTACTGTGAAGAATCTACATTGCTTTGGCTATCGAAAGGAGATTCAAGTCGCATCTCTTCTACGACCTTTCTTCCGGCTGGTCTAGCCTCTTCGATCATCTTTTGGGCTTGCTCTATGGAACATTGAAAGTCAGCCTCGACTGGAAGAAGGTAGAGGGTGCAGTCGTACCCTTTGATTTTTGCCAAGGCATAACTCACTCCGTTCTCGATAGCCCTTCTCATCGACTACACCTGGTTACTCTTCAGAGTAGTAATTAACTCCTGGGGGGCTCCAACTTGCTGGCCATGGCAGTTCGCATGCTCGACCAGGGTGTCTCTTGGAGGATGGACCTCCTTAGCATCTAACCCATCGAGCACACTGTTAAGGAGGGAGACATTGTCTTGTAGGTTAACTTTTGTTGCCTTTGTCTCCTCCCAACTGCTGGCAAACTCCTCCTAGAGTCGTTCATTTTCTACCGCTTGCTCTGTGTAAAAAGAGTAAACGTTAGCCAATGAATAGCATATTCGACTGATATTATATACTGGTCATAGGTAAGAATTTTTACCTGTCAAATGGCTTTCGAGCTCTTGTTTTTCCTTTTCATGCGCAGTAGCACTATTCATGCAGTTCTCTTCCCATGTCTTGAGGGCTTTCTCCTTCTCCCTCACGATGTGGTTAAGCTCTTCGATCACCGAGCACTTTGACTGGAGCTCAAGTTGGAGCCTATCCACATCATCATCTTTTTCTACATAAAAGAGCAAAGATAAGAGAAAAGGAAGGAAAGTTATCAAAAGAGACTTGCTCGACTGGACATTGTTAAAAATGCACCCACGGATTAGGATATCCTCGGGATGAGAGGCTTGGTTGCAAAATCTCCAAGATGAAGATCCGATTTTTGAAGGTATAAAAAACTCCAGAAAAAAGTGATCGAGTTTTCCTTCTTCCTCTTCTTCTTCACGGTGGCCTTATCAGAGCTATCCATGAAGAAGAAGATAAATTCGACCACTCGAGGTAGTATCCCACGACGTCTTCTTATTTGCGGCCTTGCCTGCAAAGAATAAATGATCCTTGCGGGTGACGGTCATATTCTCCACATCCATCTCTGATCTCTCCCACTTAGGCACGAATATAACCATTTCTTCTAAGTAGTTGGCCCAGATTCGAAAAATTTGAGACAGATTTTAAGCTTGAGTGGCAACAGAGAAGACAAGAGCTCAAGGGAGACAAAATGATTGTGGAAATTAAATTTCCTAATTTTACCCCACTAGCAATTATTTATACCCATTGGTTTCTGGTGGAAATCGAGGAGAAGCCCAGCGTTTGGAATTCCCTCGGCAACTGCTCCCAACGAACAAAATTCTAGGTGACTGTTCGTATCCCTTTTCCATTCAATGGTAATAAACTATTTTTACAACTAAAGTAAAAACATCTTCCTTAACCAAGGCAATGCCTCATCAAAAGAAATACTACTCGGAATGTTTCCTTCCGACTACTGTTCTACAACCTCTTCTCAAGTAAGTCATTTTCACTTGAAGATGGGGGGCTAGATAGCGAGGATTGAATAATCCATAATTAATAAAGCTATTTATCTATAATATTTATTGTAGATAATAGTATTCTAATAGGCCTCCAGTATACCCTTGGTCGGAGATACTTGCCATGACTGGTTCAAGTTACGACCACACCCTAGTCGGAAAGTCTATTACAACCAGGTCAAGTCACAACTACCATCTAGTCGATAAGTTTCACAAAAAGATCTCTGGGCCCCATCTTATCTATTAGGAACCCTGTACACCATGTCCAGCTATGCGTAGTGGCAAATACAACAAGTGCACCTTTGTGTCTCGGACATAACGGCGTGTACCTCTCTCCGTCTCTGACAATAACCGTTTGGCGAACGTGCAAGAGGAAGTCTTACTAACAACAACCATCGTCTCTATGCGGATTCTAGCAACTATCAAGGCACCTATTGACAAACAACAACTGCCACCCCTTCAACACTTTATAAGGGGCGGTGCCGGCAGATAGGAGAGAAGGCCATTGATAGCATTCATACTTTCGGTGGCACATTATGCATTATAATCTCGCTTAATACAAAAACACAGAAGTGGGGTTATTATTCTCTCTGGAGAAGGCCTGAACTTTCTAAAAAACCATGTCTCTTCCTGTGTGATCTTGAGAGTCATTTTCCCATATCTACTCACAAATATCGAGAGTAATTCATAAACAGGTAACTAAGAGTTGGCACAAAGAAGATGGTACTAGGCATGCAAAGGAGAAGGTACTAGAGCAGTGGTGCACAGGGACCAAGGGTCACCCAAAAACGGCCAAGGCGACGAAACGCGGCGACCCTGTCCATGGAACGGTGGCACCATGATAGCACACTAACCCGAGCAAAATAAAAGGGTGTGTTAGGGTCTAGAGTTTACGAGGAATTCACCTAAGAGGTCAAGGACGGCGGAGGTCTTTGTCATTTCGACGATAGCATGCGGCGGTGGTAGTAGTGGGGTGGTCGACAATGGCGGGGTCCTACTACGAAACGTAGCTGAAATGCAGCCGCGCATTACCATCACAAAGGGATAGGGGGTGATAGAATTGCCCCCCCCCAACCTTTTCTAAATTGGTTCTTCCCAAATTTAATTTGATTTCAGTGCATTTTTAAAATAGTTTTAATTAACCAAAATTCATTTAATTTCAGGATAAATCCAATAAATCCCAGAAAATTCAAATAAAGGTTATGCAATATTTTCAAAATATACAAAAAATCAAGGTTTAAAAAAGTATTGAAAATTGGGACGTTGCATGCTCCTGCTTCACAATATCTATCCACTTTGTTGGGTATCTCTGATGCACAACTCAATCCATTAATAAAATTAAGAGTATATTTACTATTGTTTTTTCCCATAGTTACCAGGAGTGTGGGTTGATGCTGCGACCCATGACCCCGGTTCACGTGGCCCGGAGAATGAGGTGGAGTAGCAGTAGAAGAAGCCTCCATGAGAGAGGAAGGGAGCGGAGACATGAGAGGGAGGTGGAGAGGATGAGAAGCGGTGCTCTGCTTGGATGGTATATTGGGCTAGACGCTAGTGTAGGGTAGGGGTGGTAAAAAAGCTCGCAGCTCGCGAGCCGGTTCGAGCTTGTTGCGAGCCGAGCCGGCTCGGCTCGAGCTCGTTTTTTTTTTCGAGCCGAGTCGAGCTGGGCTTCGAGCTCGGTGAAGATTCGAGCCGAGCTCGAGCCGGCTCACGAGCTAAACGAGCCGAGCGCAACCCCATATAATCACGATGATTGGATTTTGAATTGATGATAAATGACTCATATAATCATATTATTCTACTTTTGTTTTTGGGCTTGGGAAACCCTGGCTTGAACGAGCTTTTCGAGCCGGCTCAAGCCTTTTTTCGAGCCGAACCTCAGACCGAGCCTGGCCGAGCTTGGCTCGAGCCGGCTCGGCTCGGCTCGTTTCCAGCCCTAGTGTAGGGTAGTTTGTTGAGTTTGGTAGTGGCCCATATCTCTTATATTATCCATTTTCCTCTGACATGTATGTGCTGATTAGGAATACATTGCATAGTCTAACTCTCGCCATTGTATTCAATGGACATTATCGTACCAGCACGTATTGAATAGTACATGTATGAGTAAGTAAATTTGCTCTGGACCATCAAGATCATCGCGAAATACCATCTCGAAGAGGAGCTTACAAAGCCATTGCTGGCCCAGTTTCCATCAAGGGTGTGAAACGACGATTCTACCCTCCTTTATTATTTTATTTTATATTATATTATATTACGGGCGGTCCCACTAGGCATTTTTGTTCTTCTTTTCTCTCATAATTTCTCATGCCAGACTTGGACCTGCCTGTCCCCACTCCCTAGCCCACCGGCACCGACCACCGAACTCGCTGGCGTGGAGGCCGGTTCCTACTGACACAGGGTGCTCATTGTGGAGGTCACCTGGGTCGAGAACACAGGGTGCTCACGGTGGAGATATACTGTCGAGCGGCAGTGAGGGCAATGGGCGGTATTTATATATTATCCGACAGCGGCGGTGCTGCACGACGGCAACACTTTGGCGGTGTTCCGGCCGAAGTAACGTGTGCACGGCCCTTTCCGGTTAGTGTCAAGGCTAGTGGTGGTGGTGGTGGTGGTGGTGGTGGTGGTGGATTTCTATAGGATGGCATGTGGTGTGCTACTGACTAGCGGTCTCTGTTGGCAGCATGGGTGTAAATTGAGCGACTATATAACACCAGAGGATGGAAGCCACCTTTATGCGTGACTTGGCGTGCTTGGGTTGGGGACGACGTGCCTCGGGATTGCGGCGGAGGGCCTATGGCGACGACAATGGTCTTCTTCAGTGACAGCGGTCTGCTCCAGTGAGGCTTCAGTTCGTCAGGTTATGGGCTAGCTTATGGCTCAAGTCGGCCGGGCTACGCAACTCGAGCTGGCGTTGTGTCGATCGATTCACCAGCGTTGGTGGAGCTAAGAGTGGCTTGGGCAGTTCGTTGGGGTGTGAGGGTTGTTGTGGTGCGGCCAATTTGGCTCTAGAAGGCTCGGTTGTGGTGAATTTTGAGGTAGCAGATTCGGGGCTTTGGTAGATGTAGAAGCTCGTGCCGTGATGGTGCGCTTTATGTGCAACGGTTGATTCAACGCTAACATTATACGGTGTCGGTGTGAAAGTTGAATGGACTGATTAGAGTAGACATTTTAATAGGAATTGAATGGTTTATCATTGTTCTTTTCTTGATTTTACATCTCCTTGGTCTCCCACAGTCACCACTGGGAACTGGAAATCATGCGAAGATCTAAATCGCTGTCCACAGCGGTATTTAATGGAACCGTCAGTTCCCAGCAGTTTCTGAAACCGTGGCTGAGATTATAACTTGTTTTGTTTATCCATGACAGATAGCTCCAATGGTTAGGCTGACCAAGACAATCATGCTTTTGGGAGCTGGGACTTTTGCAAGGAATGATTTCTTCCCCTATTGTAAGATTATGTTGTAATTTCGTCTGTTTTTCTTCTTATGATGTTTATAGCATAAACAGAAATCTCAGTTTTCACAGTGCATCATAATTTAGGTGGTATCCTTTCTGTTTGGGCACCAATCATCATGGTATGAAGCAACTCATGTGTTTCATTTTACTATTTTGCTATTTTAAATTTCTCATTACCTTGCTGCCTTTACATTTGTCGTATAGGTATACTTCATGGACACGCAAATATGGTATGTCATTTTCTCCACAATATGTGGAGGAGTGAATGGAGCCTTCAGCCACTTGGGTGAGGTTGGCTACCGAAGACCACCCGTGAAAACTAAATCCAGCGAGTGTTAATACGATTTATGTACTCCTTTAAATGTTTACAAAAAAGTTGGGGCAAATTGATCCAAAATACTATAGAAACTATTCAAGTTGGAAAATAACATTGGTGTGTCAGCCACTTATGACAAATTATACATTGGATGTTATTCTCAGATTTATACATCTTTTTAGTGTCATTGACCAAAAATAATAATCTTCCTGCAGATCCAAACACATAAGATGTTAAGATCGAGATTCAAGGCAATCCCAAGAGCTTTTGTAAAAAATCTTGTGCCTATACATGATAGTCAATCAAAGAGACATGAGCGTGAGGTTGAGTTTTGCAAAATTTTGTTAGCAAATTTTTTTCAGACACTCTTTTTGGTTGACTTCATAGTGGATTTATTGTTGTTATTTTACACTTGTGGTGTAAACTCTTTTCACCAGGAGGGCATAAATTTGCACATTTATGAGTTCTGCGTCATATGGAATGCATTTATTAGCTCTTTGCGAGAAGAAGACTTAATAAGCAATAGGTTCGCATTTTGTGTTAGTCTCTTTCCTTTTTTTAAACTTGCTTCTAAGAATGTTTTTGTGTTTGTTTCCAGGGAGAGAAATTTATTGATTGTTGCATCATCGATTGGTGACACTAGTGTTTTTCAATGGCCTCCTTTCCTTCTTGCTAACAAGGTACACTCTTTCAATCTTCCACTAAATGAACTACTCAATTTTCTCCTGGAGGCAGTACTGTGGTGCTCATGGCTATGATATTTTAGATTCCAATTGCGCTTGACATGGCAAAGAGTGTGAAGAAAAAAGATGAAGAATTGAGAAAGAGGATAATACAGGATCCATATACCTACTATGCCGTAATAGAATGCTACGAGACATTGTTAAATATTATCTACAGCCTTATAGCAGAACAAAGTGATAAGAGGTAAGACGTCTTGTCTTTTGTCTCCTCAACTGATGTTTGAGCTTGAGTTTGCACTGGGACAACTAATTTAGCATATGGTTATGTGGCTAACTAATTCACTTCATGGATACAGCGTTGTTGATCAAATACGTTATAGCGTTGAAGATAGCATAGATCGTCGGTCACTTGTGAAAGATTTTCGATTGGATGAACTTCCTCAGCTAAGTGCTAAGTTTGATAAGCTGCTAACTCTACTATTGGTACTAATAATCAATATTCTTGTGTTTTCTTGACCAAATTTATTTTCTGTACCACATTTTTATTCTAAACATGTAAAAATTAATTGGTCCATTTGCAGAGAACTTATCATGAGGACATTGACGCAATAAAGACACAGATTGCCAATCTGTTACAAGATATAATGGAAATCATCACACGGGATATTATGAAGAATGGACAAGGGTAAGATCTATGCGGAAATATGCACCCTCAAGAATAATTTCTGATAATAATCTTTCTTTTAAATCCTGTAGTATCTTGAAGGATGAAAACAGTACTAAGCAACAGTTTGCAAATATAAATCTGGACTTAATAAATGACGATGCTTGGAGGGAGAAGGTCATGTGTCCTTTTGAGCAACTTATTCCAATAGTAATATTCATTTTACTATAAGTTTACAAGCACTAGTGTCCTGTCATTATCTATTGGAATTCTGTGTTAACAGTGTGTTAGGCTTCAATTGTTGTTGACAATGAAACAATCTGCAATATATGTACCAACAAACTTGGAAGCTCGGCGCAGGATCACTTTTTTTGCAAACTCACTTTTTATGAAAATGCCAAGGGCTCCACAGGTCCACAGCATGATGTCCTTCAGGTAAGATACCCATCTCACCCACTCACCACGTCTTTTCTTTCACCAGCCCATGTTGGCAAGTTTTTTTTTTTTTTTCTTAGCACCTAGTTGCACTCCATTTTGCACTCTTTGAGCTCTAAGGTTGACTTACTACTTAAAATTTCTATCTGCTCGTACCCCTTGTCATTTTGTCAAGAATGACTGCCCAACATGCATGTATGCATGCACTCGTGCAGTGCCACCACTGGCATTTGGAATTTACTGGAAACATGTGTATATGCACATTATTTCCAACACCTCTTGATAACAATTTTTTGCTGATAGGATATTTGATTGACAGCCTTTCTGCTTTTGCATCAGTGTTTTAACTCCATACTTCAAGGAGGATGTGCTCTTTTCAGCAGCTGATCTACACAAAATGACCGAGGATGGGATATCCATGCTTTTCTATCTGAGGAAAATATACCCCGGTACTTCGTACATTTTTATCTCACAATCGAGCAAGTTAATTATCTTCTGTTCTCAGTAAATGATTTTTCATCATGACCTCTTGCATGCTAATAGATGAATGGAGGAATTTTCTTGAGCGAATAAATTTTGAACCAAAGGACGAAGAGTCATTTAAAGCATGGATGGTAGAAATCTGTCCCTGGGCATCTTATAGGGGACAAACACTCACCAGAACTGGTAAAGTCACTAATGCAATCTTGTGGTGGTACGTGAATTACATCTAACTTGTTGTCTAATTATCTGTTTTTTACTTTCTTAGTGAGAGGAATGATGTACTATAGGAGAGCACTTGAGATTCAACGTGTTCAAGATAAAATGGATCTTGGTTAGATTATTTCTTTCTCCATCATTTTTTATCCCATCATTGTAAATCTGTATATAGTTTGACTCCATTTTAATCTTTTGCAGCTAAATTGGACCGTCATAGAACAACAACATCCTCTCAAGAGCGATGGACCATTGAAGATATGGCACGGGCCATTGCTGATATCAAATTCACCTATATTGTCTCCTGTCAAGTCTATGGCATGCAAAAAATATCCGAGGATCCCAAAGACAAAGCTCGCTACGTGAACATCCTTAATCTCATGATAACGTACAAAACCTAGCAATTTCAACTTTGCAAAGAGATCTCTTAAATAGTAAGGCTACTCTAATCCATCTTACATTTAAATTGCACAGATACCCATCATTACGCGTTGCTTACATCGATGAGGTAGAAGCTATGACTGAAAATGGAATGACAGAGAAGACTTATTATTCTGTTCTTGTCAAAGGAGTAGGTGAAAAGTATGATGAGGTACTTATTCTGTACTACTGTATATATGCACCATTTTTGTATTTGGATTTGCCATCCTCTTTTTCCCATCCACAAGTGAGACAATCAACCGTTGATCAGTTTTTTTAAATAAATAAAAAAACTCAACCGTTGATCAGTTATGTTGCAATATCTACAGTTCTTCAGCGTCTAATCGAAGGAATAGGACGGCTAATCTTTGCTGCATTCACCCCTTATTTTCCCGGGGGCACTGCACCAATAGAAACATGTAGAAGTATAGGGATTAATTGTGACCCTTGTTACCTCACGCCCTTTATTTATTATAGTCCTAATATTACATTTAGACTCTAATACGGAGTCACGTTAGACTACAGAAGAGTCAGACTATTATTAGATTATAATACTAACTCAGAATACACATTTGGCAATTTGGGGATTTTGCGCAAATTACATTACCCTTAGACCAGAGAGGTCAATATACATATACAAGGGTCAAAGGGCCATTGGGCCAGCCTATTCTAATACACATAAATACATTAACAACAAAACCAGATTCTGGATTACCTCAGATAGAAGCTGGATTTCAACACCATGTTGAACTTATGTAAGCGTTTGCTGCAACATACCCAAGACAAATTTGTTGACCGTCCAAATGAACCAAAGAGCGCAATAGTTATTACGTACTTAGGTTGTATATAGCCTAGTGGAGAAAGCATTGGGATGCACCGAATTTAGACTTTTATCTTTTTCTTTTACTTCTAAATTTAATTTTTGGTGGAATTAGACTGGAAAAGCTTGTGACATGGTAGATTGATTTCATGTGACCGTTAACATATTCCATTAATTATATACCATTTCTTTAGTTTGTATGTAGGTACAAAATTTTATATTGAATTTCTTTTGATGGATAGAAACTTTTGATTTTTTGGGACCCGGATTACCAAATCCGAAACCCTGTGTGTTCACTATACTAGTCTAGGATCAAGTTAGTACACACATTGATGTCATCGATGAAATATAAATCATTCAGTGATTAACTAAGAAAGTAGCAACTTATTATTGAATAATAGTAACGAGACCTTATTGTCAAAGTTTACACATATTGCCACGCAGAGCTTAAAAGAAATAAGTTCTTTGCAGCGGAAAATACAGATAACTCGTAGCAATCATTCGACATGCCCACTGGTAATCGATTAGGGAGTGCAACCTAGTTCCCAAAGTTCTCGTCAGACTTTGTAGAACCCTTGATTCACTGGTACCTCATCAACAACTGAGCAACAATGTGTATAGCAAGGATGAATGCACTGAGTACTCAACAAATCGTAAGTAACAAACATTCAAGTCTATATATTTATGCAAGGATTGAACAAAGAGTAGTTATATGGTTCTTTTACAGAATGCAATAATTGAATGTAAATACCATAAGTAGATTGAAACCACAGTTGAAAACATACAATAAAAAAGTATAGAGTTATCTTGAAAACAGCTAGTGAACTACCCATTCACTTCCTATCCAAACCACATCCAAGTTTTTATAAAAGTTCTAATCTTCTTGTGAAATCACTGAGCATGTCCATGACCGCAGACACAACTATTTAAATAGTTTAACACTCTGCATAGGTTGTACACTTTACCCACAAGATACAATCAACTCATCATGTCTGCCTTGACTCGCCATACACCAAGTATGTGATTGAGCGATCATAGCAAGGTCTTTACAATGTTCCATCCCAACTTGACTCCGCCCGTTAAGGTTTCACCGCCGAAGGGTTAAACTTCCCGGTCAGAAGCCGCTCTTATGCCATGCGGGAATAACCGTCTAAACTCACCCACATCATCAGTGACAGAACCAAAGTTGAAACATTGCAATTTAATCAGCTAGGTACATCTCATTGTGTGCATGTGGTTGTACTGTAAGGTTCACATCAATGGTACATAAAGTTAAGTAAATGACACTACCCAATGGTGCGAGACTACCATATCCAAAATGTGCTCACTGCACCCACTTAATGCACAATCACTCGCCTGAGAATAAATGACACTACCCATGTTATGGTACAACAAGTTTAACAACAGTGGTTACCCGCCACAATTCAATATCTCATTAAGTAAAATTGATATCATTGATCATATGTGAATCTACCCGACGTACAACTAGGAATCAAGTGTACCAACCCATGTGGATACAAATATTGCATCACTAAATAATTTCCCAACCTAAGTTGACAATGGATCGTGGCATTCAAATAATAATGAGGGTTCCAACTACAAGTAGGTTGATAACTACCGGTAAACAATTTGTATAAGCATAGCAATGAATAATAGTTTGAAATAATAAAGTAAATAATGTGAAAATAGTAGGTTCAACATGATCAAAAGTTATGTCGGGACCCAAATATGCTAATCTGCACTTTCGTGTTTCTCGCACTAGTTCGAATCATACTAGTGCAGTGTCAACATAGATGAATATCATTCCACAGAGCTAATATAAGAATAAGTGACTAAATTGAATAGTAAATAATAGTTGTGACCTTATGGTCGAGTTTACAATTATTAAGCCACATAGGGTTGAACACTAAATAAAGTAGCAACAAGGAACTAACTAGGAACAAGGCCTAACGATCAACCTCCTCGTAGAACTCCTCTTCAAAAGTAAGCGAAGACTCCTCCGTTTTAGTTGAATGATGATTGCAGTAAGTATGAGCACTTCAAGTACCCAGTAAGTTGTACCACAAAATGCAATTATAGATGATAGATTATTCCAAATGATATAGCTTCTATGGTTATTTTGCAAAAACAACACTTGCAATTGAATATGAATAATAGATTGAAAGTGTAATTAAAAACAAATAACAATAGTTATTGAACAATTATTTCCACAAAGCTCACTTAGTCTAATCAATTCTTTCATATAGCCATCCATCCTCCCAGTTTGTTTTATGAAAGTCTACCCCTCGTGTGAAATCCCTGAGTATGTCCATGACCACGGACACGGCTATTCGAAAATATTATTAACACTCTGCAGAGATTGTACACTTTACCCACTAGATGCAATCAACTTGTACGGAGAAGATCACAACAAATCCTTTTTGAAACTTCATCTCAACAATTGACCCTCCCGGCAAGCTTTAATCCTGTAACCTGGTGTCACAAAGATGTTGGCCCAGAGCGCACCGTTGGATATGTAAACGGTGTACCGTCCATAAATGTGGTTCAACTAATGACTCCACATCTCCACCCATCACTAATCTAACCTACTGCCTAAGACAGACAATGTTGAGACTCCATAACTTACTGAGTTAGGCCTATCCCATTCAGAGCTTGTGGTCGATCGTATAGCTCAACTCAATTGTGTGCAAAGTTAGGTCCTTTATTCGATCAGGACGAGAGTACCAATTTACTAACCTATTCACAAAGATCCCAATCACAAAGCCATCAGTTCACTTAGTACTTTCACTCGCCCCAATCTAAATATTTTCCCACCAAATTGTTTAAAGTGCAACACATGCTTCCACGAAGTAACAACACATGACATACCAATTATCACAAAGATATTCCATAATCACTTAGTCAGGTATAAGTTTGCCATTGAAATGATATCAATGACCCGTTGCATGGCTAAGCAACCAACCCACATTGGTATCATTGGAGCGCTTTATTTTTCTATATACCTTTTTCATATATAAAAAAAAAAGTATATACACAAATTTTGCTGTAAAAATGGATTTTAATGAATTTTTTTCATGGAACTCACTTTGGTATCTTATAATTATTATTGGAGTGTTCTCAAATTGATAAAGATGTATTATCATACGATTTAAGTGGTATATGAGAATGGGGGTAAGTACTCCCAAGAGTACCATACCATTTTCATACACACACACACACACACTAGTGTTAATGGGTAATTCAGTGCTAAGGTGCTAATACCAATCTTGACCGTTGGATCTGAATTGAACAACCAAGATTAATGCGTACTCCCATCTCTAAATCATTTAATCACTTTGCATGCTCCCACCTTCAATGCACCTTTATTAATGCGTCTTCATTAAACACCATGCATGCTCCCACCTCCAACAGTCAAAATCCAGATCCAACGGTCAAGATTTGTATTAGTACCTTAACACTGAATTACCCATTAGCACTAGATACGTTCCCATATATATATATATATATATATATATATATATATATATATATATATATATATATATATATATATATAAATGGTATGGTACTCCTGGGAGTACTTACTCCCATTCTCATATACCACTTAAATCGTATGATAATACATCTTTATCAATTTGAGCATACTCCAATAATAATTATAAGATAGAGAGAGACAGAGCATGGTATCGATTCAACTTGCGTCATAACTAGTTGAACACGAAGATAAAGATTTCACTTGATTTTGTTCAGTTCATAGAGTCTTAATTTTGTGGGTAGAAAACTTCCTGTTAAGGTTCATTCATAGCGATGCCCCTTTTATTAACAATTATTACTATTTTGTTTTGAAGTCCATACTTGTTAATAGCTTATCAATTTTATGCAACGATTTTGTATTAGCACAAGCTCAATTTAAGCAACAACTCATTATTTCTTCATATGTATGTTTAATCAAATTATATTATCATACTTCGAGCTGTAAAACTTGATTTTAGGAAGTTTACCGCATCAAGCTTCCCGGCAAACCGTCCGATATTGGAGAGGGTAAACCTGAAAACCAAAACCATGCCATAATTTTCACTAGGGGAGAAGCACTCCAGGCCATTGATATGAATCAGGTAAATTTTTGTTTTCCAGATTGTACATTGGGTAATAAAGTAGTATAATCTATTTTCCTTTACTCGTAGGACAATTACCTTGAAGAGGCATTTAAAGTGAGAAATGTGCTGGAAGAGTTCGGGCGCGTCAAGTATGGAAAGAGTAAACCCACAATACTAGGACTTCGTGAACACATTTTTACTTCAAGGTATGTTTGTCTATCCAAAACTCTGTTCAGTTATGTTATGCCCTGTTCATGTCATTTATGCTAAGCTTTTCGGTTAATAACATTGTTGCCTTCGTTCTACTGTAGTGTTTCATCACTTGCTTGGTTTGCGTCTAACCAAGAGACCAGCTTTGTTACTATTGGGCAGCGAGTTCTGGCAAATCCTCTCAAGTGTGTAGTCTTGTTTCTATCTTGAATCTTGTCATAGAAGTTTTTTATCCAATGCATTTATTTAGAATGGGAATCTGCTTAAATTGACTTTCAAGCCCACTTGTAACTATTTGGTGGCCAAATTCTTTTGTTTTCCTTTAGGCCAAACCATGACTGTGGCAAAGTATTTTGAGCTATTTTCCACATTATTCTTATGTGGCATTACTCCAAAATAAAATAAAATATCCTTCGTAGCTAAGAACATATCCGGTGCATCCCAGCTTTTGAGTACTTCTATGCATCCCTCTTTAAAACATGGTGCAAATGTTCATGAAATATTATGGGGAAAAAATTGATGGCATTGATCCAAATTCAATTCATCGTGAAACAAAATTTCAAATCTGAGTTTGATACTCAATGAGAAACAAAAAAGAAAACATAAAATTTGTCATTTTTGTTTCTCCTAATGTAAGTAATGTTTTCAGTTGATTTTTTGTAGGCTATTTATTTGTTATAATATCATAACCCATCTAACCAATTTTTTATGAATTTTTCTTGATTATTTGCACTGTGTTTTGAGGAGGGGATCTGCGGGAGTACCCGAAGGGTGGGATGCACTGGATATGTCCTCCTGTCGTACCTAGGCTTTTACAAATTAGATCATATTATATGTACAAGTAAAAAAGACTAGTATCCCTAGAACCATTCCAGTGTCAGGCAAGTAGTCCCTAGCTAGAATGGACTTTTGCCCTAACCCCTACATGCAACTTGGCTGAAAACTTGTAGTAATTAAGCTGTGTTTTCATGAAGTAACAGTGTATTAGTGCCCTGAGTAATTAGTGCCTGTTTGGCCAGGCTCCGGCTCCGAACTTCTCGGCCGAAGCCTGAGCTGGCCGGCCAAACGCACTGGCCGACTCCAACAATTTTCGCGGACGGATCTGCATTTGCATACTAGGAGGTTAGGACTACCCTTTGGGGGGCAGCTTCATTGGCCACTGGAGCTGTCAAAAGGTGAAATTCCATAAATGCCACACTTGAGGAAGAAGGCGACCATGGTGATGTGCGAGGGAGCGCTAGGACCCACCATTGTCGTGTTCACCGTCGTCAGTCCTTTGCACCGCCACATTCATTCTGGTCCGCCGACCACCACCTCCAGTCGCTGGATTAGCCTGGCAGACAGTCGCCACAGGCCACAGCCAGTTTCCACCTCCAGTAGCCCTACCTGCGACCACCACTGCGATTTCCACCCAATCCTTACCCATTTGCTGGGAAATTCATTCACCGATAGTAAGTGACTTGCTCTTGGTAATTTTTCTGTTAACAAGACTACCATGAAGCTAGGTTTATCTTAGGCAGCTAGTATGAATTTTTAGTAAAGAGTGGAAATAGGTGCTCTAGGAATACAAATAACATTAACAGACCTTGTTAGTTATTGATGGGGGGGATACTACAAGCTTAACTAACAGAATTACGTGATGAAACTGGAGGTCGCAACAAAAATTAGTTTTCTTTTCACATTCTTGAGTAATACTTGACCCAGTCTTCTTTTTGTGTGCAAATATTTTGCATGCAAGATGCACACTTTCTTTTCGCTATGTTGTTATTCTTTTCTGGATATAAGATTTAGTATATCTATATCTAATTGCTGTAAAGTAATGCAGGGTTAGGTTCCATTATGGTCACACTGATATTTTTGATAGAATCTTCCATATTACTAGGGGTGGCATAAGTAAAGCCTCAGATACTATAAATATCAGTGGAGATATCTTTTCAGGTATACTTGCATCTCGTATAAACATCTTTCCATGATCCCTTTTCGAAATCGCACTTACTAAATTCAATGTTCTTAGGTTTTAACTCAATAATGAGAGAAGGAAATATTACACATCACGAGTACATACAAGTCGGTAAGGGACGTAATGCGGGAATAAATCACCTTTCAGCCTTTGAAGCAAAGGTGGCAGCTGGCAATGGTGAACAAACACTAAGTCGTGACGTCTACCGGCTTGGATGCAGATTTGACTTCTACAGAATGCTATCTTTCTACTTCACTACAGTTGGGTTCTATTTTAGTAGCATGGTAAGAATTTTTTAATTGGATTCCCATGTGCAATTTAATTCTATAAGAAAATGTGCACTGTATTTAATTATTTTAGTAGCATGGTAAGAATTTTAGTTTTAAAAATGCATCGTCCATCATATTTTGGATTTGTCAATTTTGTTGCAAGATTTGGAAGAATTTTTTTCAGTCCTTCCAGGTTTTGAGTCATTGTTTTATGACAGAACAGTATATTTCGACGAGCACGAGCGTGTTCAAAGCGTCACAAACAGAGAGTTTGGGAACGTTATTAACATATATGCATATTTCTTGCTTTCAGGTTACTGTACTGACAGCCTATGTGTTTTTGTACGGGAGGCTGTATCTACTTATGAGTGGTCTGGAAAAGCCTATTCTTCTAGATCCACTTATTCAGCACAACATTAAACCTGTTGAAATGTCTCTAGCTTTGCAGTCTGTTTCCCAGCTTGGTTTGCTGCTTGTACTCCCTATGGTCATGGAGGTCGGCTTGGAGAAGGGGTTCCGCACAGCGTTAGGAGAGTTTATCCTCATGCAGCTTCAGTTGGCCCCTGTGTTCTTCACGTTCCAGCTTGGCACCAAAACCCACTACTACGGGAGAAAGATACTGCACGGTGGAGCTAGGTTCAGACCTATAGGCAGTGGTTCTTTTGTGTACCACGCAAAGTTCGCCGAAAATTACCGCATGTACTCCCGTAGCCACTTTGTGAGAGGACTCGAGCTGCTGATGCTCCTGGTTGTGTATCAAGTCTATGGAGT